>JAZEWU010000003.1:8638782-8658894 GCA_036362915.1 Geotria australis | reverse complement strand
TTCTTTCTGTGAGGCGCGGATGTTACCACTGCGCCACCCTGCCTCGATGACCGAGCGAGCGACCGAGCGATCTCGCGACTGGTCGGCCGGCCTCACCTCTGCGATCGCGTGGCGGTCAATTAATTCATGAGTTTAGTAATGGACGGTAGTGACTAGCGGTGGGGGGGGGAAGGCAGCCATGCGGTAAGCCGGCGCCAACCCGCGTGCGGTGCGGGACTCACGCACGACCTCGGTCTTGTACTTGTTGCAGTCGTAATCGGCGCCGCACACCTCGACCTCCACGAACGGGCACGCGATGCTGCGCCCGTTCTTGGGAAGGTGGCGCGCGCCAAAAATCTGCCGCGGGAGGGCACAGTCGCGTACACATAACATAACAACCGCTATTCGCCACGAGGTATCAATTCGTCAAATGTTCGTCTTAGTATATAGTATATATTTTACCTAATAATAATAATTTGACATTTATAACGCTCACATAGTCGAAGGTACTCATTCAACAAGAGAATGACTCAGAGGCACGAGGAAAGCGCAGAGAGGCGGAGGAGGCAGCCAGGCGGTGTTGCCGGCACCATATTGCCACACACTGCTTCCTATATATTATGTTATCGGCCAAATAATTAATGAGTGTTTTTTTTAAGTTGTGGGAGGAAACCGGAGAACCCAGAGGAAACCCACGCAGAACAGGGGGAGAACACAAACTCCACACAGAAAGGCGCCCGAGCCGAGATTCGAACCCAGGGCCTTCTTGCTGTGAGGCGTAGATGGTACCACTGCACGACCCTGCCGCCCAAAACATCTAAAATATAATAATACAGTAATAATAATAATAAACCGCCGAAAACGCGCAATGTTTTGAGCGTCGCGCAAAGCAGTCCGTCCGTTCGTTAGTACGAACCATTGTGCGCAACTCGATTTTTTAAAATAATAGGCTTTTCCGGAGGTCGGTACGTGAGTGCGGGCGTTCGTAACCCGGGGAGACTGCCTGTCCTTTGGAAATAAAGGTAATTACCATGATCTGCAGGCTGACGGTCTCGTTGGTGGGCAGGGCGCTGCTGCTGAACGGGTCGATGAATTCTCCGCGCAAAGACTCGGGCTGCAGGACGAAGCCGCTGCCTCCGCTCAGCATGAACAGAGCCTGGTTCAGCTGCATGGGCTTGTCTGCTCGCGCGCAACCAAACGGAGGAGGGGATGGGGATGGGTGTTTATTCTTCTTCTTTGCGATTCTTCTAAGCACGATGGTCAGCCTCTGGACATCGTTGTCTGTCAGCTCGGCCTCGAAGTGTTTGGTAGAATTCGCAGGCAATACCAAGTATTACCTGACAGGGATCCCGACTTGCACGCTTCTACCTTGACCCCCGGGTGTTTCTTAAATTTCCCAGTTAGAACTGAAATTTCTGCCTAGTTGTGATTCGTGTTCTAAAGGTTCACATTTTTTTTGCACTCTTCCGTCTTAACGTTGATTATGTTTACCCTTAAGATGCTTTTGTTTTTTTCACGATCGCAAAGCACAGCCTGGCTGCCTCCTCCGCCTCTCTGCGCTTTCCTCGCGTCTCTGAGTCCTACAATTATTTGTAGGTGTTGTGGGCTCGCTCTCCAACATACCGGTGTGCTGAAGTGGTAACGAATTGGCACGTTTTTTGTTCACGTGACAACCATTTACTGATTGGCTGTGTCGGGTTGGAGGAGGGTTTACGACACTTTTACACTTTTCACGTGACCTAACTCATAAAAATAACTAGACTATGGATTAACTCGAAGGCTTTCATGAACAATGTTATCCATAGTGAAGCTCTGTTTATGAGTTGAGGTCATGTCAAAAACGAGCGAGCACACACAGCGCACTTACCTTCTTTAAAGGTAAGTGCTCTGTGTGTGCTTGCTCGTTTTCTCCAACATATCGACGGGTGCACAACACTTACACATTTTTTTTCACATGACCTAAACTCATAAACAGAGCTTCACTATAGACTATGGATATTATTATCCTGCCCCCCTATTCCCTACCCACCAATCTCCCACCGCCCCCCCGCCACCGCGCCCACCCACCGGGCGTCTGGTAGTTGAGCGCCACCATCTGGGTGCCGCACGCCCACAGCGGGAGTGGCTCGTAGTTGGAGGAGTCGATGCGCTGGCCCTTAGGGTAAACGCGGCTCAGCTGGCGCTGGTTGTGCTCCACCAGCGGCCGAGCAACGCTGCGCCGGCAGTACTTCTCAGCTTTCGTCTCCGGCAGAGACGACATCTCCCGGCAGCTCGACTTGGGGCCTGCGGCGGTTGAGGCGGCGGTTAAGGCGGCGGTAGAGAGGGTGGTTGAGGGGGTGAAGGAGGGCGGTGGGGAGGCGGTGAGGGAGATGGTAAGGGAGGAGGTGGTCGAGAGGTTGAGGGAGGGCTGTGGGGGATGGATAGATAGATAGATGTTTATTATTACAGCAGAAAAAATACCCAGTGAGCTTGCGAGCTCTTTACGGGACTCCTGCAGTTGAAACAACAAACATACGGGTTGCTGACAAAAATTAAAATATATACAAGATTCATAAGTAACCAAAAATAAATGTTAAATCAACAAAAAAACCATTTACACATAATAATGAAAATTATGTTACATTTCTAACACGCACATTTCATTCAATGTCGAAGATATTCATTCGTCTAGCGAGGAAAGCACAGAGAGGCGGAGGAGGCAGCCAGGCGGTTTTGCCGGCGCCATATTGCCACACACGAATTGCATGTTGAGCGAGGCGGTGAGGCAGTGAAGGAGGCGGTGAGGGAAGCGTTGAGGGAGGCGGTGAAGGAAGTGGAGAGGCGGTGGTGGCGGTGGGGGAGGCAGTGAGGTGGTGAGGGAGGTGGTGAGGGAGGCGGTGAGGGAGGCGGTGTGGGATTCAGTAAGGTGGTGGCAGAGGGTGAATGAGCGGGTTATTGTTGCTGGTTTAAATGGCCGCCATCCGGGGGTGTTGGCGCGAAATTCTATGAGCAGGTGAGCGAGCGAACAGTTGGGTAAGCGGTTGAGCGAGCCGGTCGGTGGGGTCAGGTGAGCGGGCGGGTGGGCGAGCGGGCGATCGGCTGTGTGAGCGGGCGGGTGGGCGAGCGAGCGGGCACCTTCGAAGGGCACGGGGCGGCAGTAAATGACGAGCTCGGAGATCTCGGACGCGACGCGCTTCCGCTTCTCCTCCTCCGTGCGCTTGTTGCTCTGCGGCGGCAGGGACGGGCGCCGGCTCACAGAGACGCACACAGACGAAGCTTCCCCCGTGTAGCCTCACATGCACAGTGCCGTTACCGAGCAGCACCTATGAAGGCCGGCACGGCACGCTAGGGGGTGGGTGGCCAGCACCACCCCCGGCCGGCTTTGTCTCCACAGAGGTGATGCCGGAGTAGTGACAACAGTCGCTATTTGCCACTAAGTGGCGGTGAAGTCACCACAACGCTCGTGCCAGGCCATATGCACCCTGAGGCCACGTGAAGTGTCTAAGGCTCGCCGACAGGAGGCCACGGGACCGACCCAGGTGTCGCGGGCTGCCTGACCGAGATGACTGGCAGATGCACCACCTAAGCTCCCTCCTGTCCCAACTTGCTGTGCTTTGGCCGCTCGGCTTGCTGTTGTGAGCGTTGCTCCTCCGCCCTCCGTTGTTGCTGGAGGGCGACTGCCTCCGACTGCCCGGTAGCGTCCTTCACGAACCTCCTCCGCAGAGGTCGATCTTGACACCGCCGTTGCCAGTTTTCAGCAAGTCCACCCAGCTCCAGGTCCTCCTGTGCCGCATCAGTCCATCTCTTCTCTAGCCCGTGCCGCGCGCGTTTAGCCCCCTCTATCCGGCCAAACAGTAGTTGCTCGCTCACTGACTCACCCGCGTGCCCGCCACCTGCTTGGCCTGCACGATCTTGGCCATCCAGTCGCTGAGTTCGCGTTCGTCGGGGGCAGCCACGTCCAGCGTGGCGCTGCTGCCCGTCAGCAGCAAGCCGAACACCCAGCGCTGCCCGCCCTTGCCCTGCGTCAGGGCAGCTGGGGGCACACGCGGCGAGGGGGTGAGCGCGTGAGTGGGTGGGTGGTTGGATGAGTGGGTTGATGATGATGGTGATGATGATGGTTGATGATAGTGATGATTCGAATTCGATTCGATTCTTCGAAGCGTGATGGCTATATGACAGTTTCCCATTGCAACAAGTTCTTCCTTAGTTGCAGACAGCCCTTCAACATTTACAGATATAATAGTCAGTGCTGGCCTTAAAGGCGGCGGGCATTCGCCTCTCTTCTTGCTCCAGACTGAGAGGCTTCTGGCATTTGTTGAGCTTCTGGACATCGTTGTCTTTCAGCTCGGCTTCGAAGTGTTTGGTAGAATTTGCAGGTAATACCAAGTATTACCTTGACAGGGATCGCCACTTGAGCGCTTCTACCTTGATCCCCATAGTGATGATGATTAATTAATGAATTGACCGATAACATAATATATAGGAAGCAGTGTGTGGCAATATGGCGCCGGCAAAACCGCCTGGCTGCCTCCTCCGCCACTCTGCGCTTTCCTCGCTACGCCTCTGAGTCGTTCTCTCGTCGAATGATTATCTTCGACAATATACGAGCGAGTAAAGCGGATGACCGAGTGAATCAATGTGCTCAAAGACAAAGCTCTCCTGTACTGCCTTAAAGGGCTTTCGTATCAAGTGTGGCCTGTTGTGGTGTGGTGTTAGCTTCCACCGGCCTTGTGAGTGTGTGTGAGTGAGTGTCTGTGTGGTACCCGTGTACCCGCACCCACCCGCCACTCACCGACTGTGCACGATTTCAAGTCAATCGTTCCCTTCTGCAAGGATCCCAGAGGACTGCTGTCTGCCCCCTGGTGACAAAGACAAAGGTCCCCCCGTGTAGCTTCGACAGTAGGGTCAAGTGCTGTTAGCGAGTAGCACCTATACACACAGACAAAGATCTCCCGGGTAGCCTCTAACAGACTGTGGGGTCAAGTGCTGTTAGCAAGAGGTGCTACGGTCGGCACGGCACACGAAGTCACGAGGTGGTGTAAGATTCTTATGTCATTAACGTTTTAAAATTAATGAGCGTCCATAATCTCAACCTAAGGATATTTAGCAACATGGTGGCAGCATTTAAAGGTACGTGATAAATTGAGCCGTGAATCGAGCCGTGAAAACCTGCATCAGTTCATGATAATATTTTTAAAGGTACACATATCAAATTGTCGTCCCTAATTACTGATGTCCTTATATAATAAGTAGCGTTTCCGTATAGCGAGGAACGCCTGTCCTGGTACAAAACAGGGTTGCACGGACGACTTCAGATTGACAACTGCTTTCCAAAACTTTTAAAAGAACACCTCTTCCACCGACTTACAACAAACCGACCGAGTCAAGCTCCGCACCTCCGAATCGACGGGCGCAACGCACCCGGGTAATATACACACAATGTAAAAGTATTATTGTGTGTATAGGTGCTACTGTAGATGGCATATTACTTGCACATCTTTTCATTTATATCTGCACTATATTAGTTCTATTTGCAACGCACCCCCAGCTTAGCTTAACTTGTAGATACAAAAAATAATTAGTATTTTTTTTTAGCCTAGTATTTTTAAACCCTTGTTGTTTTCCAGTCCGTGTATATGTCAACACCGGGTCTGAGAGAAACGGCATTTCGATCCTCTAAATGTCCTAAACACATGGCAGAATTGACAAATAAAGTTGAATCGAATTGAATTATTATTATTTCGGGGCAGCCGTGTCGGGCGAACCTCGGCTTCCTGAGGCTGCGTCGTCGACACCTCCTCCACGTAGTTCGCCGGGAACCAGTGTCTCTTCTTCCCGCCGTGATCTCCGCACCACCTTGGGCCGCCACGGATTCACGCCGGAGGGAAGGGGGGGGTTTGGGGGAGGAAGTCGGAGGGGGGGTTGGGGGAGGCGGCGGAGGGGTTGGCGGTTTAGTGGGTGGCACGGCGGCGGTGGCGCGACCGTTATGACCGCGCCGAGAAGGTCACCGGATTCGACTCCCGGCTCGGGTGCCGCGTTTCTATAGTAATAAACGATATTTATAATGCGTGGCTGAGCGAGCGATTGACTGAAAGAGCGCGCGATTGACCGAGTGACTGAGCGAGCGATTGACTGAAAGAGCGCGTGATTGAGTGAGTGACCGAGCGAGCGATTGAGCAAGCGACTGAGCGACCGATTGATTGACAGAGCGGCAACAAACCGACTGAGCCAGGCTCCGCGCCTCCGAATCAACGGGTGCAATGCGCCCGGAGAATATGCGCACGTTACAAACATATATTGTTATTATTATTGAACGAGCGCGCGATTGAGCGGGCGATCGAGCGGGCAAACGAGGCGGTTCGGCGGGCGCTATACCCACCATCCGCCGTCCTGCTTGTCCACGTTGTGGATGACGGAGTTCTTGAGAAAGGAGAGCTCGTCCTCGCGCCGAGCCTTGTAGTCGTACAGCGTCTTCACCGAGCACTGACAACCACAGCAACCGCGTCAACCGCAACGATCGCAACAACCGCAGCATTCGGGTTCTCTGGTTTCCTCCCACGACAAAAACTGCTGCTAACTACTCGTCCTGTAGATGGCACATTACTTGCACATCTTTTCATCTATATCTGCACTATATTAGTTCTATTTGCACTCTATTTGTTGTAATTATAGTTTTTGTTCTAGATCTGTGCCTTGTTATTGTTACCCCCCGACCTCCAGCTTAGCTTAACTTGTAAATATTAAAAGATTTTTAGTATTTAGTTTTTTTAATCCTAGTATTTTTAAACCCTTGTTGTTGTGTTCCAGTCCATGTATATGCCAACACCGGGGTCTGAGAGAAACGGCATTTCGATCCTCCATATGTCCTGTACATATGGCAGAATTGACAATAAAGTTTAATTGAATTGAATTAAAATTGCCCGATACAATCGGAAAAAAATATGGAGAGATTGTCTGATGGGTTGGCGCCGGCTGACTGCCTGGCTGACCGCGTTGCTGCCTCCTCCTCCCACCCCCTCTTCAAACAAAATATAAGCTATCGCTATGCCAGTCATCACCCCCTTACTGACAGCGTTAGAGACGGGAGCCAGCGTTACAGAAGGAAGCCAGCATTACAGAAACGAGCGTTAGAGACAGTGGCCAGCGTTAGACACAGGAGCCAGCGTTAGAAACAGGAGCCAGTGTTACAGACGGGAGCCTGCATTAGAAACAGGAGCCAGCGTTAGAGACAGGAGCCTGCATTAGAAACTGGAGCCAGCGTTAGAGACAGGAGCCAGTGTTACAGACATGATCCAGCGTTCAAGACGGGGTTTGAACCGCCTCGGGCGTGACTTTCTCTCCGCGTGAAGTTGGCGCGGATGCTCCCGCTGCACAGACAGCATCTCGCCCCGTGCGGCGAGCGGTGAGCCGAGCGATGGGCAGATGCGCGGTGGCACCTTTGCGGGCGTCACCTTGGAGGGCGGCATCTGGTTGGGCTCCACGTACAGGTGGTTGTTTCCTCCGTAGAGCGCGTTGTAATCCGGGTCCTGCAGAGCGACAACGGTACGCGACAACGTTCGCTATGTTAATAATAATAATTTTACATTTATAATGCGTGGCACATATTCATTCAATGTTGAAGGTATTAATTCGACGAGAGAACGACTCAGAGGCGCGAGGAAAGCGCAGAAAGGTGGAGGAGGCAGCCAGGCGGTTTTGCCGGTGCCGTATTGCCACTAGACACTGCTTCCTATATATTATGATGTTATCGGCCAAATAATTAATGAGTGTTTTTTTTTATATTAGTTCTATTTCACACTATATTTCAATTCAATTCAACTTAAGTGTCCATTCTGCCATATGTACAGGACATATAGAGGATCGAAATGCCGTTCCGCTCAGACCCCGGTGTCGGCATATACATGGACTGGAACACAACAACAAGGTTTAAAAATACTAGAATAAAAAAAAATACTAATAATGTTTTAATGTTTACAAGTTAAGCTAAGCTGGGGGTCAGGGGGGAACAATAACAAGGCACAGATAATAATAATAATAGCGTTTTATATAGCGCCTTTCACCCGAGGGTCACAAAGCGCTGCACAAGGCCCGCGAAGAGAACGGCATGTCAACAACGAAAGACAAAACAACCAATAAAAACCAAAGCAACAAAAAAATAAATGATTAAGGCTGCTTCGAATATACTGAAAGGTCGTGAAACTGGCAATCTTAAGAGCGGCAAAAATCTGCCAGCGTCCCCTAAGATGGTCGCCACTTCCTTAAAGACAAACACGGAGGGAGACAGGGAAGGAGTGTGAGTGACAGGGAGAGACATAGGACCACAGAGACAGGAAGACAGAGAGACAGACACGAGGGGGAAACAACGACAATCCAAATTAAACAATCAACATTGAAGCACAAGAACACACACATAAAAAAAAACCCAAAAAAAATTGTTGCTGATTTTCCGTTGTTGACATGTCGTTCTCTCCGCAGGCTTGTGCTGCGCTTTGTGACCCTCGGGTGAAAGGCGCTATATACATGCTATTATTATTATTACATAGACCCCGGGGCAGGGTCCGGGGTGAGGGGTCGGGCAGCATGCCGGTGACCTCGGTGCCGAGCTTCTGCAGCGTGTCCTCGTTGACGGCGTAGCGGAGGCGCATCTTGCGGTAGAGCGGGTGCTTCTCGTAGTAGCACACGAGCTCCACCAGGCTCTCAAACTCGGCCGAGCTGCCCAGCATGAACAGCCGCCCCTCTTGCTGAATGCGGCAGTGCTTGATTTTGCCCTCCGCGCTGGGTTGGGGGGGGGGGGATAATGGGTTAGATAGAGACCTTTCAGTGTATTCATGACCTTTCAGTGTATTCGAAGGGGGTCAAGGTATAAGCGTTCACGTCGCGATCCCTGTCAGGTAATACTTGGTATTGCCTGCGAATTCTACCAAACGCTTCGAGGCCGAGCTGAAAGACAACGATGTCCAGAAGCTGACCATTGTGCTTCGAAGAATCGCAAAGAAGATGAAGAAGTATCTTCGAAGCAGGCTTAATCATTTAATTTGTGTTGCTTTGGTTTTTATTCATTGCTTTATTCTGTAGTTGTTGACATGCCGTTCTCTCCGCGGGCCCTTCAGCAGCGCTTTGTGACCCTCGGGTGAAAGGCGCTCTATAAAATGCTATTATTATTATTAGTTCGAAGGCTTTCATGACCGATATTATCCATAGTGTAGCTCTTTATACAAGTTTAGATCACGTGAAAACTTAGCACCAGGAGTTGGATGCAATTTCCAGCGAATTTGAATTCTATTCGATTCTTCGAAGCGTGATGGTTATATGACACCTCTTGCTAACAGTAGCACCTCTTGCTAACCGTAGCACCTCTTGCTAACAGCACTTGACCCCACAGTCTGTTAGAGGCTACGCGGGAGATCTTTGTCTGTGTGTATAGGTGCTACTTGCTAACAGCACTTGACCCTACAGTCTGTAGAGGCTACACGGGGGACGTTTGTCTTTGTCACCAGGGGGCAGACAGCAGTCCTCTGGGATCCCTGCAGAAGGGGACGATTGACTTGAAATCGTGCACAGTCGGTGAGTGGCGGGTGGGTGTGGGTGCACGGGTCCCACACAGACACTCACTCACACACTCACTCACACTCACAAGGGTGGTTCGAATTCGATTCGATTCTTCGAAGCGTGATGGTTATAAGACAGTTTCCCATTGCAACAAGTTCTTCTTTAGTTGCAGACAGCCCTTCGACATTTAGAGATATAATAGTCAGTGCTGGCCTTAAAGGCGGGCATTGGCCTCTCTTCTTGCTCCAGACTGAGGGGCTTCTGGCATCTGTTGAGCTTCTGGACATCGTTGTCTTTCAGCTCCTTGGCTTCGAATTGTTTGGTAGAATTTGCAGGTAATACCAAGTATTACTTGACAGGGATCGCGACGTGAACGCTTCTACCTTGATCCCCAATTTCCAGCAAAACGTCGATAACATCTTTAAAGTGCTGTATGTCCAGTCGTTTTTTCCAACATATCGACGGGTGCACAACACTTGCATAACTTTTCACGTGACCTAAACTCATATAAAGAGCTACATTATAGATAGATGTTCATTATTACAGCAGAAAAATACCCCGTGAGCTTGCAAGCTCTTTACGGGACACCTGCGACACAACAGTGGTGGGCGGGCATTGGCGGCGGGTGGTACCGGAAGGTGATGGCGTAGGAGTTGTTCTCGCTGCGCTTGCGCACGAGGAAGGCCCCGTCTCGCGGCACCCGCATCAGCATGTGCTCTGCCTCCCCCCGAGACAGGCTCGCGTGGTACCACCTGTGGAGACAAACGACTCCCGTGTAGCCTAGCGCCGGAGCGGCACGGTGGATGGAACAGCCTGCCACACCTATTGCGTCAAACACAGTCCCCCACAGCCTTCAAAAAAACTCTTAAAAAGCCACCTCTTCACCAACTCACAACAAACCGACTGAGCAGGGATCCGCGCCTCCGATTCAACGGGTGCAACGCGCCCGGAGAAAATGCGCGTGTTACAAAACTAGATTATTATTATTACTACAGCAGAAAAGATACCCAGTGAGCTTGCAAGCTCTTTACGGGACTCCTGCGACACAACAAACACGTGCGAGTCGCTGACAAAAATTAACAACATATACAAGATTATAAATAACCAAAACAATGTTAAATCAACCAAAAAAAAAAATTACACATTGAATTGCACGCAATTTTTCAAATAAAAAAAGTTGCTGAGGAAAGGGATGTCTGGTCCACTCTCCTTGGACTGCTGCCACCGCGACTCTCACCAGGACAAGCGGTTTAGAAAATGGATGGATGGATGGAAAAAGTCCAAAATACCATTTTCCCCCCCCCAAAATAACGATGTAAGATTAAGGTTGTGCATTGCGATAGTGTGTGTTTGAGACGCACTCCTTGTTCTCGTGAGCGTTGGGCTGCGGCACGGGCTCCGTGAGCCGCATCTCGAACTCGTTGCATCGCAGCGGCACGTCGCGGTAGTGCATGATGAGCGAGTAGAGCGAGTCGAACATCAGGTTCTCCGTCAGGAAGTAGCGGATGGGCACCGCCTCCTGGCGCGAGTGGATGCGGCAGTGCTGCACCCGCCCCGACCGCCTGTGGGCAGCGGGTGCGAGGGGGGTGGGGGGCGGAGGGTGCGGGCAGAGATTGGGGAGGGGGGGAAAAAGTTAGATTGTGTGTGACAATTCAAGAGGCCAGGATAAGAGTCTCATTTGCAAGAGCGGTTAGTGACTGGAACAGCCTGTAGCCACATCTATTACGCCTAACAAAGTACCCTCGGAACTTTCAAAACACTTTTAAAAAGGTCAAGGTCACCTCTTCACCGACTCACAACAAACCGACTGAGCCAGGCTCCGCGCCGCGCCTCCGAATCAACGGGTGCAACGCGCCCGGAGGATATACGCGCGTCACCTATGGTCATGAACTTTGGGTAATGACCGAAAGAACAAGATCGTGGATACAAGCGGCAGAAATGAGGTTTCTCCGCAGGGTTGCTGGGCTCACTCTCCGTGACAAATTGAGGAGCACAGAAATCTGGGAGAACCTCAGAGTAGCGTCGCTGCTCCTTCGGATTGAGACGAGCCAGTTGAGATGGTTCGGGCATCTGGTAAGGATGCCCCCCGGAAGGCTCCCTCGGGAGGTATTCCATGCGCGACCCACTGGGCGGAGACCTAGAGGCCGACCCAGGACACGCTGGAGGGATTATATCCTTCGGCTGGCCTGGGAACGCCTGGGAATCCCCCCCCAGGAAGAGCTGGAATCTGTTGCTTAGGAAAGGGATGTCTGGTCCACTCTCCTTGGACTGCTGCCGCCGCGACCCTCACCAAGACAAGCGGTTTAGAAAATGGACGGATGGACGGATTATTGTAACAAACGCGCGCGGGCGGGTGGGCGGGCACCAGAAGGAGAGCGTGTAGTCGCCCACGAAGGTCTCGCTCTCGCGCACGAGGAAGGTCCCGTCGCGGCCGCCCGCCGCCTCGGCGCCGCTGCACACGTCCAGCAGCAGGCTCTCCGCCATGCCGCGCCCTCCCGCCAGCTTCCCGTGGAACCACTTCTCGCTGTAGTGCAGCTCTCCCCGGCGCTGCTCCTGCGCGCCGCGGCAAAGACCCGGCACCCGCTCGCAAACGCCGCCACCGTGCGCGCGGCGTAGCCTTAGCTGAACACGCCCACCTTGACGGTGGCGTGCGAAAAGCCGAGAACTACTTTTGAAGGTAATAATAATAGAATTTTACATAGCGCCTTTCACCCGAGGGTCACAAAGCGCTGCACAAGGGCCGCGAAGAGAACGGCATGTCAACAAGGAAAGAAAAAAACAACCAATAAAAAACCAAAGGAACAAAAATGTAATGATTAAGGCTGCTTCGGTTATACTGAAAGGTAAGTGTTGTGTGTCCAGTCGTTTTTTCCAACATATCGACGGTTACACCACACTCGCGTAACCTTTTCATGTGACCTAAAGCCTTAAAACACTATGGATATTATCGGTCATGAAAGCCTTTGAACCAAATTTACATGTTGTTGACGTTGATGTTATTATCCATCCATCGTCAGAAACCGCTTAATCCTGTTGTTGTGTTATTGTTGTTGTTGTGTTATTGTTGTTGTTGTGTTATTGTTGTTGTGTTATTGCTGTGTTACTGTTGTTGTGGTGTGTTGTTGCTGTGTTATTGTTGTGGTGTGTTGTTGTTATGTGCCGTTGTTTTATTGTTGTTGTGGTGTATTGTGTTATTGCTGTGGTACGTTGTTATTGTTGTCGTGTTATGGTGTTATTGTTGTTGTGTTATTGTTGTGGTTGTGGTGTGTTGTTGTTGTGGTGGTGGTGGGCACCTCCCCCGGCGCCTCCTCCCCGTCGTCATCGTCGGGCGGCCGGTTCACCGTCGTCTCTTCCGAGTAGTAAATCCTCGCGTTGGTCAACACGAAGTAGTGAGGGTTCCACTCCTACGCGGACACGTTGGGAGACACGGGGACACACGGGGGGACACGTTGTGGACATGGGGACACGCGGGGACACACGGGGAGACGCGGGGAGACACGGGAACAAGCGGAGACACGCGAGGGGACGTGGAGAGACACACGCGTTAGACATGGAATTACTATTGGGACCGTTTTTGCCCCTACACAGAATGTTTTAAGATCTTAACACTTTTTCATTGCCAGAAAGGGTAAAACCTCGTATAATCTACAGACAGATAGACGTTTATTATTACAGCAGAAAAATACCTAGTGAGCTTGCAAGTTCACAAGGTATGGGTGAGCGGCAGCGTGACCACGTGGTTGCATGCGGTTGTTGTGGCTGTGCGGTTATTACGTGGTCGATGGGGTCTTGCAGGTAGAGGATGCCGTTCTTGAGCGAGTTGCTCAGGTCGGTGTCACTGCCCATGTTGTCCTCCAGCACCTGCGACTCGATCGTCTTGTGCTGGGCCCGCGACGAGAGACAGTGTGTGTGTTAGCGGTGCCAAGATCGACCTCTGTGGAGGAGGTTCGTGAAGGACGCTACCAGGCAGTTGGAGGCAGTCGCTCTCCAGCAACAACGGAGGGCGGAGGAGCGACGCTCACAACAGCGAGCCGAGCGCCGAGCGGCCAAAGCACAGCAAGTTGGCACGGTAGGGAGCTCAGGTGGTGCATCTGGCAGTCATCTTAGTCAGGCACCCCGTGACACCTGGGTCTGTCCCGTGTCCACCTCTCTCCCCTGTGTCCCTCTCTCTCCCTGTGTCCCTCTCTCTTCCGCGCCCCCCTCCCGTGCCCCCCCTCCGTCCCTCTTCCGCACCCCTCTCACGCCCCATGTCTCCCTCTCTCCCACGCGTCCATCTCTGTCCCGCGCGCCACCTTGATGATGATCTTGTTCTTGAGCTGGCTGGGTGACGGCAGCTCGTCGGGCGGCCCATCCACGGGCTTCGTGAGCAGCATGTCGCCAAACACCTGGCGGAACAGCTGCGCCATCTTGCGCTGCTGCGGGATGGTGCAGTGGTCCTCGATCGACAGGATCACGGGGAACCTGCACGGGAGCGACGCGCCATCGTTTCGCTCGCCCGCACGCAGCCGCCCACTCGCTCACCCGCCCGCTCGCTCACCCGCCCGCTCGGTCACGCCCGCTCACCCGCTCACTCACACACTCACTCATTACCTACCTACTCACTAAACCAACCGTCTGCTCAGCCACCCGCCTACCTGCTCACCCGGTCGCTCACTCACTCACCTGCCCATCCACCCGCCCACTCACCCACCCGCCCATAATAATAATTATTATTTTCCTGTTGTTTTTATGTCCTATGTCTTATAATTTACCGCTATTGCTTGACTCTCAGTTATTCTGTCTCCCCGTTGTTGACATGCCGTTCTCTCCACAGCTCGGATAAAAAAAAACCCCCAAAAAAATGTGGTGCTGATTTTCCGTTCTCTGTTGTTGTTGACATGTCGTTCTCTCCGCAGCCCTGTGCAGCGCTTTGTGACCCTCGGGTGAAAAGCGCTCTATAAATGCTATTATTAGAAAAAATTGTTATGCTGAAACTTCTCTGAGATCGACATTTTTTATTGCGCCCTAGGCGGCTGCCTAGTTGGCCTTAATGGTAGCGCCGGCCCTGCCACCACCTGCCCACCCACAGCTAACACCCCGTGATGGGTGCGGGCTGGGTGCGCGTCTCACTCGGAGGTGACGAAGGCGTGGTCGCGGATGGTGTAGATCACGTCGAGGAATCGGATCTTGGAGGTGAGCGTGTGTCCGTGGTAGATGATCGGGGTATCCTCGGGACCGTCCCAGCAGTCCACTGCCTCACGCGCACGGAGCACCGGCGTAGACCCGAGCGGCAAACGAAGAACGTAAATAATCATCGATTAACATCGGTAGAATGATATAGAGAGAGCAGTGTGTGGCAAAGTGATGCCGGCAAACCGCCCGGCTGCCTCCTCTGCCTCTGCGCTTTCCTCGCTACGCCACTGAGTCGTTCTCTCGTCGGATGAACATCTTCGACATTGAATGAATATGTGCCACGCGTTATAAATGTAAAAATTATTAAAATTATTATTATTTCCTGCTGTAAGAATATACATCTATTAAAATACACATCATTGCACACTTTTTTTCCTTCTAAATAACCATATAAGATTAAGGCTGTGCAATGCGATAGTGAAAAAACTAAAGCATATTAAAGGTAAACATAATCAACGTTAAGACGGGAGAGTGCAAAAAAATTGGAACCTTTGGAACACGAATCAAAATTAGCAATCGCAACTAGGCAGAAATGTAAATTCTAACTGGGATCTAAGTTTAGTAATGGACAGGTAAGATTAAGGTAGTGCGTTTCAGAACCCGTTCACAACCCAGGAAAGGAACTCGCCAGCAGCGTGCTTCCACCCCCCCCACCCCCGCGTGTGGTCTCCACGGTAGCGACTCACGCTCGATGCAGCGGCAGCCCATGCGCAGGCAGCGTGCGTACGCCTCCGTGGACGACTCGCTCGAAAACTGATCGCCCGTCAGGTACCTGCAGGCGACACCGGGTCACGGGGGCGACGCCGGGTCAAGTGCGGGCGACACCGGGTCAGCGTTAGGGTCAAGGGCTGGCACCGCGCCGGCGGGTGAAGGTGTACGAGTGAGCGGCGGTGGTGGTGGTGGTAGAGGTGGGGGTGAAGGTGGTGGTGGTGGCAGTGTCAGCGGTGGTGACGGTGGTAGTGGTGGTGGTGGAGGCGGTGGCAGTGAAGGTGGCGCTGGCAATGTCGGTGGCGGTGGTGGTGGTAGAGGTGTGGTGAAGGTGGTGGTGGTGACGGTGTAGGCGGTGGTAGAGGCGGTGAAGGTGCATGGTGGTGGTGTGGGCGTCGGAGGTGGTGGTGGTCGTGGTGGTGTCGGCGGTGGCAGTCGGTCACAGAGCTACGCACGTGTTGTGTGAGGACGCTATCCAGTAATGGTTGAGGGGGTGGTTTATCTCATCGGCACACAGGGATTCCTGGTTGACGTCCCAAATGCTGTTCTCCCGGGAGAACAGGTACGCCACAAACTGTGTAACGCACGCACACACACAAACACAGAAAAAGATCCACGTGTGGCCTTAACAGTTCGCATAAGCTGCGCCGTTATTACTATCCTCAGTTACGATCAAATTTACCCGGGCAATGCCGGGTCGCCTCACCTAGTTGACAATAAAGTTGATTTGAATTGAAAGCGACTCTCAGCTCGACCTTTGTCGTTTAGGAGCGAGTTGACGGAACGCTCCGCGGCCATCGGTGTACACAGGCCCGAGGGTCAAGCAACGCGCGTGTGAGACGGATAGAGAGGAGGAGCGGGAGGGGAAGGGGGAGGTCGCTTGTGTCACCTCCTCGAGTGCGAGGTAGGGTTCCTCGATCTCGCGCACGGGGTCGTTGAGGTAGCGCTCCATGAAGCGCCGCACCTTGGCCAGGTCGCTCGCCCAGAGCTCCTGCGAGGGGCGGCAGCATCATCAGCAACGTCATCGACAACATCGGGCGGCAGGTTGTCTGTGCAGTGGTAACATCCGCGCCTCGCGAGAAGAATGGTCTTGCCCGAGGTGGTTCGATTCCCGCCTCGGGCGCCTTTCTGTGTGGAGTTTGTGTGTTCTACCCCTGTTCTGCGTGGGTTTCCTCCGGGTTCTCCGGTTTGCTCCAACAACTTTAAAAAAATACACGTTAGTTATTTGGCCGATAACATCGTAATATATAGGAAGCAGTGTATAGTGGCAAAACCGCCTGGCTGCCTCCTCCGCCTCTCTGCGCTTTCCTCGCTAGGCCTCTGAGTCGTTCTCTCGTTGAACGAGTACCTTCGACAGTGAATATGTGCGCGTTATAAATGTAAAATTATTATCTATTATTATTTACACACGCACCTTCTGGTCCCAGATGAGGAACTTCTGAAACTCATCCAGTGGAATGCGGTTCCTGCAGGCAAAGCCAAGACACAGATAAAGATCCCCCGTGTAGCCTCAACAGGCTGTAGGGACAAGTGCTGTTCGCGAGTAGCACCTATATACTAAGACAAAGATTCCCCTCATAACCTTAACAGACTGTACCGGCAAGTGCCTTCAAGCAAGCACCTCACCCACACACCCACTCACCCACAACAGCTGCCTTTCGGCAATAAGTGGCGGTGACATCACTACAGTGCTTGTGCCAGGCCAGGTGCACTTTGAGGCCATGTGAAGTGTTGAAAGCTTGTTTGTTGTGTCGCAGGAGTCTCGTAAAGAGCTTGCAAGCTCACTGGGTATTGTTCTGCCGTAATAATAAACATCTATCCATCTATCTGTTGACAGGAGGTTACGGGACAGACCCAGGTGCCACGGGCTGCCTCAGATGATTGGCAGATGCACCACCCGTGCTCCCTACTGTGCCAACTTTGCTGTGTGTTACCCGCCTGGCGTTCCGTTCATTGTTGTGAGCGTCGCTCCCCCCTGCCCTCCGTTGTTGCCGGAGGGCGACTGCCTCCGACTGCCCGGCAGCGTCCTTCACGAACCTCCTCCACAGAGGTCGATCTTAACACAGCTGGAACCAGTCATAGGCAAGTCCATTCAGCTGCTTCTGCACCACATCGATCCGTTTCTTCCCCAGCCTGTGCTGTGCTCGTTTAGCCCCCTATCTCTACCTGGCCAAACCGAGGCTGTTCAAGCATGCAGTGGCCGGGCACGCTCAAGCGATCACCCAAACGTCAACACACGCAGACCATCGCTTCCATGTACGGTCGCTGTTGTCACATACCTGCAACTCACGGACAGGCCTTGTTCAAGCAGATGCTGCAGGATCTGTAGAAAGATAGATAGATGATAGATGGTTGTTATTATTACGGCAGGAAAATTACCCAGTGAGCTTGCAAGCTGTTTACGGGATTCCCGCGTTGAGACGACCAACGTGCGAATTGACGAACGCCACGGCCCTGTTATAAACAAAGACAAAGATCCCCCGTATAGCCTTAACAGACTGTAGGGGCAACACACCTACACTCAGCACTAACCACTTTGTCCAGAACACCACGAAAACTGCTGCTAACTACTCGTCCTGTAGATGGCATATTACTTGCACATCTTTTAATTATATTTGCACTACATTAGTTCTATTTGCACTATATTTGTTATAATTATTGTTTTTGTTCCAGATCTGTGCCTTGTTATTGTCCCGCCCCCACAGCTTACCTAAACGTGTAAATATTTTAAAAAAGTTAGTATTTTGTTTTTTTCATCCTAGTATTTTTAAACCTTTGTTGTCGTGTTCCAGTCCATGTATATGCCAGCACTGGCTAACCGCGCGGCTGCCTTCCCAGCGGTACTCTTCTTTGCAATTATTCGAAGCGCGATGGTCAGCTTCTGGACATCGTTGTCTTTCAGCTCGGCTTCGAAGTGTTTGGTAGAATTCGCAGGTAATATCAAGTATTACATGACAGGCTGATTTACCGTTCTCAGTCGTTGTTGACATGTCGTTCTCTCCGCAACCCTGTGCAGCGCTTTGTGACCCTTGGGTGAAAAAGCGCTCTATAAATGCTATTATTATTATTACTCACCACACGCTGGCAGTCAAACATGAGGTTCTTGTAGAACACTGCAAACTGCTCAAACGACATCTCAGCAGGGCCTGGCTCAACCTCCTACACACACACATACACACACACAGATCCCCCGTATAGCCTTAACAGACTGTTGGGGCAAGTGCCGTTAGCGAGTGGCACTCATAAACAGGAGCTGCTGTTAGAGATAGGAGCCAATGTTAGAGACAGGAGCCGGTGCCAGAGACAGGAGCCAGTGTTAGAGACAGGAGCAAGCGTTAGAGACAGGAGCCAGTGTTAGAGGCGGGAATCGAACCACCACGGGCTAGACCTTCTCTCTGTGAGGAGGAGGCGCGGATGTTACTGCTGCACAGACACCCTGCCATGGCCCAAACCCTCAAATCTCGTCACCGACCGATGGCAAACGCCGGCGTCACCCACCACAAACTTGTCTCTCAGGTAGCGCATGCTGGGCACCTTGAAGTTCACGTTGGGCAGAAACACCTTTAGGTCCTTCATGCCCACCCTGCGGAGAGAAGAGGGCACAGGTGGGCGGGCGCCGGTCGCTTCGGCACGCCACCCTGGCAACCCGCAGGTGGCCTTCGCTAACTCGCACGTAATAATAATAATATAATTTATAGAGCGCCTTTCACCCGAAGGTCACAAAGCGCTGCACAAGACTGTGGAGAGAACGGCATGTCAATAACATCAAGACAGATTAATTGAGAGTCAAGCAATAGCGATTAATAATAATTATACAACAAGCTAGGAGGGATCAGATGTACCCGAGCAGACGCAGATCAGAAGAGAGAGAGAGAGAGCCACGGCACGGCACCGCTGACCCGCACCAACAGTACAAGCCAGGGGAAGGAATAAATGTTCCCATGAAGGCGCAGGTAGGAAGAGAGCCAACATCCCGGCACAACAGCATTGAGCTGCATCAATAGTCCTAGCCGGAGGACTTGAAGGCTTTATGGAACTCGTACGTCAGTCATTCGTTCGTTCAGGGCCACACCCGGGATGGAACGCCGGTCCATCACAGGGAACCGGGGCAATTTAATCAGCGGGCCAATTAACCTGTGAAGCAGCAGCGCTACTAACCACGCATCTCTCCGTACCGTCAGTCAGTTTGTATTTAAGCTGAAGGGAGCCGTTGAGCTATGCAGCTCTTTTTAATAGAAGTCCGTTCAGAAATTGTCACATCTCGAAGGCTTTCATGACCAATACGTTACAGCTTCATCAGGCCCTGATGAAGCTGAGTGGAAGTCTCAGCGAAACGTCGGTAACATCTTTAAAGGTAAGTGCTGTGTGTGCGCGCTCGTTTTCTCCAACATATCGACGGGTGCACAACACTTAGACACCTTTTCACATGACCAAACAGAGCTTCACTATAAATAACATTGGTAATAATAATAATAATAGCATTTATATAGCGCCTTTCACCCGAGGGTCACAAAGCGCTGCACAAAACTGCAGAGAGAACGACATGTCAACGACAGAGCACGGAAAATCAGCAACAATTTTTTTGGGTTTTTTTTATAATCCAAGCTGTGGAGAGAACGGCAAAACAATAACGGGGAGACAGACAGAGAACTGAGAGTCAAGCGATAGCAACGAGTTATAAGACAAAGGACAAAAGAAAATACAACAGGGAAACAATAATAATTC
>JAZEWU010000003.1:8597246-8608919 GCA_036362915.1 Geotria australis | reverse complement strand
GTGCCAACACCGGGGTCTGAGAGAATGGAAATTTCGATCCTCGGTATGTCTTGGGCATATGGCAGGATTGACAATAAAGTTGAATTGAATTGAATTGTGTCTGCCGGGATAGGCTCCGGCTCACCGCGACCCTGTATAGAGATTAAGCGGTTTCTGAAAATGGATGGATGGAACCCTTTCCGGCAATGAGAAAAAGTGTTAAGACCTTAAAAAGGTCCAATGGTCATAAACATAGCTTCACCAAGAGCTACTGCTCCCCAACACATTCACCCACCAACCCATTCCCTCACCCACCCACCCCTGTGCGGGCACCACGCACCCACCCACCCGCACGATGTTCCAGGCGGCGTGCTGGAATCCGCAGTGCGGGCACTTGAACCCGCGGTCGCCGGCGTGCGCTCGCTTGTGGGCCTCCAACTCGGCTCGCCCGCTAAACGCCGCCACGCTGCACAGCTTGCACGAGAACTTCTTCACGGCCGCCGACGCAACCGCGGCGCCACCGCTCCCCCCGGGGGCCCCCCCCCCGCCGACTGCCGGCGGTGCCACGGGGGTGCCGTCTGTCCCGACGGCGCCCGGCCCAGAATCTTCTCCACCGTACTGGGGTTGGGGCGAGGTGTAAGGTGGTCACGGGTCAACGGCGTCGTTGGGGTTAGACTCGACGTCGTCGCGAGATGAAGGCTGCCTCCGTCGTTGTCGTCGTAATAAAAAACTAATTTTACATTTATAACGTTGCGTGGCACATGTTCATTCAATGTCGTAGATATTTATTCGACGAGGGAAGGTACTCGGAGGCGCGGCGAGGAAAGCGCAGAGAGGCGGAGGAGGCAGCAAGGCGGTTTGCCGGCGCCACATTGTCACACACACTGCTTCCTAAATTTTAAATTATTTTTATTACTGTCACTATCACGGCAGGACTAAGGCAGCCTCCATCATCACCATCATCTTCCACATCATCACCACCATCATCATCATCGGAATACCCAATGATTCCCTTCACCATCACCATCATCATCACACGCTGGACAGCGGAGCAGCCGCAATATAATTTTCACGATCGTTCGACGCGGTGATTGTGGTGAGCGTGGTGGCAAGCGGCGGCACTCGCACCGACCTGCGCTAAGTGGTGAGGCGTGTGGTGAGCGTCGGGCGCCGACAGGAAGACGCCGTTCTGCTTCTCCAGCGCCGAGTCGGCGCCGCTCACCACCACGGTGTGCGCCACCACCTCGCCGGCGCCGTCCCCGCCACTGCCGCCGGCACACAGGCAAAGATCCCCCGTGTAGCCTCTAACAATAATAATTAATAGTAATAATAGCATTTTATATAGCGCCTTTCACCCGAGGGTCACAAAGCGCTACACAAGGGCCGCGAAGAGAACGGCATGTTAACAACGAAAGAAAAAACAACCAATAAAAAACAATAATTTGACATTGATAACGCGCACAAATTAATTCACTGTCGAAGGTACTCATTCAACGAGAGAACGCTGCTAGCCAGCAAGCCAGCCCTCCCGAACCAACGCACCCGTAGAGCGCCGTGGCGCCCTCCAGGCCAGCCGCTTGCGCCGACACAACGCCGTAAGGGCCGATGACGACCTGGGCGCCGGCGCCATCCGCGCCGTCCTCGTACGAAGCGCCGGCGTCGCCGCAGCCGTCATCGCCGCAGCCGACACCCTCGTACGATTCTTGGACCACGGTGCCCCCGTGCTCGTCCACGTGCAGCGTCACCACCTTGCGCTGGTGGTGCCCGGCGGGCAATGCTGCGGGATTAGTGCCGCGCTGGCGCAGCCGGGGCGTCGCGTCGCCCGCATCCCGGGCGCTTTCGTCGTCGTCGTCGATGTTGTTGTGTGCCGCCGCCGCGCCGCCTGGCACCTGTGGACAGATCGATAGATCCGTAGTCTAGCTCTTATTATTATGAGTTATGTCACGTAAAAAATGTATAAGTGTCGTAAACCCGCCTCCAAACGACACAGCCGATCAGTAAAGGCTTGTCAAGTGAACAAAAACGTGCCGATTCGTTACGACTTCGTCGTTCCCTCCGCAGCCCTGTGCAGCACTTTGTAACCCTCGGGTGAAAGGCGCTCTATAAATGCAGTGAAGTGTGTAATGCATTGCAGTGCAGTGAAGGGTGTAATGCATTGCAGTGTAGTGATGTGTGTAATGCACTGCAGGGTGTCGCAGGGTGGCACGGCACCTGCAGCGAGTGACCGGGCACCAGCTCCCTGCAGGCGCTCATGTTCAGCAGGAGGTCGAGCGCCACCTGTGCCGAGTCCAGACCCTCTGCTGCAAAGACAAAGATACCCCGTGTAGCCTCAACACACCGCAGGGTCAAGTGCTGTTAGCGAGCAGCACCTATGAAGGCCGGCACGGCACACGAAGGGGTGGGTGGCCAGCACCACGCCCGGCCGCATTTGTCTCCCCGGTGGCGATGTTTACACACTGCACTAGGTACTCATTTGAGGCTGAGTCAACCTGGGGGAGGCCCAGGACCGGTTCAGAAAATGGCCACTTGTGTTGGTGGCCGTGAGTGGGATTCGAACTCGGTGACGACACCACGGCGCCTGCACCAGGCCAGGTGCACCTTGAGGCCACAAGAAGTGTCGAAGGCTCGCTGACAGGAGGTCACGGACGGGAGGCGCTACGACAACAACAACCGCCGTTCGCCGTTAGAGTGGCAGTGACGTCGCCACGGCGCCTGCGCCAGGCCGGGTGCGCACCGACACACGCGGCACAAACACGATCTCGCGCCGACGCTTTTTCCCGTGCCGTGCCCACCAACCTTCTCCGCCGGGGGGGGGTGCCCCCCCCTCCGCGGGGTCAAACGTCAGGCTGGCGCTGCCCGCTGGGTCGGATGCAGGCTCCTCGGCGCACAGCAGAGGAGGCTGCGCGGGCGACACAGGGGGGACAAACGATAACGACGCCTTAAGCCCGCGAAGGCAACGACGAGGGGCGTCGCGGAATAACGACACAGTAAGACGTGGGGATAATGATAGTAATAATAATCTTACATTTATAACGCGTGGCACATATTCTTTCAATATCGAAGATATTCATTCGACGAGAGAACGACTTAGAGGCGTAGCGAGGAAAGCGCAGAGAGGCGGAGGAGGCAGCCAGGGGGTTTGCCAGCGCCATATTGCCACACACTGCCACACATCGGCCAAATAACTAACGTGTATTTTTTCTAAGTTGTGGGAGGAAACCAGAACAGGGGGAGAACACACAAACTCCACACAGAAAGGCCCCCAAGGCGGGAATCGAACTGCCTCGGGCAAGGCCATTCTATCTGTGAGGCGCAGATGTTACCACTGCGCCACCCTACCACTCTCCCGTGCCTCACCTCCTCCACCCGCTGCTCCATCTCCATCTCCTCGTCCTCCAACTGATGCATCTGCTGCTGCATGTCCAGATCCTGCTGCATCTGCATCTCCAGACTCTGCTGCATTTGCTGCTGCATCTGCTCCTGCTCTTGCTGCTGTTGTGCCACCTCCTGCGCCACCTCCTGCCCGTGCTGCTGCTGCTGCTGCTGCTGGCGCCGGTGCTGCCGCTTGAGCTCTTCGATCTGCTGCGTGGAGAAGAAGGGGCGGCGGTGGCGCGGCGGTTCCTCCGGGTGTCCCGCCACCCACGCGGCGAACGCGTCGGCGTGCCGGCTCGCAACGTGCAGGCGCAGGTTCTTCCGGTGCTTCGTCGTGAAGTGGCAGTGGTCGCACGAGAAGGGCTTCTCTCCTGTCCCAGGGGGGGAGACGCAACGCCGTTCATGTTGGTGGAGGTGTAGGTCAGTGGTGGCGGCGGCGCAGCCCAGTGGTTAGTGGCGCTGGGCTACAAACCTGCCTTCCCCCTCGTGTCTGTCTCTCTGTCTTCCTGTCTCTGTGTCCCTGTGTCTCTCCCTGTTGCTCACACTTCCTCCCTGTCTCCCTCCGTGTTTGTCTTCAAGGAAGTGACGGCCATCTTAGGGGACGCTGGCAGAATGTTGCCGCTCTTAAGATTGCCAGTTTCACGGCCTTTCAGTATATTCGAAGTAGCCTTAATCATTTATTTTCTGTTGCTTTGGTTTTTATTGTTTTGTCTTTTGTTGTTGACATGCCGTCCTCTTCGTGGCCCTTGTGCAGCGCGTTGTGACCCTCGGGTGAAAGGCGCTATATAAATTTAAATAATTATTATTATTATTATTATGACCCGAGTTCGAATTCCGCTCACGACGATTTTCTGAACCGGTCCTGGGCCTCCCCCTAGGTCGCCTCAAATGAGTACCTAGTGCGGTGTGTAAACATTGCCACTAGGGTGACAAAGGCGGTCGTTGACGTGGTGCCAGGCGGCCAAAACGCAGCGAGTTGGCACAGTAGGGAGCAGCGGTGGTGCACCTGCCAGTCATCTCGGCCGGGCAGCCCACGACACCTGGGTCTTTTCCGTGACCTCCTGTCGGCGAGCCCTCGACACTTCACGTGACACCCTCATAATAATAATAATATATTTTTGTAACGCGCACATATGGCCTGGCACGGGCGCCGTGGTGACGTCGCCGCGGGCGCGGGGCGCGTGCGCGGGCGACACTAACCGGTGTGGCGGATGGCCACGTGGGCAATCAGGAACTCCTCCCGGCTGGTGCAGTACTTGCAGTAGTCGCACTTGTAAGGCTTGTCGTTGGCATGCGTCAGCTGGTGGTTCAGGACGCTCTTCTTGCCGTCGCTCACAAAGTCGCAGTGCTCACACTTGTACCTGCGCTCGCAACGTGCGGAAAAACATCCCCCCCTCCGTGTAGGCCCGAGAGGCTGTGGTTGTACAGGCAGTCCCCGAGTTACGAACGAGTTCCGTTTTTAAGTCTGTCTGTCCAAGTCGAATTTTTATGTAAGTCGGAACATAATAATAATAATTTTACATTTATAACGCGCACATATTCATTCACTGTCGAGATTCGAACCCGGGACCTTCTTGCTGTGAGGCGGCAGCGCTACCCACTGCGCCACCGTGCCGCCCCCGCTGGCCAGAAATGTTGAGTCTAATAATAATAAACATTTATAATAATAATAATTTTACATGCATAACGCGCACATATTCATTCACTGTCGAAGGTACTCATTCGACGAGAGAACGACTCGGAGGCGTAGCGAGGAAAGCGCAGAGGCGGTGGAGTAGGCGGCCAGGCGGTTTGCCGGCGCCATATTGCCACACGCCGCTTCCTATATATTAGGGTGTTATCGGTAAATTAATTTATGAGTGGTTTTTTTTTAAGTTGTGGGAGGAAACCGGAGAGCCCGGAGGAAAACCCACGCAGAACAGGGGGAGAACCACCTTCTCCACCACCTCCTCTTTCAACACCTCGTACACCTGGTGGCACGCGGCGCCCCCACCTGCTGTGTCCGACGCTGACGATGTGCGTGAGGAGGTGCATCTTGAAGGTGTAGCGCTTCTTGAAGGACTTGCCGCACTGCGGGCCGGAATAATAATAATAGCATTTATAGAGCTCCTTTCACCCGAGGGTCACAAAGCGCTGCACAAGGCTGTGGAGAGAACGGCATGTCGACAACATCAAGACAGATTAACTGAGAGTCAAGCAATAGCGATAAATTATAGGGCATAGGACATAAAGACAGTCCAAGCCAGAGGAAGGAATAAATGTTCCCGTGAAGGCGCAGGTAGGAAGAGAGAAAACATCCTGGCACGACAGCACTGAGCCGCATCAGTAGTCCTAGACGGAGGACTTGAAAGCTTTACGGAATGGGTGCCACCCAAAGGAGGGTGGCACCGGAGGAGGAGGTGAAGGAGAGGGAAGAGTTGGTAACACAGCGGGTAATTGGTTCATTTATTATTGTTATATTTGCATTTTTACCAGGCACGGCCCACTGGGCGGAGACCTACAGGCCGACCCAGGACACGCTGGAGGGATTATATCCTTCGGCTGGCCTGGGAACGCCTGGGAATCCCCCAGGAAGAACTGGAATATGTTGCTGAGGAAAGGGATGTCTGGTCCACTCTCCTTCGACTGCTGCCACCACGACCCTCACCAGGACAAGCGCTTTAGAAAATGGATGGATGGATGTATTTTTACTTATTTTCCTTTTTTTTTGTCAATTCGCGTGTCTGTTGTGTCAACGCAGGAACACCGTAAAGAGCTTGCAAGCTCACTGGGGATTTTTCTGCTGTAATAATAAACATCTATATCTGCACTATAATAGTTCTATTTGCACTATATTTGTTGGAATTATAGTTTTTGTTCTAGATCTGTGCCTTGTTATTGTCCCCCCGACTCCCAGCTTAGCTTAACTTGTAAATATTTAAAATAATTTAGTATTTAGTTTTTTTCCTAGTATTTTTAAACCCTTGTTGTTGTGTTCCAGTCCATGTATATGCTAACACCGGGGTCTGAGAGAAACGGCATTTTGATCCTCTATATGTCCTGTACATACGGCAGAATTGACAATAAAGTTGAATTCAGTTGAATCTATCCAACCCAGCCGGCAGTCTCACCGGTAACACAGCGAGCAACGCAGTCAGGGTAACGCAGTCAGGGTAACGCAGCCGGGGTAACGCAGCCGGGTTAACGCGGCGGGCATCACCTTGTCACACATGTGTGGTTTCTCTGCGCTGTGAGTCTTGAGGTGCTGCGTGAGCCTCTTCTGCATGGGATAGACGCGGTGGCAGACTGGGCACGGGTACTCGCTCGTGCGGGGGGCCTGTCGGGGGTGGGTGTGGAGGGGAGGGTGAGGACAAGCGGTGGCGGGCGCGTCGCAGCCGCGGGTGTTGCACGAAAAAATGGGGGGGATGGAATCATGTTTTGGTGAAAGTGCGGGTGTCTCAACATATAATATGAGACTACCTCAGGAAAAAGTGGGGGGGATGGAATCATGTTTCTGTGAAAGTGGTGACGGTAGTGGGTGGTGACGGTGGCGGTAACAGTGGTGGTGTCATTGACTGTGGTGATGATGGCGGCGGCAGTTGACGGTAACGGTGGTGGTGACGATGGTGGTGACGGTGGTGGTGACAGTCGCGGCGGAAACAGCAGTGGTGACGTAACGGCAGCGGTTGTGATGGTAACGGCGGTGGTGACGGTTGTGGGCGGCGGCGCCGCCGTCACTCACGGGCGGGTGCTCGCTCCGCCTGTGCTCCAGGTAAGGCTTCTTCGCCGGGAAGGCCTCGGCGCACTCGGCACAGCGGTACACGGCGGCGCCCGGCGCGCCGTTGGCCGGCGCCGCCGCTTCGTCGCTGGCGACGGTGTTGCCGACGCCGGTGTCGGCGGCGGCGGCGGTTGCGGCGTCGCTGGTGCCACGAGCGTGGAGCTCGGCGTGGTTCCTGAGGTGAGCGTCGCGCTTGAACGCCCGGCCGCAGCGATCGCACACGTGGGGCCTGAGAGAGGCCACGGGCGCCGTCATCGTCATAATGCGCTTTGTCATCATCATGGGCGGCAGGGCGGCGCAGTGGTAACATCCGCGCCTCACAGAAAGAATGGTCTTGACCGAGGCGGTTCGATTCCCGCGTCAGGCGCCTTTCTGTGCGGAGTTTGTGTGTTCTCTCCTCCCCCGTTCTGCGTGGGTTTCGTCCGGATTCTGTGGTTTCCTCCCACACAACTTAAAAAAACACTCCCTAATTAGTCGGCCGAAAACATCATAACATATAGGAAGAAGTGTCTCATGGCAACATGGCGCCGGCAAACCGCCTGGCTGCCTCCTCCGCCGCTCTGCCCTTTCCTCGCTACGCCTCCGAGTCCTTCTCTCGTCGAGTGAATATCTTCGACATTGAATGAATATGTGCCACACGTTATAAATGTAAAATTATTATTATTATTATTAATTATTATTATTATCATCGTCATGCCACTCGGCCCCCCACATCCCATTTCCCCCACCCGCTCGCCTGCCCGCACCCCAGGGTCACTCGAATTCGATTCGATTCTTCGAAGCATGATGGTGATATGACAGTTTCCCATTGCAATAAGTTCTTTAGTTGCAGACAGCCCTTCAACATTTAGAGATATAATAGTCAGTGCTGGCCTAAAAGGCGGGCATTGGCCTCTCTCCTTGCTCCAGACTGAGGGGCTTCTGGCATCTGTTGTTGAACTTCTGGACATCGTTGTCTTTCAGCTCCTCGGCTTCGAAGTGTTTGGTTGAATTTGCAGGTAATACCAAGCGTTACTTGACAGGGATCGCGACGTGAACGCTTCTACCTTGATCCCCCCCCCTCCATGGTCACTGCCACCAGTTAGGGTAAGCTCGCACCGCCGCCCCCGGCTCACCTCTCCTTGCTGTGGATGGACGCGTGTCGCGACACGTCCTTGCGGTAGACGCTCGTGTAATCGCACTCGGCACACTTGTACGGCTTCACTCCCTCGTGGTTGTACATGTGCTCCTGTGGGAGACCCGGGGGGTGGGGGGGGCGGCACGTGTGTTCTCTCTCCCACTGTTCTGCGTGGGTTTCCTCCGGGCTCTCAGCATCAGATTCCAGCTCTTCATGCGGGATTCCCAGGCGTTCCCAGGTCAGCCGAAGGATATAATCCCTCCCGGCACGTCCTGGGTTGGCCTCTAGGTCTCCGCTCAGTGGGCCGTGCCTGGTAGACTTCCCGGGGGAACCTTCCAAGGGGAAATCCTTACCAGAGATTTCTGATCATTGACCACTCACTAGCAGGGCCACAGGTCCAGACACTGTCCCCGCGTGGGTTTTCGCCGGGCACTCCGGTTTCCTCCCACAACAACAAAAAAACACTAATCAATTAATTAATTTACCGATAACATCCTAATATATAGGAAGCGGCGTGTGGCGATATGGCGCCGGCAACACCGCCTGGCTGCCTCCTCCGCCTCTCCGTGCTTTCCTTGCTAAGCCTCTGAGTCGTTCTCTCGTCGAATGAGTGCCTTCGACAGTGAATGAATATGTGCGCGTTATAAATGTAAAATTATTATTATTACAATAAATTTATATTATTATTAGACTTAACATTTCTGGCCAGCAGGGGCGGCACGGTCGCGCAGTGGGTAGCGCTGCCACCTCACAGCAAGAAAGTCCCGGGTTCGAATCTTGGCTCGGGTGCCTTTCTGTGTGGAGTTTATAATAATAATAGCATTTATATAGCGCCTTTCAACCGAGGGTCACAAAGCGCTGCACAAAGCTGCAGAGTTTGCATGTTCTCCCCGTGTCCGCGTGGGTTTTCGCCACCGGGCACTCCGGTTTCATTCCACTGGGCTCACCTTTAGCGAAGACCATCGCTTGCAGTGGTAGTTGCAGTGGTGGCAGCGGAACCGCTCCGGTTCGGGCCCATCGTGGGCCTCCTCGTGGAAGGCCAGGTCCTCGGGCGACAGGAAGCGGGAGCCGCAAACCCCACAGCAGTGAGGCCGCAGGCGGGGTCGGCTCGCTCGGTAGCCGTGGTGGTACCTGCCGCGCGGCAACCGCGGCGGAGGAGGGGGCGGGCAGGGGTGGCGCAGCGATTTTAAAAGTGTGGGGGTTCTTAGGGGTGGGACGCGAGCATCGCAACCCCCCCGCCTTCGGCCCCCCGAACGTACCGTACTTCAACCGTTTACTCTTCCCGCCCTGGCCTAGTGGGTTGGTCAAATGGCTGCGATTGGGCCGGATGGCCGTTCGATCGATCTTACTTGACCGATAGGTTTTCAAGTGTTGGGAACTCAGTTTCGTTATATCAGGCTACCCGTAGATATCCGACTACCTCAGGAAAAAGTGAGGGGGTGGAATCATGTTTCTATGAAAGTGCGGGTGTCGCAACACCCGTAACACTGGGTCACGGGTTCGATTTCCGGCTCGGGTGCCCCGCCGGCCTGTCTGTGTAGAGTTTGTGTGTCGCCCCCTCTCTCGCTCTCTCGCTCTCTCACCCACTCAGAAACCCGCCCACCCGCTCACAAACCCACCCCGATGTTTTCTCCCAAGGTCCAAACACACGCTACTGCCACCGACCCACACCCGCAGACACCTACTCATTCAGTAAAGAAGAACTTATTGCAATGGGAAACTGTCATGTAGCCATCACGCAGCTGCCTCGACCAGTGGCGGGTGTGGCGGTGTGGCGGGTGTGGCGGTGCGGCGCGGCCTGTGGTTAACGCGGTTGCGACGGTGCGTTTGCGACGGTGCGTTTGCGACGGCGCGGTTGTGACAGTGCCCGCCACCTGCTGTAGTATCTCCGGTAGCCGCGCCGCGCGTAGCGTTTCGGAGGCCGACCCCTCTTCCTGGGCACCTGGGATTCGTCTCCATCCCCCCCCTCCACCTCTTCGGGGGGGGGCTGCCCACCCCCGGGGCCCCCCACGTGGCAGGGAACGACTTCCACCGGTACCGCCGTCGCCGCCACCGCCCCCCCGCCCTTCCGATTGGCAGGCAGCTCGGCCTGCTCCACGGCATCATGGGAAACGGAGGGCGGAGGCGGAGGAGGCGGCGGAGGCGGCGATTGGGGCGGCACCTGGGGTCCTGAGGCCGGGGCGTCTGCCGGAGGTGCCCGTGTCATTTCCGGCGCTGAAACAAACAGGAGGATTAAAATCGCCGCCGATTTTCGCCGAGGGATTTGTAGCGAACGCACGCATACCCCGTTTAACGAAGCCTCGGCCGACGGATTTTCGTTTAACGGACAAGAAAAAACATATTCTATAATAGTAAGCATATTATGGGGGGGGAGGGGAAATCCGTGTGTTTGATGGCAGTGAGCGATACCCGCTAGCTGTGCGGCGATGCTGGCGGCGCCTGCATTGGTGGTGGTGGTTGCGGTGCCTGCGGCGGCGGCGGTGGTTGGCGCGGCGTCGAGGCGCGGGTATTTCCTCGGGCGGCCGGGCCTCCTCCGGGGCCTCGTGTCCGTGTCGCCGGCCGCTGCCTCGGGCCTAGCGGAGGCCGCCGGAGCCTGCCGGCCTCGCGACCCGTCGCACAGAGGGTTGTAGTCGCTGTCGCCTGCGGAGGGGAGCGGACGGATGACAGTTTTGATGGATTACCTGCATTATCCGAGACGGAATTCAGGAGATTGGGTTTTTAGGGTGGGCGGCACGGTGGCGTAGCGGCGTGTAGAGCTGCCGCCTCACAGCAAAAAGGCTCCCGGGTTCGAATCCCGGCTCGGGTGCCTTTCTGTGTGGAGTTTGCATGTTCTCTCCCCGTGTCTGCGTGGGTTTTGGCTGGGCACTGCGGTTTCCTCCCATCGTCTAAAGAAATGCTGCCAGGTTAATTGGCGTACTGACTAAATTTCCCCAGGTGCCCTGTGATGGACTAGCGTCCCATCCTCGGTGTTCCCCTGCCTTGCGGCCCGTGTCTGCCGGGATAGGCTCCGGCTCACCGCGACCCTGTACGGGATTAAGCGGTTTCTGAAAATGGATGGATAATAATAAACATCCATCCCCCCCGTCCCCCTCACCTCCACCCCCAGCCCCTCCCCTACCATCCTTGTCGTCGATGGCGCCTGCGTCGATGATGTCATCGTCGTCGTCATCGGCCTCCGGCCCGGCCGCGCCCCCCCTGGCCACCCCTTCCCGGCCGCCCACCCCCGGCGCCCGCGGGGGGGGCCGTGGCGGGGGCTCTGGGGACGGAGGCCGCTTCCGGGGCCGGCCCCGGCCACGCTTGAGTGGCGGTTGGGAGACACCTGGAAGGGAGGGTGGAAGGGGGGAGGGGGAGTCGATAATGCACGGGAAATCAAAGCCACGTATGTGCTGTGTGTACGTGTGTGTGTGTGTGTAGTGGCCGAGCCATCGCATGCCCAAGCATCTACTGT
>JAZEWU010000003.1:8564300-8575024 GCA_036362915.1 Geotria australis | reverse complement strand
GGGGGGGGGGGGACCGCGTCACTTCCCGGAAAGCCGCGGCCGCAGTTTCCGCTTCCGTCGGGCGCAAGGCAGTGGAGCCGGGAACCGCTACGCGCATGCGCGAGCAAGCGGGTCCGACACCGGGAGAGAGAGGGACAAGAGAGAGACGGGAGAGCGAAGTAGAGGTGGGAGAGAGAGAAAGATAGAGCGGAGGACACGAAGGGAGAGCGAGTGACGGGAGAGACGGCGAGAGAGCTAGGGGAGAGACGGTGACAGAACGCGAGAGAGAGACGGGAGCGAAGGGAGAGTGAGAGGCGGGGGAGAGCGACAGACGGGAGATCAAAAAGGGAGAGAGAGCGATAAAGAGAGAGGGGGAGAGACAGGGAGAGAGGGAGACGTGGAGAGAGAGAGACGGGGAGAGACAAGGAGGAAGGGAGGCAAGTGTGAGTTTAGTTTTGCTCAGACCTGAGCGCTCACTTCCCCGTGGCAACTACACAACGAGAGAGAGAGGGAGAGAGCGCTGAGGGGGAGATCTAAGAGCTGAGAGAGACGGGAGAGCCTCGGGGAGAGGTGACAATCTCATCGCTGTCATACTCAGGGCGAGTGAGTAGAGCTGGGATTGTGAGGGAGCGGGAGAGGGAGTGAGGGTGCTAGCGAGCTGGGTATTGTGAGGGAGAGCTGAGGCCGTGACGGGGAGCGGGTGTAGTACTACTGTGAGGGAGATCGAGTGTGAGGGAGAACTGAGCTTGTAAGGGGGGGAGTTGGGATTGCGAGAGCGAGCCATGACTGAGGGATTCTAAGGGAGAGCTGGGATCGTGGTGTGACAGCCGGGATTGTGAAGGATTGCTAAGGAGAGCCGCGTTTGGGAGGCAGAGCTGGGATCGTGAGGGATTGTAGAACGCACATCCATCCCTGAGGGAAATCGGCGAGCGATAGGAGGGACGGAGGTTGGCGCGGCGAGGTGACGCCATGGAGCGCGAGTTTGAAGACATCGACCGCTCTGAGAACTGGAGCTCGGTGTTCAACGTGAGCTATGTCACCCCGTGTGTCACCCCGTGTGTCACCCTGTTTCACCCTGTGTGTCTCCCCGTCTGTCACCCTGTGTGTGGGGGTCAAGGTAGAAGCGTTCACGTCGCGATCCCTGTCAGGTAATACTTGGTATTGCCTGCGAATTCTACCAAACACTTCGAGGCCGAGCTGAAAGACAACGATGTCCAGAAGCTGACCGTCGTGCTTCGAAGAATCACACAGGGTGACCCCATGTCACCCTGTGTCTCCCTGTGTGTCACCCTGTGTGTCATGTCTGTCACCCAGTGTGTCTCCCTGTCTGTCACCCTGTGTGTCAGTCACCCTGTGTATAATCCTGTCTCTGTGTGTGTGTCAGTCACCCTGTCTCCCAGTGTGTCACCCTGTGTGTCATGTCTGTCACCCAGTGTGTCTCCCTGCCTGTCACCCTGTGTGTCTGTCACCCTGTGTGCGTCACCCTTTCACCCTGTGTATCATCCTGTCTCTGTGTGTGTCAGTCACCCTGTCTCCCTGTGTGTCACCCTGTGTGTCATGTCTGTCACCCAGAGTGTCTCCCTGTGTGTCAGTCACCCTGTCACCCTGTGTGTGTCACCCTGTCACCCTGTGTGGCACCTCGTGTGTCACCCTGCCTGTCACGCTGTGTTTGGATTCGGGGATAAAGTGGTGTCCCCTCACGTGTGTGTGGGTTTTCTCCCCGTACAGTGGCCCCTCGCTTTACGATGGCCTCCTAGAAATACGATTCGAATTCGATTCGATTCTTCGAAGCGTGATGGTTACATGACAGTTTCCCCATTGTTACAAGTTCTTCTTTAGTCGCAGACAGCCCTTCAACATTTAGAGATATAATAGGCAGTGCTGGCCTTAAAGGCGGCGGGCATTGGCCTCTCTTCTTGCTCCAGGCCGAGGGGGCTTCTGGCATCTGTTGAGCTTCTGGACATCGTTGTCTTTCAGCTCCTCGGCTTCGAAGTGTTTGGTAGAATTTGCAGGTAATACCGAGTATTACTTGACAGGGATCGCGACGTGAACGCCTCTACCTTGATGAAATCACTTTACGATACGTGTTCTCATATCGTAAAGCGAGGGACCACTGTACATAGAGACTATATAGATGCACAGAGACTCATAGAGATACCATAGTGACTCATAGAGATACACAAGAGACACATCAAACAATGTACAGTATTATTGGTCTCACTGTACGATGGTTACGTGTTCCAGAACACATAACGTATATGTCTCCCCCTGTCTCCCCCCGTCTCTCCCTGTCTCCCCGCGTGTGTCCCCATGTCTCCCTTTACCTCAAGGAAGTGACGGCCATCTTAGGGGACGCTGGCAGATTTTTGCCGCTCTTAAGATTGCCGGTTTCACGACCTTTCCAGTGTATTCGAAGCAGCCTTATTGATTTAATTTTGTGTTGCTTTGGTTTTTAGTTGGATTTTTTCTGTCGTGCAGCGCTTTGTGACCCTCGGGTGAAAGGCGCTCTATAAAATGCTATTATTATTATATTGTAAAGCGAGGCACGTGGCTCTGTCCAGCGACCCGTCAGCGAGCCTTCGACACTTTACGTGGCCTCAGGGTGCACGTGGCCTGGCACAGGCGACGTGGTGACGTTACTGCCACTTAGTGGATAGATAGATAGATGCTTATTAGTACAGCAGAAAAATGCCCAGTGAGCTTGCAAGCTCTTTACGGGCCTCCTGCGACACACCAAGCATGCGAATTGCTGACAAAAATTTAAAATATACACAAGATTCATAAATAACCACATTTAAATCATCAACAAACAAAACATTTACACGTAGCATTGCACACATTTTTCAAATAAAATAGTCCTAAATACATAGCATTGCACACATTTTCAAGTAACCGGGTAAGATTAAGGTTGTGCATTGCGATAGTGGAAAAAAAAACTAAAGGATATCAAGGGTAACATTCAACTTTGAGGGAAAAGTGCTCAAATTTGAACCATTAGAACACTAATCAACATTAGTGATGAATGGTTGGTGTTGTTGTGTGGATAGGTGGCTGAGTGGGTGGGTAGGTGGCTGAGCGGGCGAGTGGCAGCAGGGTTTCTTTGGACTGTGGGATGAAACCGGAGTAATAATAATAATAGCATTTATAGAGCGCCTTTCACCCGAGGGTTACAAAGCGCTGCACAAGGCTGTGGAGAGAACGGCATGTCAATAACATCAAGACAGATAAACTGAGAGTCAAGCAATAGCGATAAATTATAGGACATAGGTCATAAAGACAGCAGAAAAATGATAATAATAGCATCTACAGAGCGCCTTCCACACGAGGGTCACAAAACGCTGCACAGGGCCGCGGAGAGAACGACAAATCAACAACGACAGAGAACGGTAATCAGACAGCGTTGAGCCGCATAAGTGGTCCTAGCACGACGGCTTGAAGGCTTTACGGAACAAGTAAGTCTTGAGACGAGATTTGAAGATGTTTAAGGACTCCGCTGAACGAATTTCCAAAGGACGAGCATTCCAGAGTCTTGAAAACCCACGCGGACACGAGGAGAACGCGCAAACTCCGCACAGAGAGAGGCGCCGTTAGAGCCGGGAATCGAACCCCGGAGCTTCTTGCTGTGAGGCAGCAGCGAGACTCACCACCGTTTGTCACTCTGTTTAAATTATGAGGAAGTGTTTAATATTTTTTTCGCGAATTGGTATTCAATTCCTGTAACACGGGGAGGAAGGGGGTTTTAGGAGGAGGGAGACACGGGGAGAGATAGATGTTTATTATTACGGCAGAAAAATACCCAGTGAGCTTGCAAGCTCTTTACGGAATTCCTGCATCGACACAGCAAACACGCGAATTGACAAAAATAGTTAAAATAACAAATTACCCTAAGGGAAAAAAACATTTACACACAGCATCGCACACATTTATCGAATAAACAAATGGCGATGGATTAAACTGAAACATATTATAGGTAGCGCCTTAATCATTTATTTTTTGTTCCTTTGGTTTTTATTGGTTATTTTTTTCTTCCGTTGTTGACATGCCATTCTCTTCGCGGCCCTTGTGCAGCGCTTTGTGGCCCTCGGCTGAAAGGCGCTATATAAAATGCTATTATTATTATTAGCGTATTCAATATTGAGAGGGAATATTGCAACATTGGGAACATTCAATTCAATTCAACTTTATTTGTCCATTCTGCCATATGTGGGTTCTCTACCCTATGTCTCTCCCTGTCGCTCACCCTCCCTCCCTGTCTCCCTCCGTGCTTGTCTTTAACGAAGTAACGACCATCTTAGGGGATGCTGGCAGATTTTGTCGCTCTTAAGATTGCCAGTTTCACGACCTTTCAGTATATTCGAAGCAGCCTTAATAATTTATTTTTTGTTGCTTTGTTTTTTATTGGTTGTTTTTTTTTTCGTTGTTGACATGCCGTTCTCTTTGCAGCCCTTGTGCGGCGCTTTGTGACCCTCGGGTGAAACGCGCTATATAAAATGCTATTATTATTATATTATTATATGTCCAGGACATATAGAGGATCGAAATTCCGTTTCTCTCAGACCCCGGTGTTGGCATCAACATGGACTGGAACACAACAACAAAGGTTTAAAAATACTAGGATAACAAAAGTTTAAAAATACTAGGATAAAAAAAACAAAATACTTAAATATATATATATTTACACGTTAAGCTAAGCTGGGGGTCGGGGCAGGGGGACAATAACAAGGCACAGATCTAGAACAAAAACTAGAATTACAATAAAAATAGTGCAAATAGAACTAATATGGAGCAGATATAATGAAAAGATGTGCAAGTAATATACCATTTTAAACACAAATCAAGATTTGAACACAAATCACAACTAGGAGGGAGACACGGGGAGCGGGAGGGAGACACGGGGAGCAGGAAGGAGACTTGGGGAGTAGATGAGAGACACGGGGAGGATGAGGGGGATCATGTAGCCGGGTCGGGGTGGGGGAGCAACGGGGGAGACGTGAGAGAGAAAGTGAGCGGTTTCCCGCCACAATCTGAGTCACCGTGTTCCTGGCAGGGAGGAAGTGGCTCCGGAGTGTGGGAGGTGTGGGCACGAACGTGGAAGTTACACCGGCGGGGACAAGCGTAGACTCACACAGAGACCCATAGACTCGCACAGAGACCCATAGACTCACACAGAGACCCATAGACTCACACAGAGACCCATAGACTCAGAGGAGATGTGGTGACAGGTATGGATGTGATAGAGAGTCGTTCTTCGCGCCTCTGAGTCGTTCTCTCGTCGAATGAGTACCTTCGACAGTGAATGAATATGTGCGCGTTATAAATGTAAAATTATTATTACGTGGGAGATGTGGTGACAGGTGGCGGTGTTAATTAGAGTGTTTTTTTAAAGTGAAGACGTTTAAGTGATGACGTGACGATGACGTGAAGATGACGTGGTGATGTAACGGGAGATGATGTGTGCGGGCACGCAGGAGATCAAGGAGCAGAGCCGCGACTACCCGTACAAAGTGGCGAAGCGCCAGGACAACCGCTTCCGTAACCGCTACCGCGACGTCAGCCCCTGTGAGTCGCCACACTGTATTTCCGCGCACCGCACTGTACGCAAGCACTGCAACGCCGCACGGTACGCTGGGCGACACGGCGCTCGGCACTGTACAGCGAACCGAATGCTGCACTGTACGCCGCACACTACACTGTACACCGCGCCCTACACTGTACACCACGTGAGTGAGTGAATGAGTGGGTCATGTAGCCCACATGCCCAGCCACTGCATGAGTGAGTGGGTGAGTGAGTAGGTGGGTGAGTGAGTGAGTGGGTGGTTGGGTGGGTGAGTGAGTGGGTGGGTGACTGAGTGAGTGGCTGGGTGACTGAATGAGTGGATGAGTGTGTGGGTGAGTGAGTGGCTGGGTCATGTTGCCCGCATGCCCGGTCACCACCTGCCCAAGCTGCTTCAACGCCCATCCGTAGCCGGACAGAACTGCAATTAACCCAGTCTGTGTGTCCTCTTTGTCCCGTGTCCGAATACCTCCACGTGTCTGTGTGACTGTACCTGTGGGGAGCGGTGGCTCAGTGGTTTTCACTACGCTGGGCTACAAACCCGGCTGTGACCCGAGTTCGAATCCTGCTCACGGCCACCAACACCCAGTGACGACTTTCTGAACCGGTCCTGGGCCTCCCAATAGGTCGATTGGGCCTCAAATTAGCACCTAGTGCGGTGTGTAAACATCGCCACTAGGGAGACAAAGGCGGCCGGGCGTGGTGCTGGTCACCCACCCCCTCGTGTGCCGTGTTGACCTTCACCGGTGCTCGCTAACGGTACTTGACCCTACAGTCTGTTAAGGCTATACGGGGGATCTTTGTCTTGTGACTGTACATGTGGGCTGGTCACCCACCCCCTCGTGTGCCGTGTCGACCTTCACCGGTGCTCGCTAACGGCACTTGACCCTACAGTCTGTTAAGGCTACGCGGGGGATCTTTGTCTGTGTGTGTCTATGTTGGTGCCACTCACTAACAACACTTGACCCTGCAGTCTGTATTGTCCACAAGGGGGAGCTTTGTGTAAGTGTGGGAATGTGGGGAGCGGTGGCGCAGCGGTGAGCGCTCCGGTCTACAAACCTGGCTGTGAACCGGAGTTCGAATCAGTGTTAGCTGATCCGGTCCTGGGCCTCCCCTAGGTCGGCTCAGCCTTAAATTAGTGCCTGGGTGCCATGTGTAAACATTGGGAAACAAAGGCGGCCGGGCGTAGTGCTGGTCACCCACCCCCTTGTGTGCCGTGCCGGCCTTCATAGGTGCTCTACTCGTTAACAGCACTTGACCCTACAGTCTGTTAAGGCTACACGGTTGGGAGCCTGTTTCACGACCGTTCAGTGTATTCGAAGCAGCCTTAATCATTTATTTTTTGTTGCTTTTGTTTTTATTAAAAAAAATTTACATGCCGTTCTCTCCGCGGCCCTTGTGCAGCGCTTCGTGACCCTCGGGTGAAAGGCGCTCTATAAATTGCTATTATCATTATTATTATATCTTACATGTTCCTTGCGGCTGCGTGTGTTGCTACAGACGACCACAGCCGCGTGAAGCTGCAGCGCGGCGACAACGACTACATAAACGCCAGCCTCATGCCGGTGCCCGCAGCCCAGCGCAGCTACATCCTCACACAGGCGAGTGGGCGACCGATGGCCACCCACCCCCCCCATGTGTGTGTGTTGGGTGTGTGTCACTGGGTGTGGGGAGCCCATGGCAGTGTGCTTCCGGCTGGCTCCGGTTGAGCTCACCCTGTCTCTTTGCAAAAAGGTGTCCATTCGGCGTTTTAAGATCCTAACACTTCTCTCATTGCCAGAAAAGGTTAAACCACCTCGTATAGTTTACATTTTACATCTGTCAGTTTATCTCACTGCGTCAGTGGCCTCATCCTGTCTCTTACTGCGTGTCTCCCAGTCGCTCCCTGTGTCTCCTGATAATAATAATAATTATTATTTTACATTTATAACGCGCGCATATTAATTCAATGTTAAAGGTATTCAATCGACGAGGGAACGACTCAGAGGCGTAGCGAGGAAAGCACAGAGAGGCGGGGGAGGCAGCCAGGCGGTTTTTCCGGTGCAAATATTGCCACATACTGCTTCCTATATATTATGATGTTATCGGCCAAATACAGAAAGGCGCCGGAGCCGAGATTCGAACCCGGGGCTTTCTTGCTGTGAGGTGCAGATGTTACCACTGCGCCACCCTGGCCTTAATACACTTTAGTGCAGCAGCAACAACAACGACAACAACCGCCATTCGCCACTAAGTGGTGGTGGCGTCACCGCGGCGCCTGTGCCGGGCCAGGTGCACCCTGAGGCTGTCACGTCAAGTGTCGAAGGCTCGCCGACAGGAGGTCACGGGACAGACCCAGATGATTCCCCCCCCCTGTCTAACGGCTGTGCCCCCCCTCCCCCCGTCCCCCCCTAATCCCCCGACCCCTCGTGACCCCCCGTGACCCCCCCAGGGCCCGCTGCCCAACACGTGTGGCCACTTCTGGCAGATGGTGTGGGAGCAGGGGTCGCGCGCCGTGGTCATGCTCAACCGCGTCGTCGAGAAGGGATCGGTGGGGCCGCAAACCGCGATTATCACAACCGCACTCGTCACAACCGTAGCCGCACTCGACACCACGATCACATTCGCAGCCGCATTCACGATCGCAGCGGTGAGTGTGTGTATGTATTGGTGTGTGTGTGTGTGTGAGGAGCGTGTGGCCGAGTGGTTAGCGCGTTGGGCTACAAATCTGGCGACCCGAGTTCTGAATCCCGCTCACGACCAACACCAGTGACGATTTTCCGAACCGATCCTGGGCCTCCCCTAGGTCGACTCAGCCTGAAATTAGTACTTATTGCGGTGTCTAAACATTGCCACTAGGGAGACAAAGGCGGCCGGGCGTGGTGCTGGTCACCCACCCCCTCATGTGCCGTGTCGACCTTCATAGGTGCTCGCTAACGGCACTTGCCCCTACAGTCTATTAAGGCTTTATGGGGGATCGTTGTCTATTTTTTTGTGGTGAGCATGTCTTGGTGTGTGTGCGCGGTGAGCGCAGGTGAAGTGTGCGCAGTACTGGCCGTCCCGTGGTGAGCGGGAGATGAGTTTCCCGGACGTGGAGCTGAAGCTCACCCTCATCGGCGAGGACGTCAAGTCGTATTACACGGTGCGCGAACTACAGCTGGAAAACCTCGCGGTGAGTACACTCACCTCTCACTCACCACACACTCACCACTCACTCACAACACACCCACCACTCACTCACTTATTAATAGTGATATGAATAACTCGGTGGGGCGACCCGGCGTTGCCCGGGTAAATTTGATCATAACTGGGATAGTAATAGAGGCGCCGCTTATCCGATCTGGGGATTGTAATTTCGGGCCCGCTTATCCTAAGTGGGTATTATAATGGCGGCACCACTTATCGTAACTGGGGATTGTAATAGAGACGCCGCTTATCCGAACTGGGGATTGTAATTTCCTAAGTGGCTATTGTAATGGCGGCGCCGCTTATCGTAACTGGGGAATGTAACAGGGGGCTCGCTTATCCGAACTGGGTATCGTAATAGCGGCGGCGATGCTTATCCGAAGTGCGGATTGTAATAGCTGCGGAGCCTGAGTGTAATGGCGGCGCCGCGCATACGCTGACGGGACTGAGCCAAAGCGGTCTTGGACGGCGGCGTTGGCCTATCGGCGCGCGTAGACGGGCGAGGCGAGGGTGGTGCTGCACTTCCACTACACGGCGTGGCCGGATTTCGGCGTGCCCGAGTCTCCCGCCTCGTTCCTACGCTTCCTGCGCTGCGTTCGCGAGAGCGGCACCATGGCGCCCGCGATCGGCCCCGCCGTGGTGCACTGCAGCGCCGGAATCGGACGCTCCGGAACGTTCTGCCTCGTCGACACGTGCCTGCTGCTGGTGAGCGGGGCTGGGTGAGCGGGCTGGGTGAGCGGGTCCTTCGTGAAGGACGCTACCGGGCAGTCGGAGGCGGTCGCCCTCCGGCAACAACGGAGGGCGGAGGAGCGACGCTCGCAACGGCGAGCCGAGCGCCGGGCGGCCAAAGCGCGGCGAGTCGGCGCGGTAGGGAGCTCGGGTGGGTGCGTCTGCCGGTCATCTCGGTCAGGCAGCCCGTGACACCTGGGTCTGTCCCGTGACCTCCTGTCGGCGAGCTTTCGACAATTCACGTGGCCTCATGGTGCATATGGCCTGGCACGGGCGCCGGGGTGACGTCACCGCCCGCTTAGTTGCGAGTGGCGGTTGTTGTTGGTGAGCGGGCGGGTGAGCGGGTGGGTGAGCGGGGTGGGTGAGCGGGTGGTGCGTGTGGGTGAGTTGAGAGGATGGGTGTTGTGTGGGTGTCGTGCGGGTGTCGTATGCGTGTCGTGCGGGTGTTGTATGGGACCCGCGGGGGTTTTAAGCGAATGCTAAAGATGACGAAACTAGGACTCCGGATCAAAGGTCACGTTTCAGCCGAGTGAGGAATCCCGGCCATCACCCACACCCTCCCTTTCTCTCCTTGAACCTTTGGCCTCAACGCACTTTGACCCTTACCCTCCTCCATTCCCTACTCCCCCTCTTGATGTCCTAAGCCGCTAGTTTTTAATCTTTATGGCTTCGCTATCTGCCGAGTTCCTCTCCAGGAAAAAGCCGCATTCTTTTCTCGACCCCTGTAAATCACGGGGGTCGATGGAGGATGTGAGCGGATTTGCCAACGCGCACAAAGACAAAGATCCCCCGTGTAGCCTTAACAGACTGTATGGCCAATGATAATAATATATGTTTGTAACGCGCGCCCGTTGATTTGGAGGCGCGGAGCCCTGTGCAGTCGGTTTGTTGTGAGTCGGGTGCTGTTAGCTAGCACACTAACCTACATACACTCACAAACAAAGACAAAGATCCCCCGTGTAACCTTAACAGACTGTTCCAACATTCACCGTCTGTGGGTCGTGAGCGGGAACCGAACTTGGGTCGGCGGCGCGGCGCTAACCGCGGCGCCACCGCTCGGCCCCCCGCCCCCCGGGACATTGAGCTCTGAGGAACGTGGAACCCATTCCGTTCGGCTTATGTCTGTCCGGTTTGGGCAGAACAGCCGGTTTGCTGTGTCAAGTGCCGGTGATGGGAGTGGTGGTGGCGGCGGCGGTGGTGGGGAGCGGTAGCCCAGTGGTTAGCGCACTGGGCTACAAACCTGGCTATGACCCGAGTTCGAATCCCGCTCACGGCCAACACCAGTGACGATTCTCTG
>JAZEWU010000003.1:8279175-8291017 GCA_036362915.1 Geotria australis | reverse complement strand
GTTGTTGCTGGAGGGCGACTGCCTCCGACTGCCCGGTAGCGTCCTTCACGAACCTCCTCCGCAGAGGTCGATCTTGACACCGCCGGTACCAGTTTTCGGCAAGTCCACCCAGCTCCAGCTCCTCCTGTGCCGCATCGGTCCATCTCTTCTCCAGCCCGTGCCGCGCCCGTTTAGCCCCCTCCTCTATCATCCATCCATCCATTTACAGAAACCGCTTAATCCTGTACAGGGTCGCGGCAAGCCGGAACCTATCCCGGCAGACACAGGGCGCAAGGCAGGGGAACACCGAGGATGGGACGCCAGTCCATCGCAGGGCGCCTGGGGAAATTTAGTCAGTATACCAATTAACCTGGCAGCGTGTCTTTGGACGGTGGGAGGAAACCGGAGTGCCCGGCGAAAACCCGCGCGGACACGGGTGGAACGTGCAAACTCCGCGCAGAAAGGTGCCCGAGGCGGGAATCGAACCTCCTCGGGAAAGACCATTTTTTATGCGAGGTGGGGATGTTACGACTGCGCCACCCTGTCACTCAGGGTGGGTACTCTCGCCATGAAGCATAGCCTGTGTCTCGTGTTTACCGGGAGATATAGGTGAAGCAGATGGAGGAGTCAACACCTCGGCTTGGAACTGTGCACAAAGACAAAGATCCCCCGTGTAGGCACAGGCTGTATAGGGTCAAGTGCTGTTAGCGAGTAGCACCGATACGCCCACACACCCTATCAGACATCAAACAACAACAACCGCCATTCGCCACAAGGTGGCGGTGCCGTCACCACGTCGCCTGTGCCAGGCAAAATGCACCTTGAGGTCACGTGTCGAAAGCTCGCCGACAGGAGGTGCAATGGGCTGACTGCTGTGCCAGGCTAGGTATAGGAGGCGGTCACAAAGACAAAGATCCCCCGTATAACCTTAACAGACTGTAGGGGCAAGTGCCGTTAGTGAGTAGCACCTATGAAAGTCGACATGGCACACGAGGGAGTGGGTGGCCAGCACCACGTTGGGCCGCCTTTGTCTCCCTAGTGGCGATGTTTACACACCGCAATAGGTACTCATTTGGAGCTGAGTCGACCTAGGAAGTTGTGTTTTTGTTGTTGTGGGTGCCTGCGTTTTTTGCTGTTGTGTGTGTCTTTGTCTCTCTCTTTGTGCTTCAATGTTGATTGTTTAATTTGGATTGGCGTTGTTTCCCCCTCGTGTCTGTCTCTCTGTCTTCCTGTCTCTGTGTTCTTGTGTCTCTCCCTGTCGCTCACCCTCCCTCCCTGTCTCCCTCCGTGTTTGTCTTCAAGGAAGTGACGGCCATCTTAGGGGACGCTGGCAGATTTTTGCCGCTCTTAAGATTGCCAGTTTCATGACCTTTCAGTATATTCGAAGTAGCCTTAATCATTTATTTTCTGTTGCTTTGTTTTTTTCTTTCGCTTGTTGACATGCCGTCCTCTTTGCGGCCCTTGTGCAGCGCTTTGTGACCCTCGGGTGAAAGGCGCTATATAAATTGAAATTATTATTATTATTATTATATTAGGGGAGGCTAGGACCGGTTCAAAAAATCGTCACCGGTGTTGGTGGCCGTGAGCGGGATTCGAATTCGGGTCATAGCCGAGTTTGTAGCCCAGCGTGGCGCTAACCACTCAGCCACCGCTCCCCACACAGAGACACACCCAGACACACAAGACAAAGATCCCCTATATAGCCTTAGCAGACTGTAGGGCAAGTGCCGTTAGCGAGCACTTACACACACAGACACACAGGCGTGTACCTCCAAGTGGTGGAGCGTTTCTGAGACTGGGGTCGAGAAGGTCATGACCCCGAACCAGGGGTCGCTGGATCCCAGAGACAGGGCGTCTGGCAGAGTGTGTCTCAGCCTGGTCACAACACGCGCGGTCAGGATGGTGGTGGTGGTGGTGGTCAGACACACGGTGAAGATGGTGCTGGTGGTGGTGATGGTGGTGAAGGTGGTGACGGTCTGTCCTGTGACCTCCTGTCGGCGAGCCTTCGACACTTCACGTGGCCTCAAGGTGCATATGGCCTGGCACAGGCGACGTGGTGACGTCACCGCCACTTAGTGGCGAAAGACGGTTGTTGTTGTTGTTGATGATGGTGGTGATGATGATGCTGCCGTTGCTGCTGATGACGATGATGTTGGAGCTGCTGCTGCTGATGATGCTGCTGATGATGCCGAGGCTGCTGCTGATGATGATGCTGATGATGATGCTGAGGCTGCTGCTGATGATGCTGCTGCCGATGACGATGCTTAGGGTGACGCTGCTGATGTCGAGGCTGCTGCTGCCGAAGACGCCGATGCTGCTGCTCACCTTTCGTTCTCGACGAGGTCGATGCGCGCCACGACGGCCGCTCGGTGCAGCTTCTCCAGACACGATCGCACATCGTCTGTCACCACATCAGCGTCACCTCGTCATCGTGTCACCTCGTCGTGTCACCTCGTCGTCGTGTCACCTCGTCGTGTCAGCTCATCGCCTCGTTGCATCACCACATCGCCTTGTCGCGTCACCTCCATGTCACCTCGCCACCTCATCGCGTCACCTCGTCATATCCGACTCAAGCTATAAACTGTAAATGTTGAATTGTATACATATGGCCATATATGTCCCTATACCTACCCAGGTCCCCATAATAAGCCTCCCTGCGTCTCCCCGCGTGTCCCCACGCGTCCCCTTGTGTCCACGTGTCTCCCCACGCGTCCCCCCGAATTTCCCCGTGTCTCCCTAAACCTCCCCCGTGTCTCCATAATCCTCCCTGCGTCTCCCTAAGCCTCCCTGCGTCTCCCTAAGCCTCCCCGTGTATCCCTGTGTCTCCCCAAGCCTGCCCGTGTCTCCCCGCGCGCGTCTCCCCACCGACGAGGTATCCGCTGTGCCGGGACAGCACGCAGGCGAGGCCGTACATGAGCTGCGCCGACAGGTAGAGGGAGAGCGGCCGCGCCACGGCGCCCTCGCACACGCGCAGAAGCACGTGGTCCAGCACATCGTTACTGCGACGACATCACAACAACATCCTCGTCAACATCGTCAAGGGGATCAAGGTAGAAGCGTTCACGTCGCGATCCCTGTCAAGTAATACCCACGGTATTTACCTGCAAATTCTACCAAACACTTCGAAGCCGAGGAGCCGAAAGACAACGACGTCCGGAAGCTCAACAGATGCCAGAAGCCCATCAGTCCGGAGCAAGAACAGAGGCCCGATGCCCGCCGCCTTTAAGGCCAGCACTGACTATTATATCTCTAAATGTCGGAGGGCTGTCTGCGACTAAAGAAGAACTTGTTTCAACGGAAAACTGTCATATAACCATCACGTTTCGAAGAATCGAATCGAATTCGAACCCACACACCCACTGACTCATAACATAACACCCGCCTTTCGCCACTAAGTGGCGGTGACGTCACCACGGCGCCCGTGCCAGGCCATATGCACCTTGAGGCCGTCACGTGAAGTGTCGAAGGTTCGCCGACAGGAGGTCACGGGACAGACACAGGTGTCACGATGGGCTGCCTGACCGAGATGACTGGCAGACGCACCCACCTGAGCGCCCTATTGTACCAACTTGCTGCGTTTAATCCACCAACACACTCACGCACCCAGTTACTCAACCAAAAAATACAAAGATCCCCCGTGTAGCCTGTACAGACTGTAGGGGCAAGTGCCGTTTGCGAGCACCTATGAAGGTCGACACGGCACACGAGGGGGTGGGTGACCAGCACCACGCCCGGCCGCCTTTGTCTCTCTAGTGACGATGGTTACACACCGGACTCGGTACTCATTTGAGGCTGAGTCGACCCACCCACTCACACTCACCCATTCAGTCACTCACCCACCCACTCAGTCACCGGGTACTCCTGTTTTCTCCCACAGTCCAAAGACATTGCTGCTCCCACTCACCCACTTACCGTTCTCTCCACAGCTCGGAAAAAAAAAAAATTATTGCTGATTTTCCGTGCTCTGTCGTTGTTGACATGTCGTTCTCTCTGCAGCTTTGTGCAGCGCTTTGTGACCCTCGGGTGAAAGGCGCTATATAAATGCTATTATTATTATTACTACCCACCCACCCACCCGCTGGCTTCCCATCCCGGGTACAGACCTGCCTCGCGCCCTGTGTCTGCGGGGACAGGCTCCGGCTCCCAGCGACCCTCTTGCAGGCTACCGCGCTGCTGTTAAACACGCGAACCGGAGGCCCCCGGAGAAAAACGCAGGTGTGCGAGGGGGCAACGCGGTATCCCCACACAAACCCCAACCCCGGTGTCTCACCACGACGAGTGGATGTCGACCTGAAGCACCTGTCTTCTCGACAGTTTCACAGCTTTGGTGGCAGCCAGCCTGACACGGGATGAAACAACATCACAGGTCAATAGATTATAACCACACTACACGTAACCCCGTCACAGATCAATACATACATCAATGCAAATAACTGCGTTGTTTCCCCCTCGTGTCTGTCTCTCTGTCTTCCTGTCTCTGTGTCCCTGTGTCTCTCCCTGTCGCTCAACCTCCCTCCCCGTCTCCCTCCGTGTTTGTCTTCAAGGAAGTGACGGCCATCTTAGGGGACGCTGGCAGATTTTTGCCGCTCTTAAGATTGCCAGTTTCACGACATTTCACTATATTCGAAGCAGCCTTAAAATCATTCATTTTGTTTTGTTCCTTTGGTTTTTATTGGTTGTTTTTTTCTTTCATTGTTGACATGCCGTTCTCTTCACGGCCCTTGTGCAGCGCTTTGTGACCCGCAGGTGAAAGGCGCTATAATAAAACGCTATTATTATTATATATAACCATTACGCTTCGAAGAATAGAAAAGAATAGAAAAGAAGACCCTCGGGTGAAAGGCGCTATATAAAACGCTATTATTATTATTATCAAAATTCGCATGTTTGTTGTGTCACGGGAATCCCGTAAAGAGCTTGCAAGCTCACTGGGTATTTTCTGCCGTAATAATAAACATCTATCTATCAAATACAGCAGCTTCGCGGATCAATATCCATCCATTGTCTACGGTCAGAAACCGCTTAATCCTTTGCAGGGTCGCGGTGAGCTGGAGCCTATCCCGGCATACACAGGTAGAAGCGTTCACGTCGCGATCCCTGTCAAGTAATACTTGGTATTACCTGCAAATTCTACCAAACACTTCGAAGCCGAGGAGCCGAAATACAACGACGTCCAGAAGCTCAACGGATGCCAGAAGTCTGGAGCAAGAAGAGAGGCCAATGCCCGCCCGCCTTTAAGGCCAGCACTGACCTATTATATCTCTAAATGTCGAAGGGCTGTCTGCGACTAAAGAAGAACTTGTTGCAATGGGAGGCTGTCGTGTAGCAGCACATCACGCTTCGAAGAATCGAATCGATCGACAGGCGATTGAGGGCAATTTAGTCCATCCATCCATCCATTTTCAGAAACCGCTTAATCCTATACAGGGTCGCGGTGAGCCGGAGCCTATCCCGGCAGACACAGGGCGCAAGGCAGGGGAACACCAAGGATGGGACGCCAGTCCATCGCAGGGCGCCTGGGGAAATTTAGTCAGTACGCCAATTAACCTGGCAGCATGTCTTTGGACGGTGGGAGGAAACCGGAGTGCCCGGCGAAAACCCACGCGGACACGGGGAGAGAGAACACGCAAACTCCACACAGAAAGGCACCCGAGCCGAGATTCGAACCCGGGTGCTTCTTGCTGTGAGGCGGCAGCGCTACTCACCGCTATGCCCCCGTGCCGCCCCGTATTTAACATTGCGTATAGTAATAACCATTATTTAACATTACGTAGAGTAAATATTTTATCTTCTTACGTGAGGTAAAATCTTCGTAAAGTTAACGATATTAAACGTTAACTTTAACTGTTGTTTAATAGTAGCTGTTTACACACAACATAATGTGTAATGTTATAAAGCAACACGTTTATATTATAACATCGGTTGTAAGTTATCGCTTAACACCTGTTTAATCTGTTGTAAACTGTATCACAAACATGTACTGTACTATGGTCACCTTTTTTTGCCAGCGTACAAATAATGTAATTATATACAAGGTGGTTTCACCTTTTCTGGCAATGAGCAAAGTGTTAAGATGCATTATATTATCATAGTATTAGTTTGCATGTTTTTGCCACAAACATATTGTGGCTGCTTGCAAACTGGATCCTTTGCAAAAAGGTGTCCACTTGGTGTTTTAAGATCTTTAAAGACTTCTCTCTGTCAGGTAGGTAAAACCACCTTGTATATTTTACATGATTTGACCACTTGCAAACAAGGTGCCCACAGTACAGTACATGTTTGTGATTAACAGTTTACAACAGATTAACAGGTGTCAAGCGATAACTTACAAGCTATGTTATAATTTAAACGTATTGCTTTATAACAGTGCACATAATGTTGTCTGTAAACAGCTACTATTAAACAATAGTTAAAGTTGATGTTTAATATCGTTAACTCTACGAAGATTTTACCTCACGTAATATGATAAAACATTTACTCTACGTAATGTTAAATAATCCATCCCATCCATCCATTTTCTAAACCGCTTGTCCTGGTGAGGGTCGCGGTGACAGCAGTTAAATAATGTTAAATGTTAAATAATGTTAATTACTATACGCAATGTTAAATACGGGGCGGCACGGGGGCATAGCGGTGAGTAGCGCTGCCGCCTCACAGCAAGAATAACCCCGGTTCAAATCTCGGCTCGGGCACCAGGCACTCCGGTTTCCTCCCACCGTCCAAAGACATTCTGCCAGGTTAATTGTCCTACTAAATAAATTGCCCCAGGTGCCCTGCGATGGACTGGCGTCCGATCCTGGTTATAGCCCTGCCTTGCGCCCTGTGTCTGAAGGGGTAGGCTCCGGCTCACCGCGACCCTGTACAGGATTAAGCGGTTTCTGAAAATTGATGTTTAGAACCATTTAACTAATGTTAGAAAAACAAACAAGCAGCGATAACGATTAAACATTGACACATTGTACATTAAGATAAATATTAACACATTTACTATTAACACCACTGTCACGCAGACTAACAATGTAAGATCACCATTACTCATATCGTAGTGACATTCCTATAATTAATACAGTATTAAACATTATAGTTTAATAATTAACACATATTAGCAATACAGAATAAAGATTTTTTTTTTACCAAATTGTCGCAAACTTCCCTTTCTTTTTCAGCACCTCCGGGTAATAGAACATGTTCGATTTTCCCTCAAATCCACTCTTATTTCAAACGAATAATCCCCGTAAACTGTTTTAAATCGCCTTGAAAACTTTCAAAAGTCTAAAATAGTGCGCCGATTAATGGCTCCGCTCTCACGGTGGCGCATTTAACATAAGAGGCTCGTTAACGTAGCGGAGTCAAGGACCAATCACAGCCGAGCCTGTGTCGATTATTCAAATTACCTCGTTAGCATACTGGAGCCGGCTTCTTCTTCTTCTTAGCGATTCTTCGAAGCAACGCGATGTTAAATTACACTTTCCCATTTTCTTACACAGCAGCCCCTTGCATTTTCATTGAACTCCGCAAGGTCTTTTGAGCTGCAGAGGTTCGGTAGTAGAGCACAGACAAGGCAGTGTTCCATAGTATGGTCTGCTTCTCCACATTCACAGGTGGTTGGGCCGGTCTTGTAGCCCCATCTGACCAAAGCAGCATCTTTTGATCGTCCCGTTCTAGTTCTCAGGCGGTTGAGTGTCTTCCACTGAATCCACGGTGCATTTGAGCCAGGAGGGAAGTCTTCAGCAGGTGGGATTCCCATGCCAGTTTCTGGAGTCTGGTTTCCCCTCGAGATGTTGTTAGGGGCTGCACATGGCTGAGGAAGCTTCTTCTTGACTTCAGTCGTTGGGCCGGGGGTTGACGTCCATGAAGGAGGTGGCGTTCATCGCTAGTAGCCTTTGTCATCTCGACTCGACTGGCCACTTCCCGTCAGTCGAGTCGAGATGACAAAGGCTACTAGATTGGGTGGGAGTGGGGGATCGGGTGCAAAAATTATTAAACCTTGTACTGTATATTGCAGGTGGTTCCAGAACGTTCTCGGTTCATGGCGCCCTTATTATAATAATAATAGCATTACGCGGCGCACACTTTGGGAAGCACTGCTTTTATATTGTTCATATTAATCTGTACACTGGCAAAAAAAGTGTTCATAGTCTTAACAGCGAGACCCGAACCACGAATCATAATAATAGCATTTATATAGCGCCTTTCACCCCAGGGTCACAAAGCGCTGCACAAGGCTGTGGAGAGAACCACATGTCAACAACGACAGAGAACGGAAAATCAGCAACCATTTTTTTTGGGGCTTTGATATACAGTATACATTGTCCAAAACTGCTTGCCTTTCGGCAACACTTGACTAACACTGAGACTTATAAAGAAAACTGTCTCTGGTGAAACCGCTTAATCCTGTACAGGACGCAAGGCAGGGCTATACCCTGGATGGGACGCCAGTCCATCACAGGAGCACCGGGGGCAATTTATTCCACAGGCCAATCAAGCTAAGCAGCATGATGGACTGTCGTCCCATCCGGGCTGTGGCCCTGCCTTGCGCCCTGTGTCTGCCGGGATAGGCTCCGGCTCACCTACAACCCTAGTATATAGGATTAAGCGGTTTCTGACAATGAACGAAAAACAATGAAAAAAAAATCAGCAGCATGTCTTTGTACTGTGGGAGGAAACCGGAGTGCCCGGTGGCGAAAACCCACGCGGACACGGGGACAGAACACACAAACTCCACACAGAAAGGCACCCGAGCCGGGTTTCATCCACATCGTGCAAAGACACGCTGCTGCCAATCAGCCACACAAAGACAAAGATCCCCTATATAGCCTTAACAGACTGTAGGGACAAGTGCCGTTAGCGAGCACACGAAGGTCGACACGGCACACGAGGGGGTGGGCGACCAGCACCACGCCCGGCCGCCTTTGTCTCCCGAGTGGCGATGTTTTCACACGGCACTTGGCGCTCATTTGAGGCCGAGTCGACCCAGGGGAGGCCCAGGACTGGTTCTGAAAATCGTCACTGGTTTGTTGGTGGCCGTGAGCGGGAATCGAACTCGGGTCATAACCGGGTTTGTAGCCCAGCATAGCGCTAACCACTCAGCTACCACCATCACTAATTAACAGAAACCATAACGCAGCCTTGTGATGTTCAGACAGTGCAGTTTAATATAAAGTCAAGCTCAGCAGATGCAGCGCCTCAGCAGGCGGCTGTACAAAGCCAGTGATGTGCAGCCTTCAGACACCCGGCTTATGGCAGCGCGCAAACCACTGCCCCACCGCTCCGCCAACAAAGACAAATATCCCCCAGTGTTTTAAGAGTTTAGGTCAAGTGAAAAGGTTATGCAAGTGTGGTGTGACCGTCGATATGTTGGAAAAAACGACTGGACAAACCACAACACTTACCTTTAAAAGTAGCTCTCGAGGTTTCGCTGAAGGTTGCTCTCAGCTTCATCATATCGACGGTCACACCACACTTGCTTAACCTTTTCACTTGACCTAAACCCTTGAAACACTCTGGATCCTATCGGTCACGAAAGCCTTCGAACCATCTATTATTGCTGATTTTCCGTTTTCTGTCGTTGTTGACATGTCGTTCTCTCCACAGCCTTGTGCAGCGCTTTGTGACCCTCGGGTGAAAGGCGCTATATAAATGCTATTAATTATTATTATCCATCCATATTCTAAACCGCTTGTCCTGGTGAGGGGGGATTCCCAGGCGTTCCCAGGCCAGCCGAAGGATATAATCCCTCCAGCGTGTCCTGGGTCGGCCTCTAGGTTGTCTCCACCCAGTGGGCCGCGCGTGGAATCCCTCCCGAGGGAGCCTTCCGGGGGGGCATCCTTACCAGATGCCTTCGAACCAAATTTGTGCCTTTCTGTGCGGACTTTGTGTGTTATTCTCTCCCCATGTTCTGCGTGGGTTTCCTCCGGGTTCTCCGATTTCCTCCCACAACTAGTGCGGTAGTTGGTGTGTGTCATTCTCTCCCCCTGTTCTGCGCGCGCTTCCTCGGGGTTCTCCGGTTAGACAGATAGATGTTTATTATTACAGCGGAAAAATACCGGGTGAGCTTGCAAGCTCTTTACGGGACTCCTGCGACAGCCATAACAATAAAACAACAACTCATTAAGAAATCTCCCGATAGCGTCATCATAATATACAAGATTCAGGGTTTGGAAATGTTGGCGCTAGTTAACTGCGTGGCTGCCTTCCCCCCACCTCCCTGCGGTTTCCCCTCCAAGTCCTCCCCTTGAGTGGAGTCACGCAGCACAGTCATGCATCGTAAATATATTATATCACATTCATACCGAGGCACTTTACAATCACAAAGTGCTCGGTTAAAGACTAGGCGAGTACAGTGATACCCCGATTTGCGTCGTTTCGCGTTACGTAGACTTCGCATTTACGCCACTTTTCAAGAGAAAATTTCAGTTCAGCGAACGTCATTACGTCCGACGTTACGTCACTCATCAACGTCACTGACGTCATATTATAAGGACGTGAAATGTATTTTTAGTGTTCTTTAAGGTTTAGACATAGTTATATTCTTTCGCGAGTTATTAACGCTAGCTTTACAGTGTTTGTCCTCATTTTAAGGCATTTTTAATGCGTTACGTCCGGTTTACGTCAAAACCCGGTTTACGTCACGGCTTTTGGAACCAATTAATGACGTAGGGCGGGGTATGGCTGTATAACATACGCGGTGTTTGCATATATACACTTATATATAATTAGATAGAGGGGTATTATCTCTGGATAAAATAGCTACAATGGGTACATTAGGATGCGTCTATCAAGGCAAACTACACATATAGCACTTACTGAGTGGGTAGGTGAGTGAGTGTGTGTGTGGTTGAGTGAGTGAGTGAGTGATTGAGCGTGTGGGTGAGTGAGTGGGTAGGTAGGTGAGTGAGCGTGTGGGTGAGTGAGTGGGTATGTAGGTGAGTGAGTAGGTGACTGAGCGTCTGCGCGAGTGAGCGTGCGCAGCCCATGACACCTGGGTCTGTCCCGTGACCTCCTGTCGACGAGCCTTCGACACTTCACGTGGCCTCAAGGTGCATGTGGCCTGGCACAGGCGACGTGCTGACGTCACCGCCACTTTGTGGCAAAAGGCGGTTGTTGTTGTTGAGCGAGTGGGTAGGTAGACGAGCGAGTGAGTCGGCGAGCGAGCGAGCGCCTCGGAAGGTAGGCACGTGAGCGGTAGGCGGTGAGCAGACCAGCCAACGGCATCGGGCGGATCCCCTCGGGTTCACACGGCGACGTCCAATCCAATGGGATCGCAGGTCAGCCCCTCCACGGAGAAGGGCGGCGGAGCCGGCAGCGGGCCCTCCTCCTCCGTCAGGAAGCGCATGATGGTCTCCAGGCTACCCGGCCCGTTGCTATGGCGGTTGCCAGGCCCGTTGCTATGGCGGCAGCCAGGGCCGTTGCCGGGCGGCGGGGTGGGAGGCAGGGTCGGGGGGGAGCGCCCCCCCATAGCACTGTGGGCACGCTTCAGGCTCTCCACAGCCAACAGCGGCTGGATCTGTGTAAGCGGGGCAGGGAGGGGCGGGCAGGGGGGTTAGTGGGTGTGTTGCGAGTGGACGGGTGAGTGAGTGAGCGAGGGGGTGGGTGAACGAGTGAGCGAGTGAGCAGGTGGGTGAATGCGTGAGCGAGCGGGTGGGTGAATGAGTGAGCTGAGCGGGTGGGTGAATGAGTGAGCGAGCGGGTGGGTGAATGAGTGAGCGAGCGGGTGGGTGAATGAATGAGCGAGCTGGTGGGTGAATGAGTGAGTGAGCGGGTGAGCGGGTGGGTGAATGACTGAGTGAGCGGGTGAGCGGGTGGGTGAATGACTGAGTGAGCGGGTGAGCGGGTGGGTGAATGACTGAGTGAGCGGGTGGGT
>JAZEWU010000003.1:8257657-8272176 GCA_036362915.1 Geotria australis | reverse complement strand
CCAGACCGAGGGGCTTCTGGCATCTGTTGAGCTTCTGGACATCGTTGTCTTTCGGCTCCTCGGCTTCGAAGTGTTTGGTAGAATTTGCAGGTAATACCGAGGTATTACTTGACAGGGATCGCGACGTGAACGCTTCTATTGATCCCCCGTGTAGCCTTAACAGACTAACGGTCAAGTGCTGTTAGCGAGTTGCACCTATGAAGGCCGACACGGCACGGAGGAGGTGGGTGACCAGCGCCATGACCGGTCGCTTTTGTCTCCCTAGTAGCGATGTTTACACACCGCACTAGTTACTCATTTGAGGCTGAGTCGACACAACAAAGACAAGGACACACACGTGTAGATTCCGTGGCAGTGCAAGATTGAAAAATAACTTTATTTTGAAACATGTTCATCATAACGGAGAAGATGTACATCACCCTCCAGCCTCGCCATCCATGAAGCGCTCAAATTCCAGACAATTACAAATCACTCACCCCACTAGTCACCCGACACTAGTTAATCTGCTACTCATCATCATGAGACCCGGTCTCTAGACACTGAGACCCTGAGACCCGGTCTCTAGACACTGAGACCCGGTCTCTAGAGTCTAGAGACCGGGTCTCAGGGTCAGTCTCTAGAGTCTAGAGACCCGGTCTCCAGACAGTGTCTAGAGACCGGGTCTCAGTGTCTAGAGAACGGGTCTCTAGACACTGACCCTGAGATCTGGTCTCTAGACACTGAGACCCAGTCTGTAGAGTCTAGAGACCGGGTCTAAGGGTCAGTCTCTAGAGTCTAGAGACCCGGTCTCCAGACAGTGTCTAGAGAACGGGTCTCTAGACACTGACCCTGAGATCTGGTCTCTAGATACTGAGACCCGGTCTCCAGACACTGAGGCCCGGTCTCCAGACACCGACTCTGTGACCCAAGCCGTGAGAGGTGGCTGTCGCGGTGACGAGCAAGTTGGCCTCGTGTCGGACTGACGGACGGAGTGACTCGTGACGGACGCGTCATCGCGAGGCGACGCGTGACGCTTTGAACTTCGAGACGCGTTTGTCGTGGTGGGGGTCCGCAGACCGCGTGCCGCCCCCCTCTCCGCCGGCGCGGTGCATCGTGGGTAGCGGCGCCACCGCCTTCTCCAACACGACCCCGGAAAACGCCTGCGGAGACACGCGTAATAATAACAGCGTTTATATAGCGCCTTTCACCCGAGGGTCGCAAAGCGCCGCACAAAGCTGCGGAGAGAACGGCACGTCGACAACGACGGAGCACGGAAAATCAGCGGTGACGAGCAGCGGTGGTTGAGTGGCTGTTAGTGACGGAAAATCAGCAACGCGATCCCCTGTCAGGTAATACTCGGGTGTTGCCTGCGAATTCTAAGCAAACGCCTTCGAGGCCCAGGAGGCGAAAGTCAACGATGTCCAGAAGCTGACCGTCGTGCTTCAAAGAATCGCAAAGAAGAAGAAGACAGAGACACCCACCCCCCCTGCCCCGTGTGTGTGAGTGTGTGCCTGGCCTGGCACAGTGGGTGTGAGTGTGTGCCTGGCCTGGCACAGTGTGTGCCTGGCGAATGGCGGTTGTTGTTGTTGTTGTTATTGTGGTGGGTCTCTGTGTGAGTCTGTGGGTTTGAGGGAGTCTACGTGTCTCTATGTGGGTCTGTGTGAGTCTGTGGGTCTCCGTGTGAGTCTATGGGTCTCCGTGTGAGTCTACGGGTCTCTGTGTGGGTCTGTGGGTCTCTGTGTGGGTCTCCGTGTGAGTCTACCGGTCTCTTTGTGAGTCTGTGGGTCTGTGCGATTCTAATAATAATAATAACTTTACAGTTGCAACGCGTGGCACATATCCATTCAATGTCGAAGATATTAATTCGACGAGAGAACGACTCGGCGGCGTAGCGAGGAAAGCGCAGAGAGGCGGAGGGAGGCGGGAGCCGGGCGGTTTTACCGGCGCCACATTGCCACCAGACACCGCTTCCTATATATCAGGATGCTGTCGGCCAAATAATTAACGAGTGTTTTTTTTTTTAAATCTGTGAGTCTCTTGTGTGAGCCTGCGGGTCTCCGTCGCGAGTCTACGGGTGTACCGTGCGGGCCCGCGGCCGTCTGCGAGCGCGCGTACGCGGGTCTCCCGGGCGCGAGACTCACGGTAGCGGGTCGACTCCTCGCAGCCTCCTCCTCCTCCTCCTTCGCCTCGTCCGCCTCCTCGCCGCCGCCCTCCGCGGCGGAGGCGACGTTGCCCATGGCGTCGACGCTGCCGGTCGGACGGTCGGCCGCGTCGCCGCCGCCGCCGCATCCGTCGTCGCGAGCGGCGAGGAACACGTCGGGGCCGTCGCGCTCCGCCATGGCCCTGACGACGGACTCGCTGATGTTGTTGTTGTCGGCGGCGGCGTCGCCCGCTCGGTTTGAGGCGCCGCCCGCCTCCCCGGGGAAGCTGTTGTCGTCGCTGCAGGTGCTGTCCTCGCGGCTGCGCAGCTTCAGGATCGACTTGCGGGGACGCCGGCTGCCGGGAGGGACGTCCACAAACCACCTGTACGCAAAGACGAAGATCACCCCCCGCACCGTGTAGCGGCCGGGCGTGGTGCCGGTCACCCACCCACCCTCTCTGTGTGTGCCGTGTCGACCTTCATAGGTGCTGCTCGCTAACGGCACTTGCCCCCAGCCCGTATAGCCTTAAGACTGTTGGGGCAAGTGCCGTGAGCGAGCACCTATGAAGGGTCGACACGGCACAGGAGGGGATGGGTGACCAGCACCACGCCCGGCCGCCTTTGTCTCCCTAGTGGCGATGTTTACACACCCCACTAGGTACTCATTTGAGGCTGAGTCGACCTGGTGGTGGCTCAGGACCGGTTCGGAAAATCGTCACTGGTGTTGGCCGGGAGCGGGATTCGAACTCGGGTCGAGTTCGAATCCCATACACACGCATATTGATAGATACACATAAACAACAACCGCCATTCGCCAGTAAGTGGCGGTGACGTCACCACGTCGCCTGTGCCAGGCCACATGCACCTTGAGGCCACGTGAAGTGTCGAAGGCTCGCCGACAGGAGGTCACGGGACAGACCCAGGTGTCACGATGCCAGAAGCCCCCTCAGTCCGGAACAAGAAGAGAGGCCGATGTCCTCCGCCTTTAAGGCCAGCCACTGACTGTTATATCTCTAAATGTCGAAGGGCTGTCTGTCTGCGACCGAAGAAGAACTTGTTGCAATGGGAGAAACTGTCGTATAACCATCAGGCTTCGAAGAATCGAATCATCGAATCGACCAACACACCAACACACACACACAGGGCACCTGTAGATGTCGGCAGGCGAGCGGAGGGTGGCTCCACCGCCGCCGCCTCCTCCTCCGCTGCTGCTGCTGCCGCTGCTGTTCCTCCGTCGACGCTGCTGCTGCTGCTGCTGCTCTCGCCGTTCACTGAACTTGAGAGTGGTGTTCCTCCCCGTGTCTATACGCACCTGGGCGGGGGGGAACGGGCACCCGCTCGCTCACCCACACACCGACACTCAACCCGCTCACCCGCGCACATTCACTCACACGCACACGCACTCACAACCACCACTCTGACACTCACTCACCCTGCCCGCCGACTCACCCCGCTCACTCTCACACTCTCGCACACACACTGGCCGAATGAACGAGTGGTAGAAGTGAGCGAATGAGTGAAGGAGCAAGTGAGTGAATTACCTTCTTGGGCTCGGCCGAGTGAGAGAAGCGGATGGTGGGCATCGCGTTCCCCTCCCCTACCGCCTCCTCCTCCTCCTCGTCTCTGACCACACAGACAAAGGTCCCCCAGGTAGCCTCACACAGACTGTAGAGTCAAGTTGCCGTTAGAGAGGAGCACCTATGAAAGCCGGCACGGCTCACAAGGGGGTGGGTGGCCAGCACCACCCCCGGCCGCCTTTGTCTCCCCGGTGGCGATGTTTATACACTGTACCAGGTGGCTCAGTTGAGGCTGAGGCGACCTAGGGGAGGCCCAGAACCAACATATGAATCTCTGTGTGTGTGTGTCTGTGTGAGTCTGTCGGTCTCTGTGTGAGTCTTGTGTGTCTTTGCTCACAGTTGATGGTGTGGTTGGTGATAGTCAGGCCTTGCCAAATCACCACCAGCATCATCATCATCATCATCAGCAGCAGCAGCATCATCATCATCAGCAACATCATCATCATCAGCATCATCAGCAGCTTCATCTTGCTCTGTGGCCGTCTCTGTATCTTCGGCCCTGTCGGTAGAGATGATGGGATGGAACAGGTAACAGAATAAAGATGCAAGCTTTTACATTTTCAGGCAATGAGAGAAGTGTTAAGATCTTAAAAAAACACCAAATGGACACCTTTTTGCAAAGGGGTCCAGTTTGCTAGAAACCACACATGCGTGTGGCAAAAACGTGCAAACTACATGCTGTGATAATATACGCGCTAGTGTCAGAACTGCTTAATCCATCAGCAGCACCACTATCACCACCATCACCGTCATCAAAGACAAAGATCCCCCGTATAGCCTCAACAGACTGTAGGGTCTGGTGCCGTTAGCAAGCGGCACCTATGAAGGTCGACACGGCACACACAGAGGGGGTGGGTGACCAGCACCACCAGCACCACCGTCACCTGTACATCTCCTCTTCCTCCTCCTCCTCTCGTTCCAGCGTGTCGAGCATGGCCCAGATGCGGCTCAACTCCTCCGAGGCGTCTCTCTCTTCGTGTCGGGGGTCGGGATGGCCGGTGGCGACTCCCCGGGATTGTGCGGGCAGCCGAGGGGTGTGGGCCACCCTGCGTCGCCCTGCAGCGGCAAACAGCACCCAACGTCCACGGTCAGAGTCTACACACCGGATCTCAGTGTCGGCAGTCTAGAGACCGCATCTCGGGGTGAGAGTCTCACCTTTTTTGGTTCGTTCACTTCTCTCACCAATTTCCTCCACGATCTCCTTGACGTTTCCCGGCTCCTGATGAAGGGATATAACAAATCAATGCAAATGTCACCCGCTATATATCCAGTCGATAGTTAGCCCTCGATTTAACAGGTCGATGGGGATCAAGGTAGAAGCGTTCACGCCGCGATACCTGTCAAGTAATACTCGGTATTACCTGCAAATTCTACCAAACACTTTCGAAGCCGAGCTGAAAGACAACAATGTCCAACAGCTCAACAGATGCCAGAAGCCCCTCAGTCTGGAAGCAAGAAGAGAGGCCAATGCCCGCCGCCTTTAAGGCCAGCACTATTATATCTCTAAATGTTGAAGGGCTGTCTGCGACTCAAGAAGAACTTGTTGCAATGGGAAACAACTGTCATACAATCATCACGCTTCGAAGAATCGAATTCGAACAGGTTGATAATCAGGGATAGGGCGTCCACAGAGGACAGTTAAGTATGCGCGTCTATCCGACGAACTCGATATAAATTAAATTTACAACGCATAACGCGCGGCACATATTTATTGTTGAAGGTATTAATTCGAATAGAGAACGACTCAGAGGCGTAGCGAGGAAAGCGCAGAGAGGCGGAGGAGGAGGCAGCCAGGCGGTTTTGCCGGCGGCATATCGCCACTGCTTCCTATACGTTATGATGTTATCGGCCAAATAATTAACTAGTGGGAGGAGAGCGGAGAACCCGGAGGAAACCCACGCAGAACAGGGGGAGAGAATAACACAAACTCCACAGGGAAAGGCGCTCCGACGCCTTTCTGTGTGGAGTGACTGTTTTCACCGTGCTCAGGTGTCGCAGCTCGCTGGTGAATTCTCTTCGGCCTTCGAAGCTGTGCAGCGTCCGTCCCAGGTCGTCCAGCGTTTCCTCCACGTCTGTGTGCGTGTGTGTGTGGGGGGAGGTGAACCAAGGTCGACTCAGCCTCAAATGAGTACCTAGCGCGGTGTGTAAACATCGCCACTAGGGAGACAAAGGCGGCCGGGCGTGGTGCTGGTCACCCACCCCCTCGTGTGCCGTGTCGACCTTCATAGGTGCTACTCGCTAACGGCACTTGCCCGAACAGTCTGTTAAGGCTACACGGGGGATTTTTGTCTTTGTCTTGTATGTGTGTGTGTTTGTCTTTGCTGGCACGGTAGGGAGCTCAGGTGGCGCATCTGCCAGTCATCTCAGTCAGGCAGCCCATCGTGCCACCTGGGTCTGTCCCGTGACCTCCTGTCGGCGAGCCTTCGACACTTCACGTGGCCTCAAGGTGCATATGGCCTGGCACAGACGACGTGATGACGTCATCGCCACTTATTGGCGAATTGCGGTTGTTGTTGTTGTAGGTGTGTGAGTGGCCCAACAGTCTGTGCAGGCTATAATGGGGGATGTGTGTGTGCGTTGTGTGCGTACGCTGCATGCGATGCTCCGTGATGCCCGCGGCCTGCCTGGCCGACAGCGACGTGAACCAGTTGTCTCCCAGTAGCACCGTCACCTCGTTCGTCTTCACCAGGTGACCCGGCATGAAGGCCAGCGGGCCCAGCGGCACCTTAATAATAATAACAATAGCATTTATATAGCGCCTTTCACCCGAGGGTCACAAAGCGCTGCACAAAGCTGCGGAGAGAACGACACGTCAACAACGACAGAGCACGGAAAATCAGCGGTGACGAGCAGCGGTGGTGAGTGGCTGTTAGTGGCGGTGAGTAGTGGTGGGGATGCGGTGGCCCAGTGGTTAGCGCCATGCCGGGCTACAAATCTGGCGACCCGAGTTCGAAACCCGCTCACGGCCACCAACACCACTGACGATTTTCTGAACCGGTCCTGGGCCTCCCCTAGGTCGACTCGGCCTCTAGTGCCTAGTGCGGTGTGTAAACATCGCCACTAGGGAGACAAAGGCGGCCGGGCGTGGTGCTGCTCACCCACTCCCTGTGTGTGCCGTGCTGATCTTCATCAGAGCTACTCTATAATAGCACCTGACCCTACGGTCTGTAAAGGCTATGCAGGGGATCTTTGCGTGTTTGTGTATAATATATAGGTGTCTATGTGCATAGGTGCTACTCGCTAACAGCACTTGGCTCTACAGCCTGCTGGAGGCTACACGGGGGAGCTGTGTGTGTGGGTACGCACCATGACGCTGTAGTGCAGGTGGTCAGGCAGCGTGATCAGCCTGTCTCGTAACACACTGTAATCCGTCCGCACCTTCTCCCTAGATACACAGCACAGCGTCAAGACACCGGGTCTCAGTGTCTACAGACCGGGTCTCGGAGTCAGTGTCTAGAGACCGCGTCTCAGTGTCAGAGTGAAGAGACTGGGTCTCAGTGTCTAGAGACCGGGTGTCAGGGTCATGGTTGCGACTCACCAGTGCTCAATCTTGGCTCGGCACTCTGACACGACCTGTGTGAAATATCCAGACACGTTACTCTGTAACACAGCTGCTACTGCTGTGTCAGTGGTGGTAGGCAGACACCACAAACCCATACACACAGACACACACCCATAGACTCACACAGAGACACATAGACAATGAGACCCCATAGACTCACACAGAGACCCATAGACCCTAATACTCACACATAGAGTCACACAGACCCATGGAGCCCGGGCAGTAAACGCACTGTCGTCTGTGCTCCTTCAACTAAGGAGCAGAAACACTCTGTACCATCACCACCACCACCACCACAGCTCCACCGCTGTATCGTGGCTCATTGAGCCACACCATCACAACGAGCAACACCATCACAACGAGCCACAGCATCTCATTGAGCCACCTGCTCGTGTTGCTCCTCCAGGCGCCGCACGCCGCGCTCATCCGCCATCGCTGTGAGCCGCGACGCCGACGATGCTGTTGATCGTGCTGCTGATGATGATGATGCTGTTGATCTTATGGATGCTGCTGCTGTTGATGCTCGTGATCCTGCTGATGATGATACCACTGCTGTTGTTAATCCTATGGATGATGCTGCTGCTGATGCTGCTGTTGACGATGCTGTTGATCCTATGGATGATGCTGTTGATGCTGCCGCCAGTGCAGCTGCCAGATTCCCCACGCACAGCGGCAACCTCCTCCTCCTCCACCACCAGCTTCCTCCTCCGCTCTCCGTTGTAAACACACGAGTGAGGAGGTTGGTTCCTTGTTCCGGCTGCGAGCCGTCACTCGATCTCGCGTCCTGTAATCCGCGACGCGAGCGCGGTGTGCCGAGGGCTGCTGCCGGGGGCTGTGTGTGTGTGTGGTGGGTGTCGACCTTCACAGGTGCTGCTGCTCGCTGACGGCACTTGACCCGACAGTCTGTCGAGGCTACACGGGGGATCTTTGTCTTTGTCTTCTATAGGGCCTCAAGGTGCATGTGGCCTGGCACAGGCGCCGTGGTGACGTCACCGCCACTTAGTGGCGAAAGGCGGCTGTTGTTGTTGTTGTTGTTATAGGGGAGTCCTGTAGGGGTGTTTGCGAGTTGCAGGCGATAACACGGCTCGCATTTCTCACGGCTCCGCGGGTCGCTCGCTGGCTCTCGAGGAGGAGCCGCCGCCGCCGCCGCCGCTGCTGCTGCTGCTGCGAGTCTTGAAGTCTGTGTGTGAGTCTGTCCCTGTGTGTGAGTCTGTCCCTGTGTGTGAGTGTGGAGTATGTGTGAGTCTGTGTGTGAGGCTATGTGTGTGTGCGTGAGTGTGGTCTGTGTTTCTGTGTATGCCTGTGTGAGTCTGTCTCTGTGTGTGAGTCTGTCTCTGTGTGAGTCTCTCTCTGTGTGTGAGTCTGTCTCTGTGTGTGAGTCTGTCTCTGTGTGAGTCTCTCTCTGTGTGTGAGTCTGTCTCTGTGTGTGAGTCTGTCTCTGTGTGTGAGTCTGTCTCTGTGTGTGCGTCTGTCTCAGTGTGAGTCTGTCGTCATTCCGCGTCAAATCCCCGAACCCAGTCACCACGGGGAGCTGCGCGCCGCCATTACAGGACGGACCGCAGTGCATCACGGGAGGCAAGGGGGTTAAGGGTTAGCGGTAGCCCAGTGGTTAGCGCCATTGCTGGGTTACAAATCTGGCGAATCCCGCTCACGGCCACCAACACCCAGTGACGATTTTCCGAACCGGTCACTGGGCCTCCTCCCCTAGGTTCGGCCCGGCCTCAAATGAGTAACCCAGTGTGGCGTGTAAACATCGCAGCTAGGGAGACAAAGGCGGCCGGGCGTGGTGCTGGTCACCCACCCCCTCTGTGTGTGCCGTGTCGACCTTCACAGGTGCTGATGCTCGCTGACGGCACTTGACCCGACAGTCTGTCGAGGCTACACGGGGGATCTTTGTCTTTGGTGGCAGGGAAAGGGGGACACGACGTCATCAAGGAACTTCCGCCTGGCACTGGTCTCCCCCTCCCCCACTCTGAGCCCGTCTCGCGCTGATGACGTGTCGTGAGCCGTGAGTTCGGAGCCACAGTGAGTAAACTCCGTGTATTGTGTGAGTAATAATATAACAATAATAATATACATTATAGCGCCTTTCACCCGAGGGTCACAAAGCGTCGCACACTGTGTGTGGGGAGCGGTGGCCCAGTGGTTAGCGCCATGCTGGGCTACAAATCTGTCCACCCGAGTTGGAATCCCGCTGCTTCTTTGCGATTCCTCGAAGCACGACGGCCAGCCTCTGGACATCGTTGTCTTTCAGCTCCTCGGCTTCGAAGTGTTTGGTAGAATTCGCAGGTAGCAACACCAAGTATATTACCTGACAGGGATCGCGACGCGAACGCTTCTACCTTGACCCCCGGAATCCCGCTCACGGCCACCAACACCAGTGACGATTTTCTGAACCGGTCCTGGGCCTCCCCTGGGTCGACTCAGCCTCTAGCACCGAGTGCGCTGTGTAAACATCGCCACTAGGGAGACAAAGGCGGCCGGGCGTGGTGTTGGTCACCCACCCCCTCGTGTGCCGTGTCAACCTTCATAGGTGCGACTCGCTAACGGCACTTGGCCCTACAGTCTGTTCAGGCTATATCGGGGATCTTTGTCTTTATTGTGTGTGTATTGTATGATTACTGTGTGTGTTTTACGTGAGTTCTGTGCGCACTGTGTGTGTACTGTGTGTATTGTGTGTGTACTGTGTGCATTGTGTGTGTACTGTGTGTATACTGTGAGTGTACCGTGTGTATTGTGTGTGTGTACTGTGAGTACTGTGTGTGTACCGTGTGTACTGTGTGAGTACTGTGTGTACTGTGAGTACTGTTTGTGTGTGCACTGTGAGTACTGTGCGTGTACCGTGTGTATTGTGTGTATTGCACACGTGTCCGTGTTTTGTCCAGTGGCACAGCGTGCCTTACCGGGCACGCTGAGGAGAGGCTTGCGGAACCACAATGTTGTTTCAGGCCAGGGCGGTCATGCACAGATGCCATATTCCCTGTATCGCAGGAATCCCGCTTTCCAGAGCTTGCAAACCCACTTGGGTATTTTCTGCTGGCTGCCTCCTCGGCCTCTCTGTGCTTTCCTCGCTACGCCTCCGAGTCGTGAATATGTACGCGTTATAAATGTAAAAATATTATTATCACACTCTCTCTTTCATGCTTCAGCCGACGCACGACCTCCTTCACGTCTCCAACCCCTTAAACTCCCTCCCCGCAGTGCATCACTCAATCACTCCGCATCAAAGCCGGAAGGAACCGTTGAGCTATGTGGCTCTTTCTTACATTTGTCTAGCAGGGAGGGGGGTAAGCAAGTTACAACATCTCAAGGCACAACGGGGCCAATTTGGCGAGGACAATTAACCGAGGCAGCTTGTGTTTGGACTGCAGGAGGAAACCGGAGTACGCGGCGAAAACCTACGGAGACACTGGGAGAACACGCGAACTCCGCAAACAAAGGTACTCGAGTCGGCAGTCGAACCACAGCTTCCTTGCTGTGAGGCAGCAGCACTACTCATCAAACCAGCGCCCCCACAACCAGCGTCTCACCCCCCCAACCAACCGTGCCATCCACCAACCTCCGTGCCACCGTGGGTACCTGATGATGTAAATATTACACGTTGTGGTATAATAATAATAATAGCATTTATAGAGCGCCTTTCACCCGAGGGTCACAAAGCGCTGCACAAGGGCCACGGAGAGAACGGCACGTGAACAACCAACGACAGTTAAAACAACTAATAAAAACCAAAGCAACAAAAATTAAATGATTAAGGCTGCTTCGAATACACTGAAAGGTCGTGAAACTGGCAATCTTAAGAGCGGCAAAAATCTGCCAGCGTCCCCTAAGATGGCCGTACGTGGTGCAGGATGCGGGAGGAAAAGGCCCGGCAGCAGAAGCAATGCAAATGCAAGGGGGGGCTGTGTAAGAAAACGGGAAACTGTAATTTAACCATCGCGCTGCTTCGAAGAATCGCAAAGAAGAAGCAGAAGCATGTTGAAAAGTATAAGTAAGCTGCTAGTTTGACACGATGTGGTCTTCTGAACCTTGAGCAGTAACAGGAATACTAAGCCCTCGTAAGCAATTCATCCCATTGCTGCTTTGTTATGTCTCTCAGATTGTTAACAAGCAGCCCTATGAATCGCACACGTGTCTTAATGTACTAAATCATATTACGCCGCTTTGATGGAGAGACGGGAACAAATAAATAAAGAGTTTAACTGAGAAACCAATTCCAAAATAAAAAAACAGGTATGAAAACCATCCACACGCATGTTATCTGTAATGGCATCCAACGTGCATTTATCCTTGGAGGAATTGTAGTGTGTATTTTTTTTAAATGATTGCTTACTCCGAAAGTAAGTGGCTTAGTAAATTATTCATGCATTACCCCATCCTTAATATGATGTGAGATTGCATGTACTGGATACAGATTGAAAACATTACGGAATCAATTTGTGTACCTAGGGCAGTTATTTAAGTTGGTGCCAGTTTAAGTGTATTGAGCGTTCCTCCTTTTTCCTTTGCGACATTTTGTCTTCCATGTTGGATTATGCCTCATGATGCGTGCAACTCGGGAGGTGAAATGTCGTGATGGAGAGAGTAGGGACACTCACCATGGCTATCCCAAAAGAGCAGCTATTGAGAGCAATTTTGAGAAAGGGGAAAACACGGCCCAGGTTCGAATCCCGGCTCGGGTGTCTATCTGTGTGGAGTTTGCATGTTCTGGCCGTGTCCGCATGGGATTTTGGTGAGAAGTCCGGTTTTCTCCCACAGTCCAGTGACATGCAGCTGCGTAGGTTAATTGGCCTGAAGACTAAATTGCCCCCGGTGCCCTGTGATGGACTGGCATCCCATCCGGGGATATAGTACTGCCTTGTGCCCTGTGTCTGCCGGGCGATAGGCTCTGGCTCACCGCGACCCTGTACAGGATTAAACGGTTTCTGACAATGGATGGATTGGAAAACACGTACGAGAGCAGACTGGAGTAAAATGCTGAATGTGTTAAGACGCGCTCGCAATGGCGGGAAACCCGTGCCGAGTCGACAGCGCGCATTATTAGGCTTCACGTAACTCGTGGGAAAGCTATCATTTTTAATGGTGCCGGGACTGCCATGCTCGGCTGAGTGTCTGTTACCTGTCTGGAGATAGTGAGTGCACCATTGTTTCCGTGCCCGTGTGAGAGAGGTTAAGTCCGGAGCAGTTGCACAGTGGTTAGTTAGCTGTGTCCTGGCCAAGGTCGGTGGCAGTGAATATCTGAACCAGTCCTTGGACTCCTGTGGGTCGAATCAGTATGTAGATGTGTCTCGTGTGTGTATTGTGTGTAACGCGTAGGTATATCTGCAGTCAATAACATGGAGCAGAGACCGTCGACACAGCCCGCTGTTAAAAAGCACCAATGCGACCAGTGTTCATACAGCACGGATTACAACGGGAACATGAAAAAGCACCAGATAACGCACACGGGGGAGAAGCCGTTTGAGTGCACTGTGTGTGGCAAGGTATTTGCACGGTCAGGAAATCTGAAGATTCACCAGAGGACGCACACAGGTGAGAAGCCCTTCAGGTGCACTGTGTGCGAGAAGACATTTACAGATTCTGGAACTTTTCAGATTCATTGGAGGAGACACACGGGTGAAAAGCCCTATAAGTGTACCGTGTGCGGAAAGGCATTTGTACAGTCATCACATCTTAACGTTCACCAGAGAACACACACAGGCGAGAAGCCCTTCAAGTGCACTGTGTGTGAGAAGGCATTTCGACGTTCAGGAGCGCTTCAAATTCATTTGAGAACACACACGGGTGAGAAGCCCTTCAAGTGCAATTTGTGTGAGGAGGCGTTTGCACGTTCAGAAACGCTTCAGATTCATTTGAGAACACACACGGGTGAGAAGCCCTTCAAGTGCACCGTGTGTGGGAAGGCATTTACACGTTCAGAAACGCTTCAGATTCACGGGAGGACACACACGGGTGAGAAGCCCTTCAAGTGCACCGTGTGTGGCAAGGCGTTCACACGTTCAGAAACGCTTCAGATTCACGGGAGGACACACACGGGTGAGAAGCCCTTCAAGTGCACCGTGTGTGGGAAGGCATTCTCACAGTCAGGAACTCTTCAGCATCACCAGACAACGCACACGACGGAGAAACCTTTCAAGTGCCCTTTGTGTGGACAGACGTTCACACGGTTCCGAGACGTTCAGATTCATCAGAGCACGCACACGGGAGAGAAGCCCTTCCAGTGCACCGTGTGCGGGAAGGCGTTTGCAAATTCAGACGTGCGAAACAGGCACGAGAAGATACACAAGGCGGGAACGTTAAAATCGACTTGTGAAAGTCAAACCTCCGTAATGAGCCCCGTTCTCGTAAAACAAGAGCCGGAAGATAGCGCCAGCTTTGAAACATGGCCGGGAGTGCAGGTGGAATGCCAAGAAGTGAAGGTGAAAATTGAAGATCACGATTGGACTCAAAATCCGACGTCTGTGTGAACGGTGGAAGCGTGAAGCAGGAGACTCGAGACTGAGTCAGAACGAGGCCCGATGCCCGGTAGTGTGGCGATGTTGTAGGTGCGCTAGGACTTTTTGGACAACGCAGACTAGGAGGGGGCACAACGTGTGACTGCACTCTGGAAAGATGCGGAATCAGGAGCTTGAGACAAACTCCAATGCCGTTCATCTTAAAAAAAAACCACTCAGTAATTATTTGGCCGATAACATAATGAAAATATATGAAGCAATGTGCGCTTTCCTCGCTACGCCTCTGGAGTGGTTCTCTCGTCGAATGAGTACCTTCGGCAGTGAATTAATATGTGCCACGCTAAAAGACAATGATGTCCAGAAGCTCAACAACAGATGCCAGAAGTGTCCCATAGACTCCAATGTTAAATTCCTCCCATAGACTCCAATGTTAAATCCTCCCATAGACTCCAATGTTAAATTCCTCCCATAGATGCGGCTCATTGCTGTCGTGCCAGGTTGTTGGCTCTCTTCATACCTGCGCCTTTTTAGGAACATTCGTTCCTTCCTCTGGCTTGGATTGTTGGAGCGGGTCAGTGGTGCCGTGCCGAGATGTTGTCTCTCTCTCTCTCTCTCTTCCGATCTGCGTCTGCTCGGGGACACTTGTTCCCTCCTTGCTTGTTGTAGAATTATTATTATTATTGTAGTTGTAATAATGGCAGCAGATAAATGCAGGATGCTCGTTAATACGTTTGCGTTTGACGTAATGACCCTTATGTTAATTGTTTAATTTAGATCGGCGTTGTTTACCCTTCATGTCTGTCTCT
>JAZEWU010000003.1:8196369-8207878 GCA_036362915.1 Geotria australis | reverse complement strand
GGTCATGTAACCATCAAGCTTCGAAGAATCGAATTCGAATTATTATTCTACATTTATAACGCGCACATATTCATTCAATGGTCCACCCTCCGTTGGGCGGCCGCCACCGCGACCCTCGCCCGGGACAAGCGGATCGGAGACCGGACGCGCGGACCGAAGCGCTCGCCTCTCGGTGCGTCACCTGAGGTTGAGGCGGAAGGTGGACCAGGGCAGGATGCGCACGCGATGCCCCATCATGGACATCTTGTGAAGCGTCGGCTGCCGGTTGAAGATCACAATGTCGCCGTCGCACATGTGCCTCTCCACCTGCGGCGTCGCGGTTAACGGGGGGCGGGGGGGGTACGGCGCAGGGTTAAGAGCGAGCGTAACAACAATAATAATTTACATTTATAACGCGCGCACATACATTCAATGCCGAAGATATTAATTCGACGAGAGGACGACTCGTGGGCGCGAGGAAAGCGCAGAGAGGCGGAGGAGGCAGCCAGATGTTACCACAGCGCCACCCTGCCGCCCACGGTGGCGCAGTGGTAATAGCGGCGGTGTTATCGGACGGTCAGTTTGTGTTTAATCTGGAAGGAACCGTTGGCCCCCCCTGGGACGCTCCCCCCAGGAAGTCTACCAGGCACGGCCCACTGGGTGGAGAGCACAGGTGGTGCCCCGGCCAGTCATCTTAGTCAGTCAGCACGTGGCACCTGGGTCTGTCTCGTGACCTCCTGTCAGCGAGCCTTCGACACTCTGCGTGACAGCCTCGAGGTGCACCTGGCCTGGCACAGGCGCCGTGGTGACGTCACCGCCACTTAAGCGGCGGTTGTTGTTGTTGCGTGTGTTGTGCGGTCGCACCTTGTATCCGATCTGGAGGTGCAGGTCGCTGGGCTTGGGGTGGAACCGCAGGTCGACGCGTTCCCCGTTGTCGCGGGTGATGTACTTGGCGCCCGGGTACTGGTTGTTGCCCCTGCGCACCAGCTCCTGCATCCTGTACAGCGAGCGGCGGCGAGCCGGTTACATCGGCGCGCTGATAGATCGATGTTTATTTTAATTACGGCAGAGAAAAACCCTGCGAGTTTGCAAGCTCTTTACGGGATTCCCGCGACACGACGAACTGACAAAGATAAATAAGAATGTAAAACTCACAAATTACGCAAACAAAAACATAAATTAATCATTTAAACACAGCATTGCACATAAGTGACCAAATAAAAAAAATATAATACTATAAAAAAACACACAAGGTAGCGAAAACCGTTAAATCACCACCACCCTCAACCGCCTTTCCAAACCCTGATGAAGCTGAGTGGAAGTCTCGGCGAAACGTCGGTACCATCTTTGAAGGCAAGTGCTGTGTGCGCTCGCTCGTTTTCTCCAACATATCGACGGGTGCACAACACTCTCACACTTTTTCACATGACCTAAACCCACAAACAGAAAGCTTCACCACCGACTGCCCGTCAACCGGCCCCGGGTCACCTGTCGATGTTGAAGGGCGTGACGATCTCGGGGAAGGTCATGTTGGCGGCGATGGAGCGCGGCACTCCGACCTGGTCGATGGACAGGTTGGGGTCGGGGGTGATGACCGTCCGCGCGGAGAAGTCCACGCGCTTGCCCATCAGGTTTCCGCGCACGCGACCCTCCTTGCCCTTCAGACGCTGCTTCAGAGACTTCAGCGGGCGGCCGGACTTTTGCATGGCCTGGGGTCAGAGGTTGGTTGGGGGGAGAGGAAGGGGGGGCGGCACGTGACACAGCCTTGTACAGCGCTTTGTGACCCTCGGGTGAAAGGCGCTATATTACATGCTATTATTATGATTAATTATTAATGTCTAAAGAGGGCGGCACTAGAATGTATAAAGGGGCCGCACTAGACTCTCTAAAGACTCTCTACCCCGAAAGAACGGCTCTGACGGACAACCGTCATCTGTCTATCTAGACCACAACCACTCTACACCTCCTCCACCGCCACCCACCCTCACCAACCACCACCCCCACGCTCACCCTCGGCAGGCCGGGCATCTCGTTGTCGACCATGGTGGCGACGTGGAACTGCAGCAGCTTCACGTCCTCGGCGATGATGTGTGCCGCGGCGCCGTTCTGCTCGTTCCGCTTCAGCTGGTTGTTGATCTTGACGATGTCCGCCAGCTTGTGGGTCAGGTCGTCCTGGGGGGAAGGGGGGCGACGCGAGGTCACGGGGTCAAGCGAGTGCCGATTGCCGGGATCCTCCCTTGCCCAAACTCGATTCGATTCTTCGAAGCGTGATGGTTATATGACAGTTTCCCATTGCAAACAGTTCTTTAGTTGCAGACAGCCCTTCAACATTTAGTGATATAATAGTCAGTGCTGGCCTTAAAGGCAGCGGGCATTGGCCTCTCTTCTTGCTCCAGACTGAGGGGCTTCTGGCATCTGTTGAGCTTCTGGACATCGTTGTCTTTCAGCTCCTCGGCTTCAAAGTGTTTGTTAGAATTTGCAGGTATTACCAAGTATTACTTGACAGGGATCGCGACGTGAACGCTTCTACCTTGAACACCACTTTCCTCGCTACGCCTCTGTGAGTCTTTCTCTCGTCGAATGAATATCTTTGACATTTAATGATTATGTGCCACGCGTTATAAATGTAAAATTATTATTATTATTAGGACCGCCGCCACCACAACCTCCACCACAACCACGACCACCACCGCACGCCTCCCACCTGGTTACGCGCCGAGCCCTGCATGACCACGGCGGGCCTGACGGCGAGCGGCGGCACGGGCAGTACGGTGACGATCATCCACTCGGGACGCGCAAACTTCACGTCCATGCCCAGGATGGTGCACTCCTCGTCCGTCACTCGCTTGAAGATCTCGAACACCCGCTCGGCGCTCAGAACGATCTTCTTCTCCTGTAAAGGTCGCCAAGGTCGGTCGCCCCCGGTCAGTCACCCGCTCGTTACGGATTGAAGTTTTTATCTCTATGCAATTTATTGCAGGGGTGACGGGGTGTCTACGCAGTTGTAACGTCCGTGCCTGCTCACAGAAAGAATGGTCCTGCCCCGAGGCGGTTCGATTCCCGCCTCGGGCACGTTTCTGCGTGGAGTTTGCGCGTTTCTCTATCTCCCACTGCTCGGCGTGGGTTTCCCCTCTGGGTTCTCCGGTTTGCTCCCACGACTTAATTAAACACTCGTTCATTAATTGGCTGACGATATCATAATGTACAGGACGCAGTGAGCCTCCCAACTTCGAGACAAGCTATCGGCAGGTTAAGTGTCAAACGTGGCCGCATAGCACCACCTGGCGCCCATTGCGCGCGTTACGGATTATCGCGAAATACAGGATGGAAATGCGCGGAAGCTCATCTGGCCCATTAGACAGACGGATGTTTATTGTTACAGCAGAAATGTACCCAGCGATCGTGCAGCGGGGAGCGGTGAGGGGGGAGCGAGGGGAGCCAGGGCCACGAACCTGCGAGTCTTCGTTGATGTGTTTCCACTCGGCGGTGAGCTCCAGGCCGGAGCGGCGGATGCGGGGCTGGTAGCGTCCGCAGCCCCCGTGACCCTGCGCAGAACGGAGCAAGCGGGAAGCGGGGGAAGGAGGAGGAGGAGGAGGAGCGCGGTAAGGTTACCGGAAAATCTCGACTACGATATGTGCGTTTTTTTCTACCAGAAAGTCACCGATGAGACAAGGTCTGGCGATGGCGAGACTGGGTCTGACACTGGACAGACTAATTTGACACTAACGTCCTTAACAAGGATATATTTGTAAAGTGACTTAGTCGTATCACGAGGCAATCGTAAAACGAGGAACCACCGACCGCAGAGGCGTATCTAGGGCATGGCACGTGCCCTGGGCGCCACTTGCATGGGGACGCCACTCAGCAGTTTTAATTAAAGTGAGAAAAGTCATTTTTCATCGATTTGCATCGGTGAAATCAAGGATGGTGCAGTTATAATTTTCATGCAGTGCTACAATGAACGAGCTTGACTTAATAATAATAAATTTACATTTATAACGCGCAAATATTCATTCACTGTCGAAGGTATTAATCCGACGAGAGAACTGATGAGGCGCGAGGAAAGCGCAGAGAGGCGGAGGAGGCAGCCAGGCGGTTTTCCGGCTGATATTATGGTAAAGTTATCTATGCGAGGGGTGTCAGATGTTTGGGCAGGGCCTCAATTTCAGCACTTGCTACGGGCGCTATTTCCCATAGAGACGCCCCTGACCGACCGTCCGGGCAGGGGTACACAACGAACCTTCTCTTTGGTTTCCTCCGAGGCGCCCTCCTTGATGTCACCATCGAAGCGCGAGTCCATCTCCTCGCCGCCCTCGCAGATGTTCTTCCCCTTGCACAGGTCGTAGACGTGGGTGAGCCGCTTGCGGGGCTGGCCGCGAGACTTCAGCAGGATGTCCTTGATCTTGGGGTTGTTCTGTCGAGGTCGTCGATCGCACGCGCGCAACGTACACGGCGGTGAGATTCAATTCCGCCACGTGTACAGGACATGTAAGAGGCTCGAAATACCGTTTCTCTCAGTTCCCGTGTTGGCATACACATGGACTGGAACACAACAACAAGAGTTTAAAAAATACTAGGATATATTTTTTTTTTAATTTACAAGTTACGCTAAGCTGGGGGTCGGGGGGGCAATAACAAGACGCTCACCGAATCGACGAGCATCTTGGAGCAAAAGAAGCAGACGCAGCGCAGGACCTTGATGGTCTTGGTGAGGAAGCCCACGTGGAACACAGGCTTGGCCAGCTCGATGTGGCCAAAGTGGCCCGGGCACTCCGTCATGTTGCCTGCCCGGCGACACACAACCGCTCGCACCACGTTCCCATGCGAAACAGTGTACAAATAATGTACAACATATAAGGCTTTACATTTTCTGGCAATGAGAGACGTGTTAAGGTCTGCTTGCCGTTTGAAGGATAATGCATATATTTTCACAGCATTTGTTTGCATGTTTTTTTGCCACCAGCAATGTGTGTGGATGCGTGCAAACTGGACATATTACAAACAGCTGTCCATTTGGTGTTTTAAGATCTGAACACTTCACTCATTGCCAGAAAAGGTAACACCTTGCATAGTTTACATTATTTGTACACTGGCTAAAACAAGGTGCCGATAATCTATCTCTTTCCGGATAGTCGCGTCAAACAATCTCGAGAGAGCGCGATTTTGGCGAGGGAGCCACTGACCGGCGCAGGTCTGGCAGCGGGCCGTCCGGTCGATGACGCCCTGCCGGGGGTCCATGAGGCCCCCCAGTTTGGGTTTCCCGCCCTCCGTCGTCTCCGGGTACTTGATGCCCCCCTCCGTCACCGACATCCGTTTCTGAGGAAACACAGGCAAAGGTCCCCCGTGGAGCCTTTAACAGACTGAAGGGGCAAGCGCTGTTAGCGACTAGCACCTATAAAGGCAAACATCCCCCATGTGTCCTTTTAAAGACTGTCGGGCCCAGCGCTGGTAGCGCTTGGGGTTGCGGTGAGTCGGAGCCTATACCGGCAGACACAGGGCGCAAGGCACGACTATACCCCTGGATGGGGCGCTAAGTCCATCACAGGGCATAGAGGTTTAATGTAAACAAAAATATTTAAATTAACTCTTCAAAATGTGTATCCACTTTTCAACTCGTATTGTTGACGGTGACGCGACCATGCCACGTCGTGATTTGCCTCAACTCGACAATAATTTGGTATAACTTTAATAAAATATTGTATTGTTGGGCCACTTCAGATTAAAAGTCTCCGCATACACGTGTAAACCGTGAAAGCTGGTCAAAGATCAAACGCCTCACAAAATTCAGCGATCTGCATTAAACAACACAAACCGCGAACAAAGGCGGTTAAAAAATCGACAAAACTAATTTTTTTTCTGCAAGACGCGACTAAACTTTTAATACAATCCAGCACACGCGCGCGGTTATACAATCGCCATACAAATACTACAACGTAATACGTTTACTCGCCCATAGGTTTAACACTAGGAGCCCACTTCACGTTAAGAGTCCCTCCCGCCACCGCTCCCCCCTCCACCGCCCAACCCCACCACCCCAGGCATTCGACGTACAATTTCATCGGGGCTCAGCACTCCGAACTGCAGCCTCTTGATGGTGCGCAGAGGACAGGCGCTCTCGCTAGAGGGCGGCCCATAATGCGGCATGCTTGCTCCTAACTAACACTATTACTATTAATTCCAATATCAAGCTAAGTAGATCGGGTAGGGAGTGTACGGGTGTCACGAACGAAACTTTCGGTTGCCGCCAATTAACTCGGTTTAATTAAATAACTTTTTATCGGTTAAGCAAAAGACACAACACACATTCCCCAACCCCCCTGGCGGCTTAACAGATACGGTATCGGCGCTCTGGTTAAGCCGGAGTGGCGTGGTCCTGCCTATTCCAGAGCTCCGCGCTGGAGGAGCGACCACCCCGATCTGAGCACAAGCCGTCGAGCATCCCCTTATATAGGGGCCGCGCCCGCGGGGTTTCCCGACCTCCGCTGCACGGGATCTCCTAATTATTCCGAATTAATTATGTTAATAAGGCGCGGACGCGGGCGGGGGCTCGCTGCGAGTGGCCGGCGGCCCGGCGACGTCACGGGCGTCAGGGCCGGGGCCCCGCCCACCGTGTACCAGCTTCTCGGCGAGACGCCGCGTCTTACGCCGTCGTCTCGTCTATGGAGAGATCTCAGTGGGACCCCCCCACCCGTCGTTCGCGGCCGCGCCGAGCGACGGCCCTAGCAGCTACGAACCCGCGGTTTTCGCGACCCGCTAGGGAAACGCTTGGCCGAACGACAGCCGTTGGAACGGAACCGCTGCGATGTTCGGCTCGGCCGCGGCGGCACCGCGAAGTCGAAGAGGCCTACCGCGCGGCGCGCGTCGCTCGGAGTCACCGGTCCTCGGATTGCGGCGCTGCCGGAGAGGAGCGACCCGAGCCGGCCGGGACAGGCGGGGCATGACGGTGTCGGGTAACGGGCGCGACGTGCGACGCCGAGATTTTTTTTGCAAGCATTATATCTCAATCGACTCGGCTGAGTGATCGTCTCGATCGGTCGAGGAGTTTTTGTGTGCGGAACGTTACGTAAATCGCTCGCGAACCGTACAACCAACGGGGACCCGTCCGCGCTATCGTGACGCCTCGTCATATATGACTTTATCTTTGAACGCAGTCGTTGCTGCGTCGCTGCGTCGCGATTAACTCGCGTAACCGGGCTAATGCCATCGCGCAAAGCGGGTGAATCGAGCGAAATAAACCCAAGAGACGATGACGGGCTATGGCGGCGCGGGCCCACAAGCTAAGGCTGTGTGGTTGGCGCGCTCGATCGGGTATCGAACTCGGTTCACAGCAGCCCATGCGCGACGCTCTTCGGACAAACGGCAACCACATCGATTAATCGTGGTTAAGCGGGCGAGTCGTCGGGCTGTGCTGTGTGGTGAGAGGGCGAGACACAGCAGCGTGATGAGCTTGTGGGGGTGGAGGAGGCGTGAGGGGAAGGCCGCCATTACATGAGCTTCGGTTCTCTTCCACGCTGAAACACCTACTCGTCTTGAGCGGCCGCCTGCATATTACCAAACTAACTTAGTAATGTCACTGTCGCCAATTGTTGGAAACGTTTGAACTGCTGTTAATTGTTTGTCGCGGCAAAAGTTGACGTCCGTGTGTGTCAATTGCAGGTTAATGCGCGCTTGTGTGTTCGCCTCAGTTTGATTAAGGCACCGCGTCTAATTGTTAATTTGCTTAAGGAGTTTGACTGGTTGTGTACACTTGTGTTGTTTGGTCACACGGTCGAGGGAAAAGTTTACCTCGTGACGTGAGCTTAATACAAACGCAGGTGCCCTGTAACAGGCTCTAGCATTAATCACTAGGAACGCCTTTTATTTTTACACGTTATATTTTATTTCACACGGCTAACAGCACAACAAACTTGCTCTTTAGGTCTACGACTCACACACATAGACAGACATACGCTCGTAATAAAAGCTAACTGTAGCTCTTACAACCACCAGTTTCCACAGAGCTATGAAGACCCCCAACTCACTACGATGTTAACACAACCGCTATTGTCACTAATCTTTTACACAACATAATCTATCTCGCTTCGCTTTAACCCATATATTGACGATACAGTGCAGCGGTTTGTAACTTTGTCCGGGGTTTGTAAAGAGTAAATAATTAAGGCTGTTATGCAGCGTGTGTGTAGTCCTGTCTCGCCAAAGTTTCAAAATGTCTTCCAATGTCTTTGCTTAACTAGATTCGCTATCAACCAAGTTCCTGTTAACATTTCTTCGTGTCACAAAGGTTTAAAACCTTTGTCAGAAACACGCTTGTATATTGTAAGTATCAAGTATCGTACCCGTTATGAAAGAAGTTGTATAAACTCCTGCTAAGGTCTATTCGTCCCAGCAGCGTGTGTTGTTACTCAGTGGTCGATATATTGATTAAGGGTTGTTACGGTTTATGTGTGTGATCAAAGTTCTCAAGAGCTGCTCTTTCGGGATAGTAGTGTGTGTCACTGAGCGTTCCTCCTTTCTTCTTCGCGACGTTTCGCCTCCCACGTTGGAGGCATCGTCAGGAGTTTATGATGGACATACTGTAATTTAATTGGTGAATTTTTGGAACGCAGGTCTGAGTGATGAGACTTGGGGGATGGGAAGGCTTTAATCCAGCAGTTGATATACCCTGGCTGACAGATGTTTGTACTGATGTCAATTTGTCACGGTGGCTCGATTCATGGTGGTTGCTCTTCGGAGTTGTTCACTCGGGATATCCGTGTCACTGAGCGCTGTCCCGCATCATCAGGCGTTATGATAGATGTGTGTGTTATTACAGCAGAAAATACCCAGTGAGCTTGCGGGATTCCTGTGACAACAAACACGCGAATGGACAAAAACAATCACACGTGTTAACGCAACGAACCAGAAAAAAACATCAAGCAAACATTTACACACAGTATTGCACAAGACATAGGTGAGCAAATCTTGTTCTTTGCGATTCCTCGAAGCACGATGGTCAGCCTCTGGACATCGTTGGCAAATAATAAAATTCTAAGTAGTTAAAACAGTTAAACATCACGATGGAAATAAATTATAAGGCGCTTGTTGCACATTCACGATGATGGTACGTGTATATTAATGTTGGATGTATTATGTTGCAGGACCGTGGCTCGGCGATGCCGTCATCCAGCAGTGGCGCGAACCTGGCCGGTGATGGTGACGTTCCTTCTTGGTCACCACAACACTTGAGTGTAACATAAGCGCAATCCATCCACTGTCAGAAACCGCTTGCTGTACAGGGTTGCGGTGAGCCGGAGCCTATCCCGGCAGACACAGGGCGCAAGGCAGGGCTATACCCAGTGCAATCCGCTTACATTATTTTGTGCATTTTAAGATGTACTTCACCGCTTTATGTTAAAGGACAATTTGGGAGCGTGGCGTCTCATCGTCTACGGTATATATAATGGGGCAAATGTTTGTACTCGGGGTTATGTCCCAGGTTTGAATCGTTGATAAGCGTAACATTTAATTTGCACAACACGAAGGGTTTTATGTCTTAGACATAAGTGGTCCCTCGCTTTACGACGGCCTCACAATACGATGAAATCTTATTATCACATTGTGATCAAAACTTAACTTTACGAAATTGCCGCTGGTGCCTTGTGATGGACTGGCGTCCTATCCTGGGTATACCCTTTACCTTGCGCCCTGTGTCTGCCGGGATAGGCTCCGGCTCATTGCAACCCTATACAGAATTAAGTGGTTTCTGACAATGAATGAATTATACTGTTCTTATAGAGCGTATATTGTAAAGTGATTTCCTCGTATTGTGAGGCCATCGTAAAGCGAGGGACCACTGTACTGTAAATATAAAGGTCTGTCTTTGTGATAACGTTTTGACTTCATTTTCCAGTCTGTAACATGTTACGTTTGTGTGATTTAATTGACTTAATGAGGGTTATGCAAGTACTGTAGCGTATTGGAATGTCCTTGCTGTTATGAATAAAACTACCGCTCAAGATGTTGTTGTATGTGTGGTTGACGGTGGATGTAATCACTCGGGTTGTTTGTGTGACCCGGTGGCAACTCGGAAGACCAGGATAATAATAATAATAATTCAATTTATATAGCGCCTTTCACCCGAGGGTCTTATTCACTCGAGGGTCTTATTCACTCGAGTGAGTGGGGGAATGAGAGTGCGGTGGTGGGTGAGTGGGTGAATTGGCGGGCGAGTGGGTGAGTGAGTGAGTGGGTAAATGCGTGAGTCGGTGAATGGTTGAGTGATGGGTGGACGCGTGTGATTGTGAGTGGGTGGGCTAGTGGATAATTTCTTAACATGGGTCGGTAAGTTTAAGTTGATTATAGATTATTCCCGTGGGACTGTCGGGTCAAGTGCTGTTGGCGAGTAGCACCTATAAAGGTTGGCACGACACATGGGGTGGGTGGCCAGCACCACGCCCGGCCGCCTTTGTCTCCCTAGTGGCGATGTTTACACACTGCACTAGGTACTCATTTGAGGCTGAGTTGACCTAGGTTATTGCAAGGTAAGCCACGAAGAACTGACACATTTGTATTGACTGGAAAGTAAATAATTAATTGTCAGAAACCGCTTATCCTGTACAGGGTTGCGGTGACCTAGAGCCTATCCCGGCAGACGGCGCAAGGCAGGGCTGAACACAGGATGGGACGCCAGTCCATCACAGAGCACCGGGGTAAATTAAATCCGCAGGCCAATTGACCTATGCAGCATGGCTCTGGACTGTGCGGTGAAACCGGAGTGCCCGGCGAAAACCCACGTGGACACGGGGAGCGAGAACATGCAAACTCCGCACAGACGGGCGGCACCCGAGCCGGGATTCGAACCCGGGTTTTCTTGCTGTGCGGCGGCAACCCGAGACACCGCGGCGCCACCGTGCCGCCCACTGACACATTCATATTGACTGCGAAAAGGAATGTCGGCTATTTCTAGCTTGCCAGAAGATGGCACTCGGAGAGAACTCGTGGCGTCAGTGGGTCTCTGCATATTAGCAGCTTCATCCGCCAGGTGGCGACACCCCGCGTCCGCCACAGCACGGAGCGCGGGTCACCAGGGCATCATCCTTGATTCTCCGTGGCCGCCTGATCCTGTGCATTGACCCGGAGCCTATCCCCGAAAGACACAGGGAGCAAGGCAGGGCTAAATGGGTGGCAGGGCGGCCCGGTGACGTCACGGGCGTCAGGGCCGGGGCCCCGCCCACCGTGTAACAGCTTCTCGGCGAGACGCCGCGTCTTACGCCGTCGTCTATGGAGAGATCTCAGCGGGACCCCCCTACCCGTCGTTCGCGGCCGCACCGAGCGACGGCCCTAGCAGCTACGAACTCGCGGTTTTCGCGACCCGCTAGGGAAACGCTTGGCCGAACGACAGCCGTTGGAACGGAGCCGATGCGATGTTCGGCTCGGCCGCGGCGGCACCGCGAAGTCGGAGAGGCCTACCGCGCGGCGCGCGTCGCTCGGAGTCACCGGTCCTCGGATTGCGGCGCTGCCGGGAGAGGCGCGACCCGAGCCGGCCGGGACA
>JAZEWU010000003.1:8177267-8193953 GCA_036362915.1 Geotria australis | reverse complement strand
GCATCTGCGCCTCACAGAAAGAATGGTCCTGCCCGAGCTGGCTCGGTTCCTGCCTCGGGCGCCTTTCAGTGTGGAGTTTGTGTGTTCCGTCCCCCTGTTCTGCGTGGGTTTCCTCCGGTTTCATCGCAGAACTAAAAAAAACACTCATTCGTTAATTGGCAGACAACATCTCTGTCTACAAACGTCGCAAGGGAGAGCGCTCAGTGACACGGCTATCCTGAAAGAGCAGCTCTGAAGAGCAACCATCATACAACATCATAATAGGTATGAAAGCAGCGTCTGGTAGGTTGGCACCGGCTGACTGCGTGGCTGACTCCCCACCTCTGCGGTTTCCTTGCTATGCCTCCGTATCTCGTACATGACGAGGCGTGGAATTTGCGCATGTTATAAATCGTATAATGATTTATCTTCGCTTAATTTCTTTAATATTACTGCAACATTTAACAATAGATTTGAAGGCGAGTCTTGAATCATGCTGAGACGTGACCAGTTTCACTTACGAGACAGAATATCATAAACTCGGGATTTGTTTCATATTTATATTTCAATCCAAGAATTTGGAAATTAGGCCTTTGTGTGAAAATGTAGGTTGGCCGAAAATGTGTTATAATAATAATGATTTCATATTATATCATTGCACAGTATTTGCTCAGTGTAGGTGTTCGTTTTAAGAGAGCACGACTCAGAGGCGCAAGGAGGGGGAAGGGGGAACGCAGCCACGCGGTAAGCCGGTGCCAACATTTGCCAGACGCTGGACCCAGTTCATTACGTTATCGGCCAATTAATTAACCATTGCTTTTGAGTTATTTGACGAAACTGGAGGGCCTGAAGGAAACCCACGTGGAACAGGGGGGATGTTACCACTGCACAGACACCCTGGTAGGGGTAGTGATAGGAGCCAGTGTCAGAGATAGGAGCCAGTGTTAGAGGCGGGAATTAAACAGCTTCGGGCAGGACCTTCTCTTTGAATAGGCGCGGATGTTACCACTGCACATCTCACCTCTATTCCGTGTGTGCCTCTATAGACGCATTGGTAGATTCAACTTTACATGTTACAGCAACGTTAACGTGTCAAAATCATACGATAGATGTTTATTATTACAGCAGAAAATACCCAGTGAGCTTGCAAGATATTTGCTGGATTCCTGCATTGACACAACACACCGGTGTATAAGACGACTTTATGTTGAACGCTTCATGAATCCCGTAACGAGCTTGCAAGCTCACTGGGTATTTTTCTGCTGTAATAATAAACATCTATCAAACTACCAACAGTGTGACTTAACCTTCGCACGAAATATTCCGTTGGGTAATTGTAAGATTATTTATGTACATTTGTTGAAGTGTTCACTGTTATTACGCAAACTATATGCATTACATTACGTGTTGCTTTAGTTGTACTGACAGATAACCGCGTCAATAGCTCATACATTACTATTACACTTGATTTAAGATCGTTACATTATACAAGAACGCTATGTTACACCTCTACAGGACTGTACATATGTTTATTGTATCCAGTATTGTGTTCATATAACAGAATTTACTTATTTTAAATATACACACCAGCAATTGTCGTACACTTATAAGTTTATGGATAATGTTTTACCATCTATTTGTTACACTAAACGTGTTGTTAGACTATTTTTTTCAAACAATGTGTATGCTCTTAATCCAATTTTAATAATGCTCAAACATAATATTTTACGCCTCACAGAATCTGTATAATCAAATGGGTTTAGTTTAAAATACCGTTATATTATATTCTTAACACTTGGTGCAATTGAATAAGGCAGATGCTGTATTTAAGATTAAGCATGCACGTTATATATTTACGATTTTAAATACGTAAAGATTACTGGTCTCTACTGAGGTGTATACAGTAGCTTGTGCATTTTCACTGAGTGCAGTGCCTCAAACACTGATATTTCTTTACATTCTTATTTAAACAAACCAGCATACGTGTTATTACAACAGTACTGTGCACACTTTATGCGTTTGACGAAATACCTTTGTTCAGTAAATAAAGATATAAGCATTTATAAAAATATACTTTACGCCTCTTAAATCTACACACACACCTTTCTCTCAAGACCCCGAGTTTTAGTGTCACCAAGGTCATTCAACTGAGGAGCGCTTTCCCACATTAGACAACGCGACTAAACGTTGAGAAACGCTTAATAAACCTCCACACAACTGACCCCAATACCTCCCTTTAAGACTACATTTGCCTTAAAAAGTCAGACCCCCAAGTTCAAACAAAAAAACACACCATCAGTCATCGCAGATCTCACCTAGCACGAAAAACAAGCGTGCGAGAACGCGGGTAAAAACATTCAGGAAAAGTGCAAAAATCGCCGCTCAACTTGCAGCCGGTTGGGATTTTCAACTCCGCAAGATAAGGCAATTAATAGCAAAATGTTAGTCTTTTATTTGTTCAACCAAACAAGAATAGAGAACGAGAAGGGGGTGGGGGAGGAGATACGTTGAAATAAACTCCGCCCCGCATTGTACTTAACATAACCCCGCCTGTAATTAGCATAGCCGCACCTTCCAAGCAGCATAGAAAATGGTAACATTAACATAACCCCGCCTCTAATTAAACATAACCCTGCCTTCTAATTAACATAGCCCCACCCCTCCCTATCACTCAGCAGAGCCAGGCCGCGCCCTCTCACCTTGCGGCCCCGCCTTCCCGAGCGAGGGACACGCCCACTGTCCCAAACCCATCCCATCCCCCCCCTCCCCTCACCCCGAATCCCCCCTCCCCTCAGCCCCCAGCTTTTACCTTTTAACAAATCTTTACAACCAACCCCCCCAGCGGCGGCTGCGAACGCCCCCCCCCCGTTTACCGTTAACTTGCTTCTGGCGCGGCTCGCCGAGCGCGCAGGGAGGCGAGCGAGGCGCCGTCGCGTCGGGCGAATTTTTCTGCGATTTTTAAGACGCGCGGCGCCGCCATCCGTCGCCGCCGGGACGAGTTCGAGGCTCGCCAACGAGACCCTAAAAAACGCGCCACTCACAGGCTCCCACTCGAAAATGGCGCCGAAACGCGGACAACTTTGAAAATCCGTTGGCGCGCGCGGGGCATTGTGGGTAATGGGGGGGGGGAGATGGGGGGAAGGGAGGGTTCAGATGTATTGGATCTTAAAGTGTGGTTAAATCGTGTTAAAATGTGAACTTTTTGGATGGTTGTGTCGTGATCTGAGGGAAATGTAAGTCGTCTTGAGTGTGTGTGTGTGTGTTTTGGAAGAACGAGTGCTGTGTTGTAAGAATGAGTGCTGTGTATGTGATGTATATACGTACGATTGGGCGCGGTACGAGTTCTGAGCAGAGTTCTCAGGGATGTAATGTATATCACTAAAATGGCAAATCGTGGTGACATGTCGAGATCTGATGGAAATGTAAGTCGTATAGGTGTGTGTTTCGAAGAATGAGTGCCGTGTATGTGATATGTACGTATGATTGGGCGCGTTACGAGTTCTGTGCCGAGTTCTGAGGGATGTATAGAACAAAAATGTCTTAAATCGCCTTAAAATGTAACCTTTTGGCCGTTTGTGTAGGTCGTATAAGTGTGGTGGAATAATGAGTGCCTTGCTGTGTGATATGTACGTACGATTGGTTAAGATGTAACGTTGTGGCTGTGCCGAGTTCTGAACGAAATTAATGTAATGACTTAGTGCCTTCAATCGCGTTGAAATTTAAACTTTTTGGGTGTTTGTGTCGAGATGAGGTAAATGTAAATCGTCTAAGTGTGTTGGAAGAATGAATGCCGTGTTGTGCAGTAGGAGACTGTCGCAGGCCAATGTGAGAACGTTAAACGTTTCATATCGTTTGCTTAAGTTGTTTTTTTTATATTGTTGAATGTTAACTGATTAGCAATGATAGTTCCCTTATTTGGTTGTTATTGTTTTAAAGTTAATTTGTTAAAATCCGTTCGATGTGAGTTACAGATAATTCGAATAAAAATGCATTCATTGTCAGAAACCGCTTAGTCCTGTACATGATTACGGTGAGCCGGAACATATCCCGGCAGACACAGGGCGCAAGGCACGGCTATACCCGGGATGGGACGCCAGTCCATCACAGGGCACTGAGAGCTATTTAGTCTGCAAGCCAATTAACCTATGCAGCAGCATGTTTCTGAACTGTGGGAGGAAACCGAAGTGCCCGGTGAAAACCCACGCGGACACGGGGAGAACATGCAAACTCCACACAGAAAGGCACCCGATCCGAGATTCGAACCGGTGAGGGGTAGTGCTACTCACCACCGTGCCGCCCTGAAGTTATATCCATCCATTTTCAAAACCGCTTGTCCTGGTTGAGGGTCGCGGTACTGATTTTACAATCACCTCAAAACCAATGGTTGTTGTCTTTGCCGGCTTTAAATACTTATCAAATAATTCGTAGTTACATTATTAAAAACATTGTAAGAAAAAGTCTCATTTTGAACTTAAAAACAAATATTGTGCCGAAACATTACCTGAAGTATGTGGTTCATACACAGTCGATGGAGCGGTTTATATTTTGGCGGGAAACCATAGTTGTTAGTGTATGCAGTTATGTTTTATTCTTAGCATTCGTTCTAATGTTGACGTTATACCACACTGCACATAGGTATCTGCCTGAAATTTTTATTTTTTAAATGAAAATACGTGCAGTATGCGTGCAATGCATTACTAAAGCGCACGTTCGCCACAATATAATATCCCTCAGAATGTTCAGAAACCGCTCAATCCTGTACAGGGTCGCGGTGAACCGGAGCCTATCCCAGAAGACACAGGGCGCAAGGCAGGGCTATACCTTTGATGGGACGCCAGTCCACGGGGTATCCCTCATTCAAACCATTCATTTAATAGAGAACTATCTATCAATCCTACTGCCGGCGAGTGTTTAATATTGCACTGTGTGGTAATACAGTATATATATTTTTATTTAATCGCGCCTCTTGTACATACAGGCTTATATTTGGCGCTCGCTTTAAGCAGCCGCGAATGCGTCAATACATGGGGAGGCAGGGTTACGTGAGGACACCTTAAAGGGACAATGCACGGGCAGTGCCTGGCCGTACGGCTCATGTCAGACCCACAGGTTTTTACCTCCGGATGCTGGTGTTCGGGTTGTATAGATTGCAAGCGCAGAGGTTTCTACCTCCAGATGAGGCCTTTCAGATCACTGGTGCCAGACCCAGAGGTTTGTACCTCCAGATGCGTTTGTTAGTTTGTATTTGAGCTTACACTTTGTTGTGTTAATTTGTAATTTTTATATTTTACATATTTTTGTCAATTCGCGTGTTTGTTGTGTCGCAGCAATCCCGCAAAGAGCGTGCAAGCTCACTGGGTATTTCCTGATGTAATAATAAACATATTTTTCTATGCTCTCCCAACCTGGACAACTGTCAAAAATAGTTACACAGCTCAACGGTTCCTTCCAGCTGAAACACAAACTTTGACACACTTAGCAAAAAACAAACACAAGCCATCACCACTGTACAAGTTGTTTAATTTACAAGTTTAAACAGTTGAACTGTTTTTTTTTCCTTTTGTGGGTTTTTTTTTTTACACGGCATAAATATAAAAATATTAATACGTTAATAATTATAATAACACGACGGTGGGGGATTTTTTATTCTTGCAAAAACTTCAGACTTGGGCGACACGGTGGCGTCGCGGTGAGAAGCGCTGCCGCCTCACAGCAAGAGGGGCCCGGGTTTGAATCCCGGCTCGGGTGCCTTTCTGTGTGGAGTTTGCATGTTCTCCCCGTGCACGCGTGGGATTTCGCCGGGCACTCCGGTTTCCTCCCACAGCCCAAAGACATGCTGCTGCTGCTTACATTAATTGGCCTGCAGACTAAATTGCCCCCGGTGCCCTGCGATGGACTGGCGTCCTATCGTGGGTATAGCCCTGCCTTGCGCCATGTGCCTGCCAGGATCGGCTCCGGCTCACCGCAACCCCGTACAGCATTAAGGACGCGTCCTATATATTACGATGTCATCGGCCAATTAATTAATCTAACGAATCCTGCAGCAGGAGAGCGGAGAACGCGGAGGAAACCCACGCGGAAGAGAACACACGAACTCCACGCTAGTTGTGAGAGCAAAGCGAAGAACCCGAAGCAAACCCACGCGGAACAGCGGGATAGAACGCACAAACGCCACACAGAAAGGCGCCCGAGGCGGGAGATCGAACCGTCTCGGGCAGGACCTTCTCTCCGAGGAGGCGCGGATGTTCCACGCAGCGATTGGCGCGTTCACCAAACAACGGGACCAGAGACGGGACCGGTTTTGGCGATTCGAGAAAACGCTCAGCCCGCGGTTCTGAAGGTGACCACCAACACGAACGACAGGGTTACACACATCATCATCATCATCTCGTCGTCGTCACACGCAGGAACGGATACACAATTCCAGGCGACAAAAAAAAACTGAGGCCGACGGCAAAAAATATAACACTTGTGAGCGATCAGACGAAGCTGTGAATGGCACAATGATAATAACGATAATATACGTCAACAATAAACAGTCATCGTAAGAGACGAAATTATAATTATAGTGACGAGCATCTGGCCAGTTGAACGACACTTGGGATGCCGCGTTATTTAGGCGAGCAACCAATCAAAGGTGAGCGTTTGCAATAGCCGGCAAATGGGAAGCCTCCTACTGCATGTAATAATGATGTATTATACGTGTACAGTAGCGCTGTAGGAAACCGCAGAGAGGTGGAGGGAAGGCGGCCACGCGGTCAACCGGCGCCAACCCGCCGGACACTGCGTGTTGTGTTGCTAAAAATATTGTGATGGACCGGCGTCCCATCCGGGGAATAGCCCTGCCTTGCGCCCTGTGTCTGCCGGGATAGGCTCCGGCTGACCGCGAACCCCGTACAGGATTAAGCGGTTCCTGACAACGGATGGATGGACAAAAAAATATTGCAAAAAAGACTGCCCGGTTCGCGTCGCGTTACGAAGAAAAAAAATGTCTCGTTCATTTGCAAAAACCCAGCGGGCTTACAGCCCCGCGTGTCGCTCACGGTTGTAGGCGGACGTATTGAAATGCGCGGCGTTCGTTGCTTAGGAAAAACACTTGCTCTCTCGCGACCGTTTAACCGCAATAGCGTTGCAAGTTTAACATTACGAGCGATCATCGCTAAGTCATGTATGTACACGGTATATACAGCGCTCGTGACAAGCTTCTGAAAGGGGAGCGGGAGTTTCCTGCGCTGGCGTTATGTATAAAAACACGTTTAATAAAATACCTGCGTCATATCCTTTATGTCCTATGAAATCTTTATTCGGGTACAAAAACTAACAAAAAGCGCTCATGTAGCTTTCTATGCCTTGCTGCACGATGGTTGCTTCTCAAAGCTTTCTTTCGGGATAGCCGTCTCGCTGAGCTCAGTGACACGGCTATCCCAGAAGAGCAGCTCTCGAGAACGATTCCCATTGCGCATAAAGCAGTGTCATCATAGCTCGATGTGTGACGAGAATCGCTCTCGAGAGCTGCTCTTTCGGGATAGCAGCCGTGTCACTGAGCGTTCCTCCTCTCTCGATGCGGCTGTCGCGGCGTCGCAGCTCTCGACAGCGATTCTCACCGCGACAAACTTTTCACGATACCCACGACGGTCACCGAGCGTTCGTCCTCAAAGCTCCCGCGAGCGGCTTCTCCGCCGAAACAAACCTTACCGTCGACACGAGACACACCAACGGTCACCACAACAGGCGTGCGATCCATACGGTCGCCTGCTTGATTTCCCGACAAAGCGACGGTGCACGTTTATAAAAAAAAAAAACAATCTCCCGCCGTGTACGACACCGGACCTCATACTGGTGGGGCAAAGTGTGGGTACACGCCCCCCCCCCAATAACTTTGGCAAGACGACCGGCCGACGCGAGCGTGTGATCATCGCAGACTTGACGCCCTGGCGGAGGCGTCTATTTGGTTTGCTGAGCGTCGTTCTCTACAATTTCTCAGGGCTTCTGTCTCTTTCTCCGCAGCTCTCGCAAGCCGACAAGCTGCTCGCGCGGTGGGCCCTCGCTTTACGACGGCCTCGCAATACGATCAGATCACGTTGCGATATGCGCTCTATAAGAACGTTAGCATCGCATGACGCCGGCTCCTGTCTCTGACGCTGGCTGCTGTCTATCACGGCGTCATTATTCTGGGGCAAATATAGGCAAAGTTCTGTCCGTTCGTTCGGACACGCGGCAAGGCAGTGCGTACGTTTCTTCAAACACCCGCCGCGACCAACGGCACGCGTATGTACAACACGTTTTGACGACTCACTAGCTTACTGCGAACGTTTAAGTGCACGCCGCACGCCTAACCTGAAATGCACAAGTAACGCGACGACAACCCTACGTTTCATTCGGTAATCCTTCGCAAGACGTGGCCACGGGCGCCGCCAGCCTCCAGGTTCGCGGCGCTCGGGAAGACCCCCGGGGGCGAACGACGGCCGCGTTGTCAGCCGGAAGCGCGTTACCCCGCGGCGCAGCTTCAAGATTCGAGGCGTCGGCAAGACTATCGCGGGACACAAGCGGCAGAAACGAGGTTTCTCCGCAGGGTTGCTGGGCTCGCTCATAGACTAACACTCTCCGTGACGGGGTGAGGAGCACAGAAATCAGGGAGAGCCTCAAAGTAGAGTCGCTGCTCCTTCGCATTGAGGGGAGCCAGTTGAGGTGGTTCGGGCATCTGGTAAGGATGCCCCCTGGGAGGCTCCCCCGGGAAGTCTAGCAGGCGCGGCCCGCTGGGCGGAGACCTAGAGGCCGACCCTCGCCAGGACAAGCGGTTTAGAGAACGGATCGATGGATGGACTTGTCGTGTAGAACCCTGGCTTATCAGTTCTTTTTCAGTGACTGGCAGGGCCCACGGACCGCTCCTGTCCGCACACAAACACCGCAACCGTTTTCAGCCCGACGCGCCGGGGCGGGCGCGCAAAACCGCGTTCGTCTGCAACTGTGTTAACGCCGGACGTTCGATCCCGACGCGACGTTATTTCGACCCCGTTACGACAACGAACCGAGGACCTCTTGCCTGTAACCAGCTCGCGAGCTCAACGGGCATGTTGCTGCTGTGATAATAAACATCCGTCTATCTTGCCGGGGGTCGATCCGCGCGGAGGCACTTCAAGTGGCGCCGCCGTCTCGGCCCGAGTTCGAATCCCCGGCTAGGGGCTCGAGCGTCGGACGATCGTCACCGATCTTGTCGTCATGGTCGCCGCCAAGGCTCGGTTTCGACCACCGGTAAATTAGTGTCACGACTGGCGGCGTCGCCGCACCGCGTCGAGCGTGCCGGCTGGCTGCTGCGGATAATTCGTCGCGTGCCACCTTACCGAGGGCGGCTGCCCGCGCGTCGGGGGAAAAAATATATCTGAGCTGGGAGTTCAGCCCGCGGGACGTCGTTTGCTGTTTCTTCGTAAGGTCGTCGCAACGATCGGGATTCGACAGCCGGCAAGAGTTCCACTCTCCTGCCGTAGAAATGTGGAGTTTCCGCGGCGAAAGGTTTTGAGCGGAGGGGAATCGAGCGACGGCGATCGCTCGATACGTCTTGTTTTTTTGTTTTTTTACCGACCGGGTCGAAATTTTTCACGATTCCGTCAAGAGTTTTCCGCGGTGCTGTCGCCCGTCCCCGGCTCGCGACGATCGCGTCACATGGCGGAGGGTCGCGAGGCGGGCGTGAAGGGGGGCAGGAAGGTGTCGGCTTTGGGGGGCTCGGGCTGAGGTCCCGAGGGGGGTACCTTTTGTGGGGGGCTGCAGCTCTCCCCGCTCTCCAGGCTGCTCCACGACAGGCTATGGTGGGGTGGGGTGGGACGCGAGGGGACGTGTCAGAGACGCGCAGACACGACGGATACGCGGCGGGACACGCAGGGGAGACTTTGGGAGGCCGTCACTCACTCGCGGACGCACCTGTGCGTGAGCGGGTGAGGCATGATGGGAAATTCTGGCGACGCGGAGAGTAAGGTGGTGGCGGTGGCGGTGGTGGTGGTGGTGGTGGCCGGGCCCGGGAACGCTCTCTTAGGGGGCATCTCGTTGCTCGGGTCGACTGCACACACACACGCGCGCACACGCACAGATCCCCCGTATAGCCTTGACAGCCTGTAGGGTCAAGTGCTGTTAGCGAATAGCGCCGATGAAGGCTGGCACGGCGCACGAAGGGAGTTGCTAGCGTATAGGACGCGGTGTCTGGGAAAAAATGTTGGCGCCGGCTAACCCCGTGGCTGCCTTCCCCCAGCCTCCCCGTCTCTGCGGTTTTCCTCGCAAAGCCTCTGAATCATTGTCTCTTCGAACGAAAACCTTTCACGGTGAACGAATCCTGCGCACCCGTGAGTTTTAAATTGTAACGCAAACCTATTTGATTAAACTCAGGGCCGCACGGTGGCGTAGCGGCGAGCAGCGCCGCCGCCTCACAGCAAAAGTGCTCGGGTTCGAATCCCGGCTCGGGCGCCTCTCCGCGCGGAGTTTGCATGTTCTCTGCGTCCTCGTTGGTTTCCGCCAGGCACTCCGGTTTCCTCCCACAGTCCAAACACACGCTGCCGCATAGCTTAATTGGCCTGCGGACTAAATCGCCCCCGGTGCCCTGTGATGGACTGGCGTCCTATACAGGGGTATAGCCCTGCCTTGCGCCCTGTGTTCCTGCCGGGATAGGCTCCGGCCCACCGCAACTCTGTACAGGATCGAGCGGTTTCTTGCAAACGGACGGATGAATGAAACTCAAGAGCCGCTCACCTTTACGCTTGAGACAACCGAAGGTGCCGGGTCTCACACAACCGCCGGGGCTGTTGCTCCTCCGCCTACAGCCGCACACGGGGAGAGCGCGTCAACAGGCGTACACGTCAACAGGCGTACAGATAGATCGATGTTTATTATCACGGCGGGGATCAAGGTAGAAGCGTTCACGTTGCGATCCCTGTCAAGTAATACTTGGTATTACCTGCAAATTCTACCAAACACTTCGAAGCCGAGGAGCTGAAAGACAACGATGTCCAGAAGCTCGACAGATGCCAGAAGCCCCCTCAGTCTGGAGCAAGAAGAGAGGCCAATGCCCGCCGCCTTTGAGGCCAGCACTGACTATTAAATCTCTAAAATGTTGAAGGGCTGTCTGTGACTAAAGAAGAACTTGTTGCAATGGGAAACAACTGTCATATAACCATCACGCTTCGAAGAATCGAATCGAATTCGAATTATCACGGCAGAAAATACGCAGTGAGTTTGCAAGATCTGGAAGTGGAATTCCTGCAATGCAATGCTGGCTCCTGTCTCTAACGCTGGCTCCTTTACCCGACGCTGGCTCCTATCTCCAACAACATGACGCAGATAGATGTTTATTTTCACAGCAGAAAAATACCCAGTGAGCTTGCAGGCTGTTTACGGGATTCATGCACCAACGCAGCAAACACGCAAATTGACGAAAAAAATCACGAGTTAAACACAACGAACCATCCATCCATCCATCGTCACAAACCGCTTAATCCTGTACAGTGTCGCGGTGAGCCGGAGCCTATCCCGGCAGACGCAGGGCGCAAGGCAGGGCCATACCCTGGATAGGACGCCAGTCCATCACAGGACAACACAACGAACCTCAAGAACAAAAAGTCTTTAATTAAGTGCTCACTCACGCAGGCTGTGGTCTCCGTTGTAAAAACGTGCCGCCTCCACTCACTGCCTGCTGCAACGACGGAGCAAACAGCTGCTGTGGGGGGGAGGTGGGGGGCAGGAGCAAAGGTTACGGCTTACCAGCCCATGTGTGTGTGTGTCACGGTAGCTCAGTGGTTAGCGCGCTGGGCTACAAACCTGGCTATGACCCGAGTTCGAATCCTGCTCACGGCCAACACCAGCAACGATTTTCTGAACTGGTCCCGGGCCTCCCCTAGGTCGACTCAGCCTCAAATAGTGTTGTGTGTAAACATTGCCACCAGGGAGACAAAGGCGGCCGGCCGAGGTGCTGGTCACCCACCTCCTCGTGTGCCGTGTCGACCTTCATAGGTGCTACTCGCTAACGGCACTTTACCCTACAGCCTGTTAAGGCTACACGGGGGATGTTTGTGTGTGTGTTGGCGGCTGTGAGGCGGCTAAACGGGCGCGGCACGGGCTAGAGAAGAGACGGACTGATGCGGCACAGGAGGACCTGGAGCTGAGTGGACTTGCTGAAAACTGGTTTCGACCTCTGCGGAGGAGGGTCGTGAATGACGCTGCCGGGCAGTCGGAGGCAGTCGCCCTCCGGCAATAACGGAGGGCGGAGGAGCGACGCTCGCAACAGCGAGCCGAGCGCCGAGCGGCCAAAGCACAGCAAGTTGGCACGGTAGGGAGCTCAGGTGGTGCATCCGCCAGTCATCTCGGTCAGACAGCCCATCGTGACACCTGGCTCTGTCCCCATACCTCCTGTCGACGAGCCTTCGACACTTCACGTGACAGCCTCAAGGTGCACGTGGCCTGGCACGGGCGCCGTGGTGACGTCACCGCCGCCTAGTGGCGAATGGCGGTTGTTGTTGTTGCTGTGCGTGGGGATGTGCGCGTCGGGGTTACCCGGCCGAAGGCGCGTGTCTGTGAGGGTGACGACGCGGGCGACGGGGGGTAGGACTCGGCGCGCCGCGGCGTCGTCACGGCGACCGCCGCCGGTCTCTCCGCGTCGCACATCTGCTCGCACTGACGACACGCGCGAGGGGGGGCCGGGGACCAGGGGGACGTTCGCGACGCTTAACGTTCGTGAACAGAGTGGGTCGCCCTCTTCGGGTGAGGGGGGAAGAGCGGTTTGCCCTTAGCGGAGGAGTTGGGGATCAAGGTAGAAGCGTTCGCGTCGCGATCCCTGTCAAGTAATACTTGGTATTACCTGCAAATTCTACAAAAGACTTCGCAGCCGAGGAGCTGAAAGACAACGATGTCCAGAAGCTCAACAGATGCCAGAAGCCCCCCAGTCTGGAGCAAGCAGAGAGGCCGATGCCCGCCCGCCTTTAAAGCCAGCGCTGACTATTACATCTCTAAATGTTGAAGGGCTGTCTGCAACTAAAGAATAACTTGTCGCAATGGGAAACTGTCATATAACCATCACGCTTCGAAGGATCGAATAGAATTCGGAAAGCGGAGGAGTTTGAATATCTCGGAGTCTTGTTCGCGAGTGACGGTAAGCGGCAACGCGGGGCTGGCCGGCGGATCGCAGCAGCGTCCGCAGCGATGCGGGCACTGTACCGGTCCGTGGGCGTGAAGCCGGGATCTTGGTCCGAGGTTTACAGGTCAATCTACACCCCTATCCTCACCTATGGTCGTGCGCTTTGGGTGATGACCGAAAGAACGAGATCGCGGATACGCAGCATATCCACGTAGGTTTTCACATCTCAAAGCACGACAATCGATCTCCGTAGCTGCTCTTTCGGGATAGCGGCCGTGCTAATCGAGCTGTTCCTCCGCGTCGTCGGGCCGACAAACGAACGACGCCGACAAACGCGGGAGGCGGGAACGTCGCGAGGGAGAGACAGGGGAACGCTCGATGACGCGCCGGCTGTCCCGAACGATCAGCGAGGGAATCGCGGGCGGCGGTGCTCACCAGAGAGAAGTCCTCCCAAGACTGGCTGACCTGCATCGCCGCTTGAACGTCTCTGCGGAAGACACCATGAGATCGTACACGACGATTGGACGGTGTGTGTGCCTACGATCGTACGAGGCGACACGGCGGGCATCTGTGAAGGCTGACACGGCACACAAAGGGGTGGGTGGCCAGCACTACGCCCGGCCGCCTTTGTCTCACCCAGTGGCGATGTTTACACGCTGCACCATATACTCATTGAATGCTGAGTCGACCTACGGGAGGCACAGGACTGGTCACTGGTGTCGGCGGCCGTGAGCGGGATTCAAACTCGGGTCGACATGTTTGAAGCCCAGCGTGCTAACGGCTGAGCCACCGATCCCCATATTATAAGACATTAACACATTGTACTGCTGTAGGTTTTCGCGGCTCGATTCACGACGGTTGCTCTGTTCTTTTGGAAGCAAGGCAACAATCATCTATCATCTTCATCTATCATCCTGTCTTCCTGTCTCTGTGTCCCTATGTCTCCACCTCCCTCCCTGTCTCCCACCGTGTTTGTCTTTAAGGAAGTGACGGCCATCTTAGGGGACGCTGGCAGATTTTTGCCACTCTTAAGATTGCCAGTTTCACGACATTTCAGTATATTCGAAGCAGCCTTAATCATTACATTTTTTCATGTTCCTTTGTTTTTTTTCATTGTTGACATGCCGTTCTCTTCGCGGCCCTTTGTGACCCTCGGGTGAAAGGCGCTCTATAAAACGCTATTATTATTATTAACATACGTGTACAAACGCGCATTACGGTCGGACGAAACTCTACGGACCGGGTCAAACGATCACCTCACCTGTCTTGTGCCGGCTCCCTGTTCATGACATCCATTCCCTCCTCCTGGACAGAGACACAGGGAGAGACGCAGGGGGTCGGAGTTGTGGGGTTACGGGATGAGGGGGGGGTAACGCTTGATTATCACGGCTAATTGAGATAAGGTCGGGATAGTGAGCTATGTTCCGCATAGTACAAGCGAGACAAGACTGAGCTAGATAGATGTGTATTAGGGGACGCTGGCAGATTTTTGCCACTCTTAAGATTGCCAGTTTCACGACCTTTCAGTGCAATTCGAAACAGCCTTAATCATTTAATTTTCGTTGCTCTGTTTTTTATTGTTTTTTTTCTGTCGTTGTTGACATGCCGTTCTCTTCGCGGCCCTTGTGCAGCGCTTTGTGACCCTCGGGTGAAAGGCGCTATATAAAATGCTATTATTGTTATAGCAGAAAATACCAAGTGAGCGTGCCATAGCCTGACTAATATGAATGCTAGATGCACCACCCGTGCCCCCTACTGTGACTTTAGAAAAATAGCATAAGACAGGCGAGACGAAAAAGTTCCTAAACTATAATAATAAGGTATTTGAAGAGAAAACGATTCGGAGGCCCGAGGGCACCTCGGGGAGGCGGGGGAAGGCAGCCACGCAGTAATCCGGCGCCAACATTTGCCACACACTGCGTCATATATATTATGACCTTATCGGCCGATTGATGAGTGTCTTTTAGTTATGGGAGGAAACCCACGCAGAACAGGGGGAGCGAACACACAAACTCCACACAGAAGGGCGCCTGAGGTGGGAATCGAATCGCCTCGGGTAAGAGACAGGAGCCAGCGTTAACGAGAGGAGCCAGAGAGGGGGTCAAGGTAGGAGCGTTCACGTCGCGATCCCTGTCAGGTAATACTTAGTATTGCCTGCGAATTCTACCAAACACTTCGAGGCCGAGGAGCTGAAAGACAACGATGTCCAGAGGCTGACCATCGTGCTGCTTCGAAGAATCATCGCAAAGAAGAAGAACAGAGACTCGACGGCTCACCAGCGAGTGTCCCCCCGAGAGGCTGACGCTGTTCCTGCGTGGGCGCGGGCAGCCGGACACGGGCACCTGGACACTCTCGCTGCACAGACACGCGGAGAGACGCGCAGACACGGTGAAACGCCGAGACACACGGAGGCGCGGACGGAGGTACGGAAGATTTAACGGCAGATACACGGAGACACTGAGGGAGACAGGAGACACAGAACGAGACACGGAGACACAGGGATAATACATAGGGTCTCCATTGGTGAATAGATCTGGGGTCTAGCACTCCTTCTTAGGGTCTCCCTTGGTAAACAGGTCTTGGAGAGAACACACACACCGCCACGCTAGTTGTGGAAGGAAATCGGAGAACCCGGAGGAAACCCACGCAGAACACGGGGAGAGAACACACAAACTCCACACAGAAAGGCGCCCAAGGCGAGTATCGAACCGCCTCGGACAGAACTTTCTCTCTGTGAGGCGCAGATGTTACCACTGCGTCTTGACTTTAAAGTCATTAAACACGCAATGACAATTATAAGTGTCGCTCGGGAAATGTACAAACACACAGCATAACACTGCCGTCTGAAATTAGGGACCTCGGGTGCGCGAGGTGAACGGAGGCGGGGGGGAGGTATTAGCGCCTTGGCTCGGCCGAGGTCCGGTGCACCTCGGCCGGCAAAGGCACTAGGCAAGACCGTACGCTTCGTGAGCGCCTAGTTTTTTTTAGACAATTTTTTTAAATTATTTTCTAACTTATTTAAAAAAAAACAGATAGAAGAAAGCTCTGCTCACCAGGCATTGTTGATCATGGGAAGGCTGTTTGAGCGGCGCAAAGAGTTTTCTGGAAGCGATTCGTTACTAAATTCTAACTCCATACACTCTTGTGCCATTGTAAAAAAAATATATCGCTCACGGTAACCTCCCGCGCATACTTAGCCACATAAACTTGCCCCCGTCTCAAACTTCACTCCTTACTCTAACAACCAAAACTAAACGTTTTAAAGCGAACTCCGCAGCTCACGACCACAAGATAAGCCAACCGTCTGTTAAAGTTTCTTTCGACTTTTAATCGTACGAGAGTCACAGCTGTGGTAATGGCTCCGCCATGTTACGGCCGACGGTCTCTCATTAAACTTAACCGCCTCGACACTTTGTGAGGGAACACAATCTCTTCACCGCCGTTTAATTTCTGAGGAAAACTTCTGAGGAGAACGGGAGGCTCCAAGGAAGCGACGTTGAGAAAGTTTATCAAAGTTGCTCGCTGTTTTTGATGTTTACAAATCCCACTACGCTTAAGGGTCCCCCCCCCATTAACTCTCGCTCCCTATGCGTTTC
>JAZEWU010000003.1:8141537-8156084 GCA_036362915.1 Geotria australis | reverse complement strand
TCAGTCTGGAGCAAGAAGAGAGGCCAATGCCCGCCGCCTTTAAGGCCAGCACTGACTATTACATCTCTAAATGTTGAAGGGCTGTCTGCGACTAAAGATGAACTTGTTGCAATGGGAAACTGTCATATCACCATCACACTTCGAAGAATCGAATTCGAACTCACCCCAGGCGCTCCGGTTTCCTCCCACAGTCCAACGACACACTGCTGCTGCTGCAGAGATTAATTAGCCTGCAAAACTAAATCACCCCCGGTGACCTGTGGCGGACTGGCGTCCCATACTGGGTATAGCCCTGCTTTGCGCCCTGTGTCTGCCGGGATAAGGATCCGTCTCACCGCGACCCTGTACAGGCATTGAGCTGTTTCAGACGATGCTATAACTCGCAGGCTTTCATGACCAATGATATCCAATAGTGAAGCTCTGTTTATGAGTTTAGGTCATGTGAAAAAAAAGCGTATAAGTGAAGTGCACCCGTTGATATGTTGGAGCAAACGAGCGAGCACACATTGCATCAGCCCTGATGATGCTGAGTGGTAAGCCTCAGCGAAACGTCGGTACCATCTTTTGAGGCAAGTGATGCGAATTCTACCAAACACTTCGAGACCAAGCTGAAAGACAACGATGTCCAGAGGCTGACCCATCGTGCTGCTTCGAAGAATCGCAAAGAAGAAGCAGAAGACTTACACACTTTTTTCACATGACCCAAACTCACCAACCAGAGCTTCACACTATGGACGAAGAATCGTAAACAAGACGAACTATGCACGATGCAATGTTGTAAACGCTGGTTGCCAGAATCGCCTGAGGCGCGCTGCCCCTACTTGGGCCCCGTGCGGAATGCGTCAAAACAAGGGGAACCGAAAGTTGAACTCTGCGTGCACCCCAGGCCTGCTCTTTCGGGATAGCAGTGTCGCTGAACGGCTCCTCCGCCTGATAATAATAATTGCATTTATATAGCGCCTTTCACCCGAGGGTCACAAAGCGCTGCACAAGGCTGCAGAGAGAACGACATGCCAACAACATATAATCCGAGCTGTGGAGAGAACGGCAAATCAACAACGCGGAGACAGAAAACTGAGAATCAAGGGATAGCGATGGGTTATAAGAGACTTAGGACACAAAAACAACAGGAAAATAATTAAGTCGTTCTCTCCACAGCTCGGATTATATAAAATATACATGCAATCTATTGGTCTATGCATGCAGTCTATACAGTATATGGGGGTCAAGGTAGAAGCGTTCACGTCGCGATCCCTGTCAGGTAATACTTGGTATTGCCTGCGAATTCTACCAAACACTTCGAAGCCAAGCTGAAAGACAACGATGTCCAGAAGCTGCCCATCGTGCTTTGAAGAATCGCAAAGAAGATACAGTATATGCATACAGTCTATGACTCTATGGGAATTGCTGGCTGTCAAGGTGGAAGCGTTCACGTCACCTGGGTCAATTTACTCAGTAGGTCGTCAATTAACCTCTAAGCAGCAGCAGCAGCAGCGTGTCTTTGTACTGTGGGAGGAAACCGGAGTGCCCGGCGAAAACCCACGCGGACACGGGGAGAGACAGCATGCAAACTCCACACAGAAAGGCACCCCGAGCCGGGATTCGAACCCGGTTCACCGGGTTCGTAGCAGGGCGCGCTAATCGCTGTGCCACCGCTCCCCGCGTAAACACGCACTCACACAGGGAAGGTGTGCACTGTACGTTGACACAAAGGCAAAGATCCCCTTGTAGCCTCTAACGGACTGTATGGTCAAGTGCCAGCAGGGCGATGAACCTATGCAGAAGCAGCGTGTGTTTGTACTGTGGGAGGAAACCGGAGTGCCCGGTGGCGAAAACCCACACGGACACGGGGGGAGAGAACATGCAAACTCCACGCAGAAAGGCACCCCGAGCCTTTCCTGCTGTGAGGCGGCAGCGCTACTCACCGCTACGCCACCGTGGGCCCTGTCCGGAAACTGCTCAACAACATTTTCTGTCGCTCCAGCAGAATTATCGCTGGTGCTGACAACCACTCACTCACTCACTCAACCACGCACACTACCCACCCACTCACTCAACCACCCACTCACCCACTCACTCACCCACTCACTCAACCACGCACTCACTCAACCACCCACTCACTCACCCACTCACTCAACCACCCACTCACTCACTCAACCACCCACTCACTCACCCACCCACTCACTCAACCACCCACTCACTCACCCGCTGAGCCACCCATTCACTCACCCACCCACTCAGTCACTCACCCACCCACTCACCTACCCACTCACTCCGGTTTCCTCCCACAGTCCAAACACACGCTCCCAGAGCTGCGTCTGCTCGGGAACATCTGTTCCCTCCTTGCTTGTTGGAGAATTATTAGTATTTTTTTTCAGCTGTCTTCATGTCATGTGTCCTATAATTTATCGCGATTGCTTGACTCTCAGTTAATCTGCGTTCGTGTTGTTGACATGCCCTTCTCTCTACAGCCTTGTGCAGCGCTTTGCGACCCTTGGGTGAAAGGCGCTCTATAAATGCTGTTATTATTATTATTGCTGATGTGTTTGTTAATCGGCCTGCTGACTAAATCACCCCCGATGCCCTGCAATGGACTGTCTGGCGTCCTATCCGCGGTACAGCCCTGCCTTGCAGCCCTGCGTCTCCCGGGCTACGCTCACCCTGGTTAATATATAACTTGGCTTAACAACAGCAGGTTAATCTACACACCCGGGGCCACAAAAGACGCCGCGTGTCAGCGTTTGACCCTCGCAAGGTCACACACAAGGTCATGGGTGTCTAATGATTTATAGATGCAGATGTTCAATCGTTACAGCAGAAAAATACCCGCTGAGCTTGCAAGCTCTTTACGGGACTCCAGCGGTGACGCAACAAACACGCGAATTCCTGACAATAATTACAATATTTACAAGATGCATTGCACCGATTTTTCAAGTAACCAGGTAAGATGAATGCTGTGCATTGCGATAGTGCATTCCGATTTGCTAAGACTATGGGCACATTTTTGCCAGTGTACAGATCATGCAAACAAGATACAATGCAAACAAGATGCAAGGTAACATTAACTCGTAGGCTTTCATGACCAATGTTATCCATAGTGAAGCTCTGTTTGTGAGTTTAGGTCACGTGACAAAGCCTTTCCAAGCCCTGATGAAGCCGAGTGGAAGTCTCAGCGAAACGTCGGTACCACCTTTTAAGGTAAGTGCTGCGTGTGCTCGCTCGTTTGTCTCCAACATATCGACGGGGTACACTACACTTACACACTTTTTCACATGACCTAAACTCACAAACACAGCTTCACTATGGTCCACACAGAAGTGCGCCTGATGTGGGAATCGAACCGCCTCGGGCAGGACCTGCTCTCTGTGAGGAGCAAAGTCCACACCTGAGCCGGGATTCGAACCCAGATCCTTCTTTTGCTGCGAGGTTTGCAGCGCTACTCACCGCTGCGCCACCGTGGCGCCCTCGCCAAAGGTCGTCTTACATTTATTTACGTGCTCAAACGTGTGGAAAGTTTCACTTCGCTGTTGACAGTTTTCATTCCGAGAACATTGCCCCGTAAAACCGCGAGACCCACCAACGAACGGTTAGGCAGATGATCGATACCAGGGCCGGCCAGGTTCAGTACCTGGGTTCAATCCAGGTTTTCAGCCGCTCAACTGTATCTGTTAAGGTCCTGATAATAAACAGAGGCTGTGGTGTTGTGTCTGTGCAGGGTGTCCGGCCCGAGGAGGTTCGAATCCCGCCTCTAACGCTGGCTCCTGTCTCTAACGCTGGCTCCTGTCTCTAACACCGGCCCCTGTCTCTAACGCTGGCTCCTGTCTAACCAGTGTTATACCCGGTCTCACCAGTGTTCGCCAAGTTGTTGCCAAAAGGCGACACAGCTCAGCACAAGGCGGATACGCATGCATCAGCCGATTACAAGTATCCGATGAACAAAAAGTATCCCGGCTCGGGTGCCTTTCCGTGTGGAGTTTGCATATTCTCTCCACGTGTCCACGTGGGTTTTCGCCACCGGGCACTCCGGTTTCCTCCCACAGTCCAAACGCACGCTGATCATGCTGCTGCTGTATCGGTGAATCGCCCTGCGGTTGGACTGGCGTCCCATCCACGGTATAGCCCTGCCTTGCGCCCTGTGCCTGCCGGGATAGACTCCGGCTCGCCGCCAACCCTGTACAGGATTAAGCGGTTTCTGAAAATGCACGAACAACAGAATATGAATGATTATAAGTTTGTACAGTGACAGGATATCCTGGCCGGTCGCTTATTTTTAAAGTACAGTTCTGCATTGTTGTATTGTTTAGGAAGCGAAATCGCGCGTATCCTAAGTAAGCACAGTACATCTACACGGTGGTCCATATGTCCCGTGACCCCCGCATGTAACGTACAGGATGGTCCATATGCAGTGAGTGAGTGAGTAGCGCTGCCGCCTCACAGCAACAAGCTCCCGGGTTCGAATCCCGGCTCGGGTGCCGCCTTTCTGTGTGGAGTTTGCGTCTCTCTCTCTCCCCGTGTCCGAGTGGGTTTTCGCCACCGGGCACTCCGGTTTCCTCCCACAGTCCAAAGACATGCTGCTGCATATGCCCTGTGATGGGCCTGGCGTCGCGTCCTGGGTATAGCCCTGCCTTGCGCCCTGGGTCTGCCGGGATAGGCTCCGGCTCGCCTCAATCCTGTACAGGATGAAGCCGTTGCTGACACTGAATCAATGGCTGAGCAGCGTTTTCACGACTCCTCAGTTGTATCTGTCTTGATGTTATTGATATGCCGTTCTCTACTCGGGTAAAAATGCCAAGGGTGACGGAGTGAGTGAGATACGAGTTGAGGGAGGAATGTGGGTGAGGGGTAGTCTTCTTCTTTGCGATTCTTCGAAGCGCGATGGTTAAATCACAAGTTTCCCATTTTCTTACACAGCCCCTTGCATTTTCATTGAACTCCGCAAGGTCTTTTCAGCTGCAGAGGTTCGGTAGTAGAGCACAGGACAAGGCAGTGTTTCCATAGTGCGGTCTGCTTCTGCACATTCACGGGTGGTTGGGCCGGTCTTGCAGCCTCATCTGACCAAAGCATGTTTTAAATCGTCCCGTTCTAGTTCTCAGGCGGTTGAGTGGGGGTGGGGACGTTCGTGAATAATACTATACTACTTTATTTATATAGCACCTATCGTGCAAACAGCTCAAGGTGCTTTACAAAATACAATCGTGATATGTAAAAAATAACTTAACTACTTTGCAGTTGAAGGCAATCGCACTCCGGCACAGACAGACGGCTGAGTGAGCGATGCTCACAACAGCGAGCCGAGCGCCGGGAGGCTAAAACTCAGCGAGTTGGCACCTGTGGGGAGCTGTGGGTGGTGCCCCTGCCAGTCATCTCAGTCAGACAGCCCATGGCACCTGGGTCTGTCTCTTGACCTTCCTGTCTTCTTCTTTGCGATTCCTCGAAGCACGGCGGGGTCAGCTTCTAGACATCGTTGTCTTTCGGCTCGGCCTTCAACACTCTGCGTGATAGCCTCGAGGTGCACCTGGCCTGGCACAGGCGCCGTGGTGACGTCTCCGCCACGTATCGGCGGTTGTTGTTGAGGCGGAGGGGAGGGAGGGTGAGCAGGGAGGGGGGAGCGGTGGATGGTTTTTTTTTGCCAAAATCTGGGGATTTCCAAGAAGTGACGCAACATCGCGACGCCATATTTGTTTACAATGCTCGTCGTACTGTACGGCCAGGTTTAACGTCGGTACTAAGCTACAAGCGGCGTTAACAGCACAAGCAGCCGGGTAGCGTCTTACCACCCGTAGAGACACCTAGAGATACTTGGACGCACACCGAGACCCATACACATACAAAGACCCCGCCGTATAGCCTTAACAGACTGTAGGGTCAAGTGCCGTTAGCGAGTAGCACCTATGAAGGTCGACACGGCACACGAGGGGGTGGGTGACGCACAGACGACCCATAGAGACCATCTAATACATTCTCAACCGGTGGGTCGCGACCCATCAGTGGTCCGTGCAGACCTGGGTCTGTCCCGTGACCTCCTCGTGCACCTAGCCTGGCACAGCAGTCAGCCCCCATGACGCGTGAGTCGGAGTGAAACAGACAAATCGCTCCACGGTTAAACCGGTTTCTGACAATGAATTGATATGCTTGAGTCACCTTCCTTTGATGGATTTGTTGACCGTGCAGATTAGTACATTAAACATTAGAAGCTCGGCTTACTTTCTGCTAAATGTTCCCAGGTGCACATCGAGATTTGAGGATCAACATTGCTGTGAGCTTCTTCTTTGCGATTCTTCGAAGCGCGATGCTAAATTACAGTTTCCCATTTTCTTACACAGCCCCTTGCATTTTCATTGAACTCCGCAAGGTCTTTTGAGCTGCAGAGGTTGGGTAGTAGAGCACAGACAAGATAATAATCCTTAGATAATAATCCATCCTTTGTTACAAAACCGCTCAATCCTGCACAGGGTCGCGGTGAGCCGGATCTTATCCCGGCAGACACAGGGCAACAAGGCAGGGGCTGTACCCAGAATGGGTCGCCAGTCCATCATCACGGGGCACCGGGTGGGCAATTTAGTCAGCAGGCCAATTATCCTATGCAGCAGCAGCAGCGTGTGTTTGGAATGTGGGAGGAAACCGGAGTGCCCGGCGAAAAGCCACGCCGACACGGGGAGAGAGAACATGCAAACTCCACACAGAAAGGCACCAGCAGCTAGAATCGAACCCGGGGCCTTCTTGCTGTGAGGCGGCAGCGCAACGGATCCTCCCAACTTCAACACAAGCTATCGGCAGGTGAGTTTCAAACGTGGTCGCATAGCGCCACCTGGCGCCCATTGCATGTGTTACGGATTATCGCGAAATACAGGATGGAAATGCGCCGAAGCTCATCTGGCTCATTAGATAGATCTTCTCCTTTGCGATTCTTCGAAGCACGATGGTCAGCCTCTGGACATCGTTGTCTTTCAGCTCCTCGGCCTCGAAGTAATATCAATTTATATAGCGCCTTTCACCCGAGGGTCTGTTTATTATTACAGCAGAAAAATACCCAGTGAGCTTGCAAGCGATTTACGGGACTCCTGCATTTACACAACAAACACGCGAATTGCTGACAAATTTTTTACCCCAGAATCAAAACAGTAACAAAATGTGCATTGATTTGATTTCGTTATTTTAAGGCTCGGGTGCCGCCTGTCTGTGTGGAGTTTGCATGGTTGTCTCTCCCCGTTTGCGCGTGGGTTTTCACCACCGGGCACTCCGGTTCCATCCCACAGTCCAAAGACATGCTTGCTGCCGCATAGCCCGGTTGGCGTCCTGACTAAATTGCAACCGGTGCCCTATGATGGACTGGCGTCCCATCAACGAGACACCTGTCTTGCAACTTCTTTGGCAGGAGATGCACGCACAGAATCGGTTTACATTCCACATATGAAGCGATGATTCCAGACACCTCATACTCAGTATCGAGTGACAGCCAGAAGAAGAAGAATAATTAAATTCAACTTTATTGTAAATCTTGCCACAATGTACGGGACATACAGAGGATCGAAATGCCGTTTCTCTCAGACCCCGGCGTGTTGGCACGTACGTGGACTGGAACACAACAACGAAGGGTTTAAAAACACCAGGACGAAAACAAAATACTGGCAAACGAACACGAAGACACCGTTCTGTTTGGTCCGAGGGTAGTAGCCCGCTGCAGTCGGTCCGCGCCGCCACCTACACCTCGTCACGCCGTCTTCTCCCTCGCAACTTTGGCGGTTGTGGCGTCTGCCCAGGACTGGGCGAGCAGCGCGCCGGGCACCACCACCCACACGCCGTTGAAGAAGACGAGGTAGACCCAGAGAAGCAGCGCGTCGTGCGTACCCAGGCTGGCGCTGCCGGTCAGCCACTCGGGCGCGAACGTCATCCAGCCGCCGTAGAGCTCGCACACGCACAGGCACACCTGCACGAAGTGGCTGGGGCGCGGTGAGGGGGTGGTTGGCGGTGGTGGTTGTGGTGTGGGGGGGTCACATCAGGACACGGGTCAATGAGTTCCTCCGGCAGGCGAGGCTGCGTTGGCCCGCTGGGTCACGTAGCCCGCATGCCCAGCCACCTGATTCCAAATCAACTTCTGTTTGGCCGGATAGACGAGTGGTGGGCTATACGGGCTTGAGAAGAGATGACAGACTGATGTGGTGACCGGTACCAGCGGTGTCACGGAGGAGGTTCGTGAAGGACTGCTACCGGGCAGTTGGATGCATCCGCCCGCTAACAATGGACAACGGTAACAAACGCCGTCTCGGCCGGGTAACCCGGCTGACCATCTGTCTCACCGGTAGGGCTTGTCGGCGAGGATGGCGTGGACGAGCAGCAGAGCGAGCGGACCCGCCACGCACACCGTCGCCAGCTCCAGCGACACGATGGTCGGGTCAGAGTTCAGCCAGCGGCCGTCCGCACGCCCGTACTCCTTCCCTGCAGCGTCACACCGGCACAACGCACACCGGGGCACCGCACACACACACACACACCGTGCCGCCCTGTGACCACAGTTTCTTCTTTGCGATTCTTCGAAGCACGATGGTCAGCTTCTGGACATCGTTGTCTTTCAGCTCCTCGGCTTCGAAGTGTTTGGTAGAATTCGCAGGCAATAGCAAGTATTATTACCTGACAGGGATCGCGACGTGAACGCTTCTACCTTGATCCCCTGACCACAGTTGAACGGATGCGATGTGACCCACAGGACTCACACAGCAAAGTGAGGAAGCTGTCGGACTCGGCCACTGAGGACACGAGGGAGAAGTAGACAAAAGGACCCTCCTGTAAACACACACACACAAAATAAACAGAATACTAAAATCACAAGGGCGGAACGGTGAGTAGCGCTGCCGCCTCACAGCAACAAGCTCCCGGGTTCGAATCCCGGCTTGGGTGCCGCCTTTCTGTGTGGAGTTTGCGTGTTCTCTCCCCGTGTCCGCGTGGGTTTTCGCCACCGGGCACTCCGGTTTCCTCCCACAGTTCAAGGACATGTTGTTGCATAGGTTAATTGACCTGGTGACTAAATTGCCCCCGGTGCCCTGTGATGGACTGGCGTCCCATCCTGGGTATAGCCCTGCTTTGCGCCCTGTGTCTGCCGGGATAGGCTCCGCCTATCTCTGAGCGAATGAATAAAAATCACAGGTTAACCACTAAAATAAAGTAAACATTTACACACGGCATTGCACAAGACATGAGTGACCAAATAAATAAATAAATATACGAAGTAGCTAAAACAGTTAAACATTAAACAGAGATAGTAGCCGGTGTTACAGGCAGGAGCCAGTGTTAGAGACAGGAGCCAGCGTTAGAGACAGGAGCCAGCGTTTGAGACAGGAGCTAGCGTTTGAGACAGGAGCCAGCGTTAGAGATAAGAGCCAGTGTTAGAGACAGGAGCCAGTGTTAGAGATAGTAGCCAGCATTAGAGAAAGTAGTCAACGTTCGAGATTGGAGCCAGCGTTAGAGACAAAATCCAGAGACAGGAGCCAGTGTTCGCGACACACAAGCCGGCGTTAGAGCCGGGAATCGAACCGCCTCGGGCAGGACCATCACTGCGTGAATATATCCAGCTGTTAACCACTGCACTGACGCCGCTCACCACCACTCGACTCACCAGCGTGAAATGCACGATCGCGTCATACAGGAGCCAGGCTATGACCCATCTGTCCGCGGGGGGCAGTCGCCGGCCCCCCACGATCCGCGACACAACGACAGCCGTCACCGCTTGGAGGAGACACAGGGCGAGGGAGGTGCAGGCGACACGGTTCGGCCACGGGACACCATCACCACCACCACCATCATCACCACCACCCTCCATCACCGCTCAATCCAGTCTGCACGGAAAGCTCTGTGTGGAATGTTCTGGCGCCTCTGCAGGCTCCCGGAAGACAGCGCAACGTGATTGGAGAATGGATCGCCCTGTGATGGACCGGTGTTCCATGCTGGGTATAGTCCTGCGTTGTGCCCTGTGTCTGCCGGGATAGGCTCCGGCTCGCCGCGACCCTCTTACAGGACGAAGCGAGGACTGAGAATGGCCGTCTCGGTAACCCCATTGTATTATTTTCGTGTCCCGACGGTTTTGGGTGGCTAGCAGCTGGTTGTGTTTTGTTTGCAAACTGATATAAGGGTATTTTAGACTTACAACCAAATCGACTTACCACGGGGTCTTTTGAGCTCAACAGACCTTGCAGAGTTCAATAAAAATGCAAAGAACTGTGTAAAGAAATGGGAAATTAACCATCGCGCTTCGAAGAATCGCAAAGAAGAAGAAGACCACGGGGTCAACGGAAATTAACCCCGTCGTAAGTCGAGACTAATATTGGGGGCTTCTTCTTCTTTGCGATTCTTCGAAGCACGATGGTCAGCCTCTGGACATCACTGTCCCTCAGCTCGGCCTCGAAGTGTTTGGTAGAATTCGCAGGCAATACCAAGTATTAACCTGCCAGGGATCGCGACGTGAACGCTTCTACATTGACCCCCTATTGGGGGCTGTGGTGCGTCTTATAATCCGGTATTCCCAGGAGTTGCCCTCTCCATCTTCCGGAAGATCCGCTCGACTTCCGGAAACACTCGCTCGGGCCCCGCCTTCATTTCCATCCAATGGAAGAGCCGCATCCGTGTGGACCCTCGACTAATGGCAACCTCCCATCTCTCCGTGTCGGACGCGTGATCAACGCCCGCCGTCCAATCGCGTAGCCCCACGCTCCGTCGCGCCTCATCGACGCGCTCGTCGCCAATTGGTTACGAGCGCGCCGCAACGTCATCACGCACACACGACGTCGCCCTCCCCACCCTTCCCGTGATGTCATCACGCTCGTTTTAACTTTCTGTGTGGAGTTTTGCATGTTCTCCCCGTGTCTGCGTGGGTTTTCGCCAAGCACTCCGGTTTCCTCCAACAGTCCAAATACATGCTGTTGCATAGGTTAATTGGCCCGCCGACTAAATTGTTCCCGGTACCCTGTGATACACTGGCGACCCATCCTGGGTACAGCCCCGCCTTGCGCCCTGTGTCTGCCGGGATAGGCTCTGGCTCACCGCAACACTGTACAGGTTTCTGACAGTGGATGAATTAATGAGCTTACGTCTCGAAAAGCGACGCCGACTTACGTACGCCCCGCTGCGTCATCACGCACTCCCGACGTCCCCCCTCCCCACCCTCCGGAGACGTCATCACGCTCGCTTTTAAGTTGAGGGGAGGCCCGGACAGCCGGCTATGCGCAATGATGAGGAGAGGTGTCGGCGGTAACATCACTAAAGGTTGACTCATTATTTGTCTTGCGATGATCGCGCCCGTCTCCTGGGTCAACAAGGCCGTGTCCTCCTTCCCGCTGCTGCTCGTTCTCTTCGACCTGCAGTATGACGGTAAAACTTTACCCCCTCATCCCCGACTCCCCCCCCCCCCCCCCACCTGGTCATGGTGCGCAAACTCGCCCGGCTTGCTTGGCTAGGAAAGACGGGAAAAGCCTAACCGGGTAGGCCGCGCGTGCTGGGCGCGATAGGTTTTACGTCTGTAAATGGCTCGCGCGGACGGGTGGAGTACGGTATTACTAAGCTGGTCAAACAATGTGTTTGGAGTGTACGTCACGGCTAGCTTGAATGGATAGCCGGTGTGGGGTTCCGGTAGGTAGACTCGGCCGTAAATGAGTACTGTACCTGCGTCTCTTAGGTCTGAGAGAGTGTGTCGGTAGTAAGGGATACAAAGGCGGCCGGGCGTGGTGCTATAGCCACACCAGCACTTGTTGACAGCACTTGTGCGCGTGTGGCGGGGATATGTTTACGTCTGCAGTCAGAAATGCACCCGAGCCGGGATTCGAACCCGGGCGCTTCTTGATGTCGCTCGCTTTATAATCGAGCAGGAAGGAACCGTTGAGCTGTGTAGCTCTTTCTAACAGTTGTCCAGCGGGGAGGGGTAAGCAAGTTACAACATCTCAGGTGTACGGGCGGCATGTCCACGCCTAATGTCTGTACTGTATAGTGTATTTCTCCATCCCAGTAGTGTGCTGCGAACCCGGATCCCTATGTTCGATTCGTGGCTTCGGCCACGAATGGTCCCTAAACTACTCCTGCGTAATCTACCCTGCCTCGCTACTAACCGGCGTGGTGAAGTTTGTGCGTTGGAGGTAGGAGCCAGCGTTAGAGGCATGAGCCAGCGTTATAGGTAGGCGCCAGTCAGTGTTAGAGATCAGAACCAGTGTTATAGGCGGGAATCGAACCACCTTAGAACCAGATAGATATATGTTTATTATTACAGCAGAAAAATACCCAGTGAGCTTGCAAGCTCTTTACGGGACTCCTGCGACACAACGAACATGCGAATTGCTGAAGATAATTAAAATATATACAATAATAATAATACAAGATACACAAGCAACTAAATTTAAATCGACCAACAAAAAAACCACATTTAAACGTAGCATTGCACACATTGTTCAAATAAAATAGTCCAAAATACACAGCATTGTGCATGTGTTACCAGCTGCCTCCCAGGTTCGGGAATAACAGTAGCGTCAGCCGTGGCCGCTTCTAAACGTGACGTGTCGCTTACACAGGAGCGTCACTCGCGGTTCCTGACGGCGTTGCGTGATGTCACTAATCTGCCAGGTGTATTTACTAAGCCGGGCGTGAGGCACTGGGCTACGAATCTGGCGACCCGAGTTCGAATCCCGCTCGCGGCCAAAACCAGTGACGATTTTCTGAACCGGTCCTGCGCCTCCCCTAATAATAATAGCGTTTTATATAGCGCCTTTCACCCGATGGTCACAAAGCACTGCACAAGGGCCGACTCAGCCTCAAATGAGTACCTAGTGCGGTGTGTAAACATCGCCCCACTAGGGAGACAAAGGTGGCCGGGCGTGGTGCTGGTCACCCACCCCCTCGTGTGCCGTGTCGACCTTCATAGGTGCTCGCTAACGGCACTTGTCCCAACAGTCTGTTAAGGCTATAGGGGGGATCTTTGTCTTTGCGTGGTGCCCCGTGGTTGTGGCGCCCGCCCAGGTGTGTGTGGCACCAGCGCGGAGGTGGACAAGCACCTGGAGATGGGCAAGAAGCTGTTGGCGGCCGGGCAGCTCGCCGACGCGCTGTCCCACTACCACGCCGCAGTTGGTAAGCCGCCCGCCCGCTCGCTCGCATCCTCACTCGTTTGATAATAACAATAATACCCTCGCTTTACGGCGGCCTCACAATACGATGAAGTCAATTTACGATATACGCTCTTCTAGAACATTGTCATCAGGCACCTGATAATGCTTCCAACGTGGGAGGTGACACGTTGTGAGGGAGAGAGGGAGAGCGCTCAGTGACACGGCTATAGACTGTGTGTATAGACTACAGACTGTGCATAGACTGTGTGCATAGACTGTGTGTATAGACTGTGTGTATAGACTATAGCCCGTGTGTATAGACTATAGGCCGTGTGTATAAACTATAGTCTGTATGTATAGACCGTAGAGAGAGAGGTAGATCGCTCCATGACACGGCTTTCCCGATAAAAGAACATCTCAAGAGCAACTGTCGCGAAATGGAGGACCCGTGATAAAACCTACGCGAAGCACACCCTTGTCTCTGTGCCACCGTGTTGTCGCAAAGAGGGCGACCCGGGAAACTACCTGACCTACTACAAGCGGGCGACCGTCTACCTCGCCATGGGCCGCTCGCGGGCTGCGCTGCCCGACCTGTCGCGGGTCATCGAGCTCAAGCCCGACTTCACCGCGGTCAGATTCACGCACACGGGGAGCACCCGTACACGCAGCCATCCCCCGTGTGACCTCACACGGGCTGTGTGAGGCCACACGGGGGATAGCTCACTGGGTATTTTTCTGCTGTGATAATACACGTCCGTCCGTCCGACCGTCCGACCGGTGGCGTAGCTAACCGCCGCCGCCCGCGTCCCACCGCTCCGACAGGCGCAGCTGCAGAGAGGCAACGTGTTCCTGAAGCAGGGCAAGCTGGTGGAGGCGCAGCTGGACTTCCGAGGCGTGGTGAGAACCGCGCTCGATAACCGCGCCATCGCGTCGCCGCCCCCGACGATGCCGGCGATAAACCGCCGCTCGCTCGCTCGCTCGTGACTTTCTCGAGCCGCGTTGCGGAAATAATACAACGCGACCCGGGTGCAGGAATGATCTCAAGTAAGGCGTCGATGGAAGGTGCTTGCGATTGGTACGGTCCAATCTAACAGCATTCGGACATTCACTCTGTGAGGAGGCGCAGATGTTACCGCTGCCTCGACACCCTGCCGCCTTAAAACACGACTCGGTGCCACGGTCACCAAGGGAGACCCTGGCAGGAGTGCTAGACTCCAGACCTGTTCACGACCAAGGGAGATCCTAGCAGGGGTGCCGGACTCCAGACCAGGCTCGTGACCTCGACCGACCCTGCCCTTCGCGCGCGTCTCCGTCAGCAATCCCGCAAAGAGCTCGCAAGCTCGCCGGGTATGTTTCCTCTGTAACGATAACAGACACGTCTGTACGTGCGTACGTGTGCGTGCGCGTGTGTAGCTGTCGAGCCACCCGGGGAACGAGGAGGCCGCGGCACAGATGTCGCGCGTGCTGGAGC
>JAZEWU010000003.1:8128873-8141356 GCA_036362915.1 Geotria australis | reverse complement strand
TGCGGAGTTCAATGAAAATGCAAGGGGCTGTGTAAGAAAATGGGAAACTGTAATTTAACATCGCGCTTCGAAGAATCGCAAAGAAGAAGAATGAAGCAACAAATTGAATCGTGAAGTCGCTCACTCGCTCGCTCACTCACTCGTCAACCGAGTAACACGACCAGTCGCTCAGCCCCTCGCTCACCCGGTTATTCGCTCGCTCGGTAACACAGCAACAAATCGACTCACTCGCTCGCTCACTCACTCGCTTGTAAACACAGTAACGATACCAGTAGCTCACCCCCTCACTCACCCGGTTACTCGCTCGTTCGCTCGCTCGTCAACTCAGCAACAAATCAAACACTCGTCATCCATTTCTCCTGGGGCGGCACAGTGGCGCGGTGAGTAGCGCCGCCGCCTCACAGCAAGAAGGTCCCGGGTTCGAATCCCGTCTCGGGTGCCTTTCTGTGTGGCGTTTGCATGTTGTCGCCGTGTCCGCGTGGGTTTATTACGCCGGGCACTCCGGTTTCCTCCCACAGTCCAAAGACACGCCGCCGCATCGGTTAATTGGCCTGCGGACTAAATTGCCCCCTGGTGCCCCGTGATGGACTGGCGTCCTATTCAGGGTATACCCCTGCCTTGCGCCCTGCGTCTGCCGGGATAGGCTCCGGCTCACCGCGACCCGTGTACAGGATCAAGCGGAGTCTGATAACGGACGGATGGACGGACGGTCTCTCTGTCTTTCCGGAAAATAATTTCGCCGGCGTTGGATGGCTGACCCCTTGCAGGGAGATTCGCGAGTGCCTGAAGCTTGACCCCGACCACAGGGACTGCTTCTCGCACTACAAGAAGGTCAAGAAGCTGAGTCAGCAGTTCGAGGCGGCCGAGAGCCTCATCACCGAGGCCAGGTGAGGAACGCCACAGACTGTCATAGATAGATGATTATAATAATTTACATGGCAGATTTTTGCCACTCTTATGATTGCCAGTTTCATGACCTTTCAGTGTATTCAAACGCCCGACTTACGAACGCCCGTACTTACGTACCGACCTCCGTAAAGCCTATTGTTTAAAATATCGAGTTGCATACAATGGTTCGTAGTAACGAACGGGCGGACTACTTTGCGCGACGCTCAAAACACTGCGCGTTTTCAGCGATTTATTATTATTACCGTATTATATTTAAGATGTTTTAGGTAAAATATATACCATATACTTTTTTCGAATTCGATTCGATTCTTCGAAGCGTGATGGTTATATGGCAGTTTCCCATTGCAACAAGTTCTTCTTTAGTTGCAGACAGCCCTTGAACATTTAGAGGTATAATAGTCAGTGCTGGCCTTAAAGGCGGCGGGCATTGGCCTCTCTTCTTGCTCCAGACTGAGGGGCTTCTGGCATCTGTTGAGCTTCTGGACAGCGTTGTCTTTCAGCTCGGCTTCGAAGTGTTTGGTAGAATTTGCAGGTATTACCAAGTATTACTTGACAGGGATCGCGATGTGAACGCTTCTACCTTGATCCCCTACTATATTCTAAGACAAACATTTGACCAATTGCCGGTAGATGTGAACCGTACGTAAATGTTCCGACTTACATACAAATTCGACTTGCAGACAGACGTAAAAACGGAACTCGTTCGTGACCCGGGGACTGCCTGTAGAGGCACATGGAGCCAGGCTGTGTGTATGGACTATAGGCTGTGTGTATAGACTATAGGCTGTGTGTATAGACTATAGAGGCCGAGCTGAAAGACAATGATGTCCAGAGGCTGACCATCATAATAATAATAATAATAATTCAATTTATATAGCGCCTTTCACCCGAGGGTCACAAAGCGCTGCGTGTATAGACCATAGGCTGTGTGTATACACAAAAGGCACTATAGGCACATTGAACCACTGTGACAAACCCGCATCGTTGAGAGACACCTGCAGACCAATGCGACCTTGAGAGGCGTGGTCGGCGGCTAAAGCTTCCAGGAATCTCTCTCGATCTCCGATGCAAATGTCCTGCTTGTGTTTGCACACTGGAGGCCAAACAAACAGCTTCCTGTTGTCGCCAACCGACCGGGACACACACTGCAGCCCAATAATAGCCCAGCGCCAACTTCCCCACACTGACACAGCGAGTGCCCAGGTGGTCGACCGTCAGCATTCTCAGTAGACGCTTAATCCTGGACAGGGTCACTTGGAGGTTTGCACACTCATTCATTGTCAGAAACCGCTTAATCCTGTACAGGGTCGTGGTGAGCTGCAGCCTGTCCCGGCAGACACAGGGCGCCAATCCATGGATCTTTATTATTACAGCAGAAAAAATACCCAGTGAAGTTGCAAGCTCTTTACGGGACTCCTGCATTGACACAACAAACATGCGAGTTGCTGACAAAAATTAAAATATATACAAGATTAATAAATAACCAAACATTGTTTAAATCAACCCAAAAAAACATTTACACATAGTATTGCACACAATGTTTAAAATAAAAAAGTCCAAAATACATAGCATTGCACACGTTTTTTTTTCTCAAAATAACCACAGGACACCAGGGGGAAATGTAGTTAGCAGGCCAATTAACTTTAACATGTAGGTATTCGTGACCAATGTTATCCATAGTATTTCTCTTATTATGAGTTTGGTCACGTAAACAGATAAGTGTTGTAAACCCACCTCCACCCGACTCGGCCAATTAGCAAGGTTTGTCACGTGAACAAAACGTGCCGATTTTTCGTCACTGCTTCAGCATCACACCGCTGTGTTGGAGAGCGAACCCACGACATTTACAATGAAGGGACCTTCTTGCTGTGAGGTGCAGACGTTACCACTGCGCCACCCTGCTGCCCTTTGTAAGAGGTGTCTGTGTGGTGTGTATCTACGCCAGAGAGGCTAACAGCCCGTGTGTTTGCCGACTGCCCGGCGTGCCAGGTACGAGGAGGCCGTGGCGAAGCTGGAGGCCGTCAAGAGGACAGAGGCCTCGGTCGCCGTGTACGGGGCGCGTGCCGACGAGAGGATCTGCCACTGCCTCTCCAAGGTACACACCGCACTCAGCGTCAACAATGTACGAGGTACACACGCACACAGTGGCGATCAAGGTAGAAGCGTTCACGTCGCGATCCCTGTAAAGTAATCACTTGGTATTACCTGCAAATTCCACCAAACACTTCGAAGCCGAGGGGCTGAAAGACAACGATGTCCAGAAGCTCAACAGATGCCAGAAGAAGCCCCTCAGTCTGGAGCAAGAAGAGAGGCCAATGCCCGCCGCCTTTAACGCCAGCACTGACTAATTATATCTCTAAATGTCGAAGGGCTGTCTGCAACTAAAGAAGAACTTGTTGCAAACAAAAAAAAAACACCCATATACACAGCCTGTAGTCTATACACACGGCCTGTAGTCTATACACGCGGCCTGTAGTCTATACACGCGGCATATAGCCTATACGCACAGTCTAGAGCTGTGTCACTGAGCGGTCACCCTCTCTCCCACGCGGCATTTCGCCTCCCACGCCTCCTGATGCTTCTAATGTGGCAGGCGAAACGTTGCGAGGGAGAGAGGGAGAGCGCTCAGTGACACGGCTATCCCGAAAGAACAGCTCTGAAGAGCAACCATTTTGTTTATGTTTGGTTTGAGCGCTTAACGCCTCCTCCGTCGTTGTCGTCACTTGCTGGAAAAAAGCTCCCCTTTGTTACGTTTCCGAAAACTGCTTAAGGCACAGTTATGTAAGCATTATTTATAGATCTGGCATCTAACACGACAACGTTTTGACACTGAAATGTTGGGCAACCGGTCGTGTTTATATTGAATGTGTGTTTGTTTGATGTAAGTCTCCATGGATAATGTCTAAATATTGATGACTACAGTGGTCCCTCGTCTTACGATGGCCTCACAGTACGTTACAATCTCTTTACGATATACGCTCTATAAGAACATTAGCGTCACATTACGACCACGTGTTCGGGACAAGAGCCAGTAATAGAGACGGGAATTTCTCTCTGCGAGGAGGCGCGGAAGTTGCCGCCGCATAGACACCCTGGCGCCCAACACACACTCACTCTCTGTCTGCCGGTGCCCCCCTGCCCCCCGCCTTCCCGCCCCCCCACAGAGCGAGCAGGCGTTGGAGGCTGTGCGTGTGTGCAGCGTGGTGCTGGAGCGCGACCCCGCCAACGTCAATGCTCTGCGCGACCGAGCTGAGGCTCACATCGCCAACGAGCAGTACGACGAGGGTACGCGCTCGCGCGCTCACTCACACGCTCACTCACTCACACGGTCACTCACTCACGCTCACGCGGTCACTCACAAGGTCAAAGTATGAGTGACCGTGTGAGTGACCGTGTGAGACTCGTACACAGACTCACTCACAACAACAACCGCCCTTCGCCACTAAGTGGCGGTGACGTCACCACGTCGCCTGTGCCAGGCCATATGCACCTTGAAGCCACGTGAAGTGTCGAAAGCTCGTCGACAGGAGGTCACGGGACAGACTCACTCACACACACTCAGTCACTCACATAGACTCATTCAGACTCATTCACACACAGACTCGCACACTTGCACACTCACACGCTCACTCACACACACAGGCTCATTCGCTCACACTCGAAAGACTAAGATCCCCCGGATATCGTGAGCAGACTGTCTATAAATAGCGGGCAGCAGTGCCGGTGACATGCTACGTTCTTTTTATAAACATTCGTAACGGTCGGCCTGTCCGTCACGGCAGCTGGGTGTCTATGCAGTGAAAGGCGCTATATAAATGCTATAATTATTATTATTACATCCGTGCCTCTTCACGACTCAGAGGCGCGAGGAAAGCACAGAGAGGCGGAGGAGGCAGCCAGGCGGTTTGCCGGCGCCATATTGCCACACACCGCTTCCGATATATTTGGATGTTATCGGTCAATTAATTAATGAGTATTTTTTTTTTAAGTTGCGGGAGGAAACCGGAGAGCCCGGAGGAAACCCACGCAAAACAGGGGGATAAACACACAAACTCCACACAGAAAGGCGCCCAAGGCGGGATCGAACCTGCCCGGGCAAGACCATTCTTTCTGCGAGGCGCGGATGTTACCACTGCGCCACCCTGCCGCCCATATTTCGGGATAGCCGCGTCACTGAGCGTCGGTGCCTCTCGCTCGCGACGTGTCGCCCTCCCCGCGTTGGAGTCATCGTGTGACTGATCAACGTCTCTTCCCCGCCCGCCCCCCACACAGCCGTGTCGGATTACGAGCGGGCGCGCGGCGTGGATGAGAATGCTGCGGGCGTGCGCGAGGGCCTCGACAAGGCGCAGAAGCTGCTCAAGCAGTCGCAACGCAGGGACTACTACAAAATCCTCGGCGTCAAGAGGTTGGTCCGCCCATCCATCCGTCCGTCCCGTTTTCTAAACCGCTTGTCCGGACACTCGCATTAACACAATGCCGTACTCTGCGCAGCTCATCGCGGCACCTACTCCACACGCCGCGCTCACGGTACAACCTTCGCGAAACGCCGATTCTCGGTCGCGGCACCCGCAACCTGGAACGGCCTGTAGCCACGCCGATTGCGTCAAACACAGTCCCCCACAACAACAACTTGTTGATGCGAGTGTCCGGACAACAACAACTTGTTGTTGTTGTGTGCGCCACGAGGGCAGGTCGGCCAAGAAGCAGGAGATCGTGAAGGCTTACCGCAAGCTGGCGCAGCAGTGGCATCCCGACAACTTCCAGTCGGAGGTTGAAAAGAAAAAAGCCGAGAAGCACTTTATCGACATCGCCGCCGCCAAGGAGGTGCTCACCGACCCAGGTAGGTCCCCCCGCCCACCCCCCCTCACCACGATCACCGATTGAAGGCCGGCACGGCACACGAGGGGGTGGTTGGGTGGCCAGCACCACGGCCGGCCGCCTTTGTCTCCCTAGTGGCGATGTTTACACACCGCACTAGGTACTCATTTGAGGCTGAGTCTACCTATGGCAGGCCCAGAACCGGTCACTGGTGTTGGTGGCCGTGAGCGGGATTCGAACTTGGGTCGCCAGGTTTGTAGCCCAGCATAGCGCTAACCACTGAGCCACCGCTCCCCACAAACCATACACACACACACAACAACAACCGCCATTCGCCACTAGGTGGCGGTGACGTCACCACGGAGCCTGTGCCAGGCCATATGCACCTTGAGGCCACGTGACGTCTCGAAGGCTCGCCGACAGGAGATCACAGGACAGACCCAGGTGTCGCGGGCTGCCTGACCGAGATGACTGGCAGATGCACCACCTGAGCTCCATACCGTGCCAAATTGCTGTACTTTGGCCGCTCGGCTCGCTGTTACGAGCGTCGCTCCTCCGCCCTGACACACCCTCACAAACACACGCACTCAGCGCTTCTCTCCCGCGTGCCGCCCCTCCGCCCCACAGAGAAGAGGAGTAAGTTCGACGCCGGCGAAGATCCGCTGGACCCCGAGAGCCAGCAAGGGGGGGGCAACCCCTGGCAGAGGGGGGGCGGCTGGCACCCCTTCCAGGGGGGGTTCAACCCGTTCGGGTCGGGGGGCCCGCAGTTCAAATTCCACTTCAACTGAGGGGCGCGTTTGGGCAAGGTGGTGGTGGTGGTGGTGGCCACACAGCGGTCTCCCCTCTGCTCCTCCTCCGCCCACTAGCATACAGCGGGCCAACGAAACAGCGATCCAACGATACAGCCATCCCAATGACAGCCATCCAACGATACAGCCATCCCAATGACACAGCCATCCAACGAGCCACACATCCAACAATATAGCGATCCAATGGTCCACCGATGCAACGATACAGTGGTCCAACGATCACAGCGATCGACCGATTCACCGATTGAACGATCCAGCCATCCACATATCCACCCATCCAACAATCCAGCGATTCGCCAATCCAGTGATCCACCCGTCCAGCGATCCGGCGATCCGGTCCAGACCTCGCCACCGCCGCCACGCAGACTTTCGCGATTGTCTTCCTGGGAGGTTTATAGCGATGCGGCCGATCGAACGCTTTGTGTTTTGCGACCGCGACTCCACCGAGGCGGTCCGTCTCTGTGGGTGACCAGGTGCTTGGTTCGGCGCGGTGCTCGGCACACCTGACACGCGCGTGGCGCTCACACGTGTAACGACAACAGCAACTGCCATTCGCTACTAGGTGGCAGTGACGCAACCACGGCGGCCTGTGCCAGGCCAGGTGCACTTTGAGGCCTATGCACCTATCAGACACTTCGAGGCCGAGCTGAAAGACAACGATGTCCAGAAGCTGACCATCGTGCTTCGAGGAATCGCAAAGAAGAAGACCTATCACACACACACACACGGCACACACAGCACTCACACTTCACTGCAGGGTACACAGTACAAATCCACTTCAGATTTTTGATTTCGCTAAATTTGGTTTCTTTAACTCTGGGTGTTTTTCCCCCCACTTGGCATTCTATTTGGTTAACGGCCATGCTCTATCAAACAACGCGTTCATTAAAACAATCCTGTCTTTTCATTCACAATCCTGTCATTCATTCATTCACAATCCTGTTCTAAATAGTATATCTCTCTTTGAGTTGGGTCACGTTAAAAATAATACGTTTCGTAAACCCCCCTCCATCCGACCACAGACAATTAGGAAGGTTTGGCACGACTTCAGCGTCACACCGCTGTGTTGGAGAGCGAACCCACGACAATTACAATGAAGGTACGAGGCGGGTTTAGGACGATAATTATTTTCTACGTGATCTAACCCATAAAAAGTGATATACTATATGGATAACATTGGCTACGAAAGCCTTCATGTTAAATCCTGTCATAGTTTTGACTTGCAACAGCTTGTTTGCCAGCATCGCTCATAGGGAGAAGATAATAATGATGATACAACTTTGTAAATATTTAAAATGTGATCTCTGCTCAAATCGGATTGACAGCTCTTTATAAGCAGAGAAAAAAAAACCCACAAACTATTTCTGAACACGTTATTTTGCGTTTGTGTTGCCCTTCTGAAATATAAAAATCGGTGTTGACTATTTAAACGGACGTTAATGGAAATCAAATAATAAAAAAACTGTTGTATCAAATCCTGCTTGATTTGCCGTGTTTTTTTAATGAACTAGCAGAGTGTTCGAGACAGGAGCCGGTGTCGGAGATAGGAGCCGGTGTAAGGGATAGGAGTCCGTGTTAGAAACAGGAGCCAGTGTTGCATGACAGGAATCCCGCAAAGAGCTTGCAAGCTCACAGGGTATTTTCCACGGTCCAAAGACACGCTGCTGCATGGGCTAATTGGCCTGGGTATAGCTCTGCCTTGCGGCCTGTGTCTGCCGGGATAGGCCCCGGCTCACCGCGACCCTGCTGCACAGGATTACGCGGTTTCTGACTGAATGAATGAGTGTGCAATCCTCCAAGTGACCCTGTCCAGGATTAAGCGTCTACTGAGAATGCTGACGGTCGACCACCTGGGCACTCGCCGCGTCAGTGTGGGGAAGTTGGCGCTGGGCTATTATTGGGCTGCAGTGTGTGTCCCGGTCGGTTGGCGACAACAGGAAGCTGTTTGTGTGGCCTCCAGTGTGCAAACACAAGCAGGACATTTGCATCGGAGATCGAGAGAGATTCCTGGAAGCTTTAGCCGCCGACCACGATCCTCAAGGTCGCATTGGTCTGCAGGTGTCTCGCAGCGACGCGGGTTTGTTATAATTACACTTTATAATGAGAATGTGTAACGCAGCTGCGTGGCACATATCCAACGTCGAAGGTTATTCATTTGAAGAGACAGCGACTCGGAGGCGTAGCGAGGAAACCGCAGAGAGGAGGATGAGGCAGCCAGGCGGTTAACCGGCGCCAACACATTGCTGCACACTGCGTACTATATATTATGATGTTATCGGCCAATTATCCATCCTTGCGCCCTGTGTCTGCCGGGATAGGCTCCAGCTCAACACGAACCTGTACAGGATTAAGCGGTTTCTGAAAATGGATGGATGGTGTCGCCTGTCTGAATGAGTGGGTGAGTGAGTGCGTGAGTGAATGAGTGACATAATGATTGGGTGAGTGAATGAGTGGGTGAGTCAATGAGTGAGTGGCTGAGTGAATAAGTGACCTAATTGATTGGGTGAGCGAGTGAATGATTTGAGTGGCTGAATGATTGAGTGAATTGGTGAATGAGTAACCTTGGCTTGTCACCAAAGAGCAAACATAAATCCTTCCAAAAACAATCGTCACATTAAGATTAAAATGGACAATAGCTGATCATGATTTCACAATAATAATAATAGCATTTATATAGCGCCTTTCACCCGAGGGTCAAAGGCGCTATATAAATGCTATTATTATTACAATCATGTTGTCAAGAAATATACTTTAAGTATATATTAGTATGACTAAAATATTGCAGCGCTTTGTGACCCTCGGGTGAAAGGCGCTATATAAATGCTATTATTATGATTATATAAATTGAAATTATTATTAATTATTATTAATATTTATCGATGCGCTTATACGTGGTGGGAAATACAGTAGGGCAACCGGATCCATTCGCCTATATGTGGTATTAAATACAATATCATATTCTCATGTGCTAAGAAATCTAAGCTGTCATCCCCATACGTATACGTGGTAGGGAATGTAATCACTGTTTATGCATGGTGGGAAATGCGTGATTGTAAATATCCACTGTGGGATACGTAATCGATTACGCTTATACATAGCGCGAAATACAATCATGCATACTTGAACGTGGTGGGAAATACAACTACATATACGTATACGGACTATGACATATAATCGCATATGCGTATACGAACTGGAGAATTAAATTGAGGCGAGGCGGATAGACACGAGGAACGATTCTATTGGTCGGTGTGATCTGCGCTGCTTAGACCGGTGAGTGTGTATGTGTGTCAGTCTTTCAACTTATTTCAAATGAGCAAGTTACGAATTTTCTCACGGAAGCAAATCTATATTTACAGCAACACTCGGCGGTTTGTACAATGCTTAATTTTTTGTAAAATTGTGATAAAATATTTAACAAAAAATTATACCCGCGGTGACACCGGCCCCCGGACCGGCTCGGCGGACTTGGCTCGGCCGGGAATGGTGGCTCGAAGCCCGGCTGAGAATCTATCCGAGCGCCGTGGTCTAGGCCCGAGTCCACGGTGTCCGCGCTAACAGTCAAAATGTAATTTATTAGTTGTCAAAGCTGCAATGTAGCCATATTAAGTGTAATGTGATGCGTTGTACTGTTTGTTTGCACGCTGTTTAGCGAGCCGAAACCGGCAACTTGCTCTACTTGAGAATCCGGTTTGTGAGTCAGTGGGTCTCTGCGTGTGTCTATGGGTCTCTGTGTTGAGTCTGTGGGTCTCTCCGTGAGTCTGTTGGTCTCTGTGCAAGTCTGTGGGTCTCTGTGCGAGGCTGTAGGTCTCTGTGTTGAGTCTGTAAGTCTACGAGAGTCTGTGGGTTTCTGCGAGAGTCTGTGGGTGTCTGTGTGTCTCTGTGGCCTCGGGGTGCATGTGGCCTGGCACAGGCGACGTGGTGACGTCACCGCCACTTAGTGGCGAAAGACGGTTGTTTGTTTGTTGTGAGTCTGTAGGTCTCTGTGAGAGTTTCTCTGTGCGAGTCAGTGGGTCTCTGTGTTGAGTCTGCGGGTCTCTGTGAGAGTCTGCGGGTCGCTGTGAGCGTCTGCGGGTCTCTGTGTGAGGCTGTGGGTCGGAGGTCTTCTCCAGAACTGTTTAATAAATAAGTGTTATTTTTTAAGTTGTGGTAGGAATCCTGAGAACCCGGTGGAAACCCACGCAGAACAGGTGGGGAGAGAGAGAACACACAAACCTCCACACAGAAAGGCGCCCGAGTCGGAAATCGAACCGCCTCGGGCAGAACCCTTCTTTCTGTGAGGAGGCGCGGATCTTACCACTGCAGTAACGTTATCGTCACTACCGGTTCACAGATGGCCGCCGTTGCTGTCGTCATGGCGACGGGCCCGCGGCGCCCGCTGCTCGCGGTTATGGTGGTGGTGGTGGTGATGATGATGGTGAGGCCGGGATGTGGCGCCAGCACGGGCGTCACAACCACGCTCGACGCCAAGTGGAGCAACACGCCGTTACTGCTGGAGGCCAGGTAGGAGGGTGTCGTGAGGGTGGTGGAGGTGGTGGGGAGGGTGGTGTTGATGATCTTCTTCTTTGCGATTCTTCGAAGCGCGATGGTTAAATTACAGTTTCCCATTTCTTTACACAGTTCTTTGCATTTTTATTGAACTCTGCAAGGTCTTTTGAGCTGCAGAGGTTGGGTAGTAGAGTGCAGACAAGGCAGTGTTTCTACACATTCACAGGTGGTTGGGCCGGTCTTGCAGCCCCATCTGACCAAAGCAGCATCTTTTGATCGTCCCGTTCTAGTTCTCAGGCGGTTGAGTGTCTTCCACTGAATCCACGGTGCTCCTGAGCCAGGAGGGAGGTCTTCAGCAGGGGGGCATTCCCATGCCAGTTGGAGGAGGGTCACTCTCAAGCTTTTCCGGCCAGAGCTGGAGTCTGGTTTCTTCTCGAGATGTTGTTAGGGGCTGCACATGGCTGATGATGGTGGTGGTGATGGTGACAATGGTGATGGAGCTGATGGCGCCTTGTGTCCGTGTCTCCTCACAGCGAGTTCATCGCCGACGAGAGCAACGAAAAGTTCTGGAACTTTGTGGACACGGTGCAGGACCTGTCAGGGATTCACGGGGCTGGTGAGTGGGCGGGTGGGTGAGCGAGTGGGTGAGTGAGTGGGTGAGTTGGTGAGAGGGTGGGTGAGCGGGAGAGTGAGTGGAGTGGGTGAGCGAAAGGGAGGGAGGGTGAGTGGGTGAATTGATGAGTGAGCGGTGACTGAGTGGGCATGACGCTTGCCACCCACCCCCTCACTTGACCCTGCAGTCTGTTGAGGCTACACGGGGGATCTTTGTCTTCATAGGTGCTACTCGCTAAGAGCACTTGACCCTACGGTCTGTTGAGGCTACATGGGGGATCTTTGTCTTTATAGGTGCTACTCGCTAAGCGCACTTGACCCTACGGTCTGTTGAGGCTACACGGGGGATCTTTGTCTTCATAGGTGATACTCGCTAAGAGCACTTGACCCTACGGTCTGTTGAGGCTACCCGGGGGACCTTTGTCCGTGTCTGTGTGTGTGTGAGCAGGCACGGAGCAGTCTTACTACAGCCTGCTGCACAAGAAGGCCGCACAGTTCCTGTCCCCGCTGCAGCAGAACCTGCTGCGATACTCGCTGGCGCTGCGCACACACTCGCCCACCGTGCAGATGTTCCAACAGGTGGGCAGCTCATTTGTCATCATCACTGCTTACACTAGTCCAGCTCTTTTTATGAGTTTGGTCACGTAAAAAATATAAGTGACGCAAACCCACCTCCACCCGACACAGCCAATCAGTAAAGGGTTGTCACGTGAACAAAAACGAGCCAATCGTTACTACTTCTTGTGCTTCAATGTTGATTGTTTAATTTCGATTGGCATTGTTTCCCCCTCGTGTCTGTCTCTCTGTCTTCCTGTCTCTGTGTCCCTGTGTCTCTCCCTGTCGCTCA
>JAZEWU010000003.1:8088355-8106622 GCA_036362915.1 Geotria australis | reverse complement strand
GCAGTCGCCCTCCAGCAACAACGGAGTGTTCCTCTCCACGGAAATATTTAGTAAAAGGCGAAAAGATTGGGCGGAGGAGCGACGCTCGCAACCACGAGCCGAGCGCCGGGCGAATAAAACTCAGCAATCTGGCACGCACTGGTGGTGCCCCAGCCAGTCATCTCTGGCACCTGGGTCTGTTCCGTGACCTCCTGTCGGCGAGCCTTCGAGACTGCGTACAACAACGACAAGAACCGCCTTTCGCCACTAGGCGGCGGGTGACATGACGGCGCCTGGGCCAGGCCAGGTTCACCGTGAGGCCCTATGCCGGTATTCACCACCAGGCGGCGTAGACGTCTGACGCTGTGACAATAATATGGAAACACCTGGCGACACGTCATCACGCACGTCTGCGTGCTGACGTGTGGAACCGACGTCACATCGCACGGCCGCGCGGTGACGTCGCGGCGTCCGACGTCACCGCGCACGTCGTTGCGGCTCCGTTCTGGGCAGCGTGACGCCACGACGCCGCGGCGACGACGTCATCGCGTCACTCTCTCTGCTCTCGCTGCGGTATAGAGGCGGCGTCTGTATAGCAGCATCGGCGACGTTGATAAATAATAATATTACTGTCGTAATTGTACAATTACTACTGCAAGCAGATTGCGGTCGAGCAGTTCACACGCCGCCTTTCCGCGTCGCAAACGAGCAGCAGCGATGTCTACGAACAACGACTTCGGGAACCCGTTAAGGAAATTCAAGCTGGTGTTTCTGGGCGAGCAGAGTGGTAAGGGCGGCGGCGTCGAATCGCCACCTCACGAAATAACATCGCGTTTTATCATCCGCTCCTCGTCCGAACGCTGCCTCGCACGACACCGTGGGCGAGCTGCTTCTAACGACGAGGATTATTATGACGATGTTTAGCGTTGTCGACGATTCGCGATGTGTTAACGTACGAGGCGGCGTCTGAGGCAGCGACTGGAAAAAGCCGCGCCCATTAGACCCCGCATTGCCTCCGTAAAGTCCACGGGCATCGTTAGACGCCGTCGGATTGTACTTACTATATCATCGTCATCGTTGTCACGCTCGTGATTATTGTCAAGGATGGTTGGGTGTGTGTTCAAACCGGAGCCGATCCCGGCAGACGCAGGGCTGCAAGGCAAGGGCTGTGCCTCGGATGGGACGCCAGTCCATCGCAGGATCATTTGACTTATAATTGTTTAAAAAAATTATAATTGCTTGTGTCGTGGTGTAATGTATCGGGTGTGGTCGTGTAACCAGCAGAATTATGTGGATAGATGTTTATTATTATTACAGCAGAAAATACCCAGTGAGCTTGCAAGCTCTTTACGGGATTTCTGCATTTACACAACGCTGGCTCCTGTCTCTAACACTGTGGTTCCTTTCTCTAACACTGGCTCCTACCTTTAATGCTGGCTTCCTTTGTATAACGATGGCTTTTGTCGTTAACACTGGCTCCTATCTCTAACACACTGGCTCCTATCTCTAACATTTCCAACCAACATCATAAATGTCAATGTTATACATATACTGGTTGAGCTACACAGTATATACACAACATTATACTGCAATGATTATTATATACAATGATTGTTGTTATATATGATGGTGTAACGCGGTAACGATTGTGATATATAACGTACTAATGTACAGTACTGTAATGCTGCAGTATTCACTGGCATTTCTGGATAATATTTGTTACGTAATTACAATTATGATTTAACGTGCACACATTGCAATGATGTTGCAGACTATACGGTCATGCAATACAGTCTAGATGTGTGTACTAATTATTCAGTTACAATATACAATCGTACACTGTAAGGATTACACAGCACATCACAATTACCGTGGATTAAGCTGATTATAAGTAATTACAGCGAGTGTATATGATACACAATGGTAGATTGTTGCACGTTGAGTATGTTTTGTATCCCGGCTCGGGTGCCGCCTTTCTGTGTGGAGTTTGCATCTTCTCTCTCCCCGTGTCCGCGTGGGTTTTCCCCACCGGGCACTCCGGTTTCCTCCCACAGTTCAAAGACACGCCATTGCTGTTTAGGTTAATTGTCCTGCTGACTAAATTGCCCCCGTTGCCCAGTGATCGACTGGGGTTCCACCCTGGGTATAGCCCTGCCTTGCGCTCTGTGTCTGCCGGGATAGGGTCCGGCTCACCGCGACCCTGTACAGCATTAAGCGGGTTTTTTTTACAATGGATGGATGCACAAAATGACTCAGCAGAGGACAGAAGAATGTCAAGGGTCAATTAAATGGGGTGGGGTGGGGGGGGTCACAAGACATCTGGACCACCGTGTACCTTGCTATAATGGGTTAATAATAATAGCATTTATAGAGCGCCTTTCACCCGAGAGTCACAAAGCGCTGCACAAGGCTGTGGAGAGAACGACATGTCAATAACATCAAGACAGATAAACTGAGAGTCAGATAAACTGAGAGTCAGATAAACTGAGAGTCAGGTTAACATTCATGTTAAATGAATGTTAAGGTTAACATTCATTTATTGTCAGAAAACGCTTAATCCTGTACAGGGTTGCGGTTAGCCGGAGCCTATCCCGGCAGACACAGGGCACAAGGCAGGGATATACCCAGGATGGGACGCCAGTCCATCACAGGGCACCGGGTGGGCAATTTAGTCCGCAGACCAATTAACCTATACAGCAGCAGCAGCATGTATTTGGACTGTGGGAGGAAACCGGAGTGCCCGGCGACAACTAACGCGGGCACGGGGAGAACAGGGTTGACGCTACTGATCTTCTTCATAGGTCTTCTTCTTCTTTGCGATTCTTCGAAGCACGATGGTCAGCCTCTGGACATCGCTGTCTATCAGCTCGGCCTCGAAGTGTTTGGTAGAATTCGCAGGCAATACCAAGTATTACGCTACTGATTATACAGCAGCTATTATAATTTACTGTGAGCCATCATATTAACGTAGTAATAATTGATGAGTGTCTACGATTTTCAAAGAAATGGGATCGTGTATACGTACACTGTTATTTATGATGGTTGCTCTTCAGAGCTGTTGTTTCGAGATAGCCGTGGCGTGTTGGCACTGGCTGACCGCGTGGCTGCCACCACCCAAGATTTCCCGCATTGCCTTTGGGACCTTTGGTTTGAAACACTCTACTGTATACATGTAATCCATAATTATAAATATTTAACGGAACACTGTGGCGGCGTAGCGGTGAATAGCGCTGCCGCCTCACAGCAAGAGTTTGCGTGTTCTCCCCGTGTCGCCAGGCACTCCGGTTTCCTCCCACAGCCCTAAGACACGCTGCTGCTGCTGCATAGGTTAATTGGCCTGCGAATTAAATTGCCCCCGGTGTCCTGTGATGGACTGGCGGACCCATACTGGGTATAGCCTCGCCTTGCGCGCTGTGTCTGCCGGGATAGGCTCCGGCTCACCGCGACCCTGTGCAGGATTAAGCGGTTTCTGACAATGAATGAATAATGATGATAATAATCGTCTTCTTTGCGATTCTTCGAAGCACGATGGTCAGCCTCTGGACAACGTTGTCCCTCAGCTCCTCGGCCTCGAAGTGTTTGGTAGAATTCGCAGGCAATACCAAGTATTACCTGACAGGGATGCTATTATTATTATTATGATAATAATATTAATAATAGCATTTATAGAGCGCCTTTCACCCGAGGGTCACAAAGCGCTGGACAAGGCTGTGGAGAGAACGGCATGTCAATAACATCAAGACAGATTAACTGAGAGTCAAGCAACAGCGATAAATGATGATTTAAGTGAACACTGGAACTCTAATGCATCCGGGTTAACCTATAATATAATAATAATAATAGCATTTTATATAGCGTATTTCACCCGAGGGTCACAAAGCAATGTCTGTTCGCCTATCTTAGTGTTAACCCTAAAGCGGCCGGCCGTGGTGCTGGCCACCCACTCCCTCGTGTGCCGTTCCCGCCTTCATAGGTGCTTCTCGCTGACAACACTTGACCCCTGCAGTCCGTTGCTGGCTGCTATACGGGGAGCTTTGCCTTTATTCGTGTATGTTCCTACGTAGGTGTAATTCTTGTTCTGCGTGTCTCTTGAGTGGTGGGGAAGCGGGTACGAACCCAATGACCCGAACTGTAAAATATACGAGGTTTAACCCTTTCCGGCAATGAGAATAAGTGTTAAGGTCTTAAAAACACTAGATGGACGCCTTTTTACAAAGGCTCCAAGTATGTGTGGCTGCATGCAAATTGGAACCTTAGCCAGTGTTTTTAAGATCGTAACACTTTTACTCATTGGCGGAAAGGGTTAAACCTCGTATATTTTATAGGTTTTGTACGGCAAAAAAAGGTCCAGTGGTCCAGTGACCCGAGTTGCATTTCAGACACCATTGACACCAGTGAAGATTGTCTGAACCGGGCCTGGGCCTTTCCTAGGTCGGTTCAGCCGTGAATAAGTACCTGGTGCGGTGCGTAAACATCACCACTAGGGAGACAAATGTGGTCTGGCGTGGTGCTGACCACCCACCCCCCTCGTGTGCTGTGCCGGTTTTCATAGGTGCTACACGCTAACAGCGCTTGGATCATACACTTTGTTGAAGGCTATAACAGGGGGATTTTTTGTATCTGGGTGAGAGAGTGGCTCAATGGTTAGCGCTATGCTGGGCTACAAACCTGGCTACGACCCGAGTTCGAATTCCGCTCACGGCCATCACCGGTGACGATTTTCTGAACCGATCCAGGGCCTCCCCTAGGTCGACTCAGCCTCAAATAAATACCTAGTGCAGTGTGTAAACATCGCCACTAGGGAGACAAGGCGGCCGGGCGTGGTGCTGGTCACCCACCTCTTTGTGTGGTGCGTTGACCTTTATAGGTGCTGCTCGCTAACGGGACTTGACCCGACAGTCTGTGTTAAGGCTACGCGGGGGATCTTTGTCTTTGTTTGTGACCGGCAGTGGGCAAGACTTCCCTGATCACACGGTTCATGTACGACAGCTTTGACAACACCTACCAGGTGAGAGACGGATGCGATGCGGTCACGGACAACCTGCACACGCACACACGGACATCCTCCACGGAGGTCGATCTCGACACCGCTGGGACCAGTCGTCAGCAAGTCCAGTCGGTTCCACATTCTTCTGCGCCACATCAGTCCATCTCTTCTCCAGCCCGTGCCGTGCTCGTTTAGCCCCCTCCTCTATCCGACCAAACAGAAGTTGCTTAGGCATGCGGTGGCTGGGCATGCGGGCTACGTGACCCAGCAGCCAGCGCCCGCCTTGCCTGCCGCAGGAGCTCACCGAGCCCCTCGCACACAATCCGGTCAAATCCAGGGTGGAACGAAAGCGGGCCAGCCTTAATGTTTCAAGCCGACACAGATGTTCATTCAGACAGCACACACAGCCCACATAGACACCGCTCTCTGCAACAAAGACAAAGATCCCCTGTCTAGCCTTGACAGACTGTAGGTGCAAGGGCCGTTAGCGAGCACCTATGAAGGTCGACACCACACACACCACACACACAGCACGCATAGAGCACTCACCGACAGCTACACGCATTCGCACACACACACAACATACACAGCACACTCCATCACACACGATGATAAACATGCATTACACGCACACACACATGGACACAGCGTGTCACAATAACGGTTCCCTCTCCCCATCTCTCCCCATCTCGCTCTTTGTCTCTCCCCCCGTCTCTCCTTCCCTCTCACTCTGTCCTCCCGCCATCTCTCTCTGCCCATCTCTGCCCTCTCCCCCTTGTCTCTCCGTGTCTCTCCGTGTCTCTCCAAACCCAGGCGACGATCGGCATCGATTTCCTCTCGAAAACCATGTACCTGGAGGATCGAACTGTGAGTCACTGCCTCCTCCTCACGAGACGGGTTAGGGGTGGGGGGGTGATGTTCTCCCTCCCACACAGTGGTGCACTGCTCACTGGCAGCCCTCCCCTTGTAATAATAGCATTTTTATATAGCGCCTTTCACCCGAGGGTCACAAAGCGCTGCACAAACAACGTGTCTGTCACGCGGCGTCGATTGCGCAATTCGAATTCGATTCGATTCTTCGAAGCGCGATGGTTATAGGACAGTTGTTTCCCATTGCAACAAGTTCTTCTTTAGTCGCAGACAGCCCTTCGACATTTAGAGATTTAACCAGTCAGTGCTGGCCTTAAAGGTGGCGGGCATTGGCCTCTCTTCTTGCTCCAGACTGAGGGGGCTTCTGGCATCTGTTGAGCTTCCGGACATCGTTGTCTTTCAGCCCCTCGGCTTGGAAGTGTTCGGTAGAATTTGCAGGTGACACCAAGTATTACTTGACAGGGATCGCGACGTGAACGCTTCTACGTTTATCCCCAGTGCTAACGGCACTTGACCCCACGGTGTGTTAAGGGTGTGCGGGGGAACCTTTGTCTGTGTGTAGGTCCGTCTGCAGCTGTGGGACACGGCCGGACAGGAGCGATTTCGGAGCCTCATCCCGAGCTACATCCGCGACTCCACGGTGGCCGTGGTGGTCTACGACATCACCAGTGAGATGCGCGACAACAGCAATCATAACCACCGCAATAACGACCACAGCCACAACAATAAAGATGAAGGCTAAGGGGGCCGACACGGTGGCGCAGTGATTAACGCAGCAAGAAGGCCTCGGGTTCGAATCCCGGCTCGGGTGCCTTTCCGTGTGGAGATGGCATGTTCTCTCCCCGTGTCCGCGTGGGTTTTCGCCACCGGGCATTCTCCCACACAGTCCAAAGACATGCTGCTGCGTAGGTTAATTGGCCTGCGGACTAAATTGTGCCCTGTGATGGGCTGGCGTCCGATCCTGGGTATATCCCTGCCTCACGCCCTGTGTCTGCCGGGATAGGCTCCGGCTCACCGCAACCCTGTACAAGATTAAGCGGTGCCTGGCAATAATAAATAATAATAATCTACTTTTGTAACGCGCGCATTTTCTTCGGGCGCGTTGCACCCGTTGATTCGGGGGGGCGCGGAGCCCTGCTCAGTCGGTTTGTTGTGAGTCGGTGAAGAGGTGACTTTTTAAGGTTTTTTTGAAGGCTGTGGGGGACTGTGTTTGACGCAATAGGCGTGGCAGGCCGTTCCAGGTTGCGGGTGCCGCGACCGAGAATCGGCGTTTCGCGAAGGTCGTACGTGAGCGCGGCGTGCGGAGTAAGCGCCGTGACGAGCCGCGCAGAGTACGGGATTGCGTTGACGCGAGTGGCCGGGGTAGCGATGCGAGGTATTTAGGGTGTCCTGTGTGGATAGCGCGGTGGCATATTATTGCAGTTTTATAAGCGACGCGTTTGTGGATGGGCAGCCAGTGTAGAGTCTCCATGCATTCTGCGGTTGGTCGGTCGCACGCTTCGATGTTGAGGACTGCACGTGCTAGGTTGTTCTGAAGACGTTGCAGTTTGGCGCTCTGTTGTCTCGTGATTCCTGTCTAAAAGGCGCTACATTAAAATGCTAATATTATTATTATTATTACCTGTCGCGCAGACGTCAACTCATTCCAGCAGACGTCCAAGTGGATCGACGACGTGCGAACGGAGCGAGGGGGCGACGTCATCATCATGCTCGTCGGCAACAAGACCGACCTCGTCGACAAGAGGTGCCGGCCACGGAGCGGCGGATCAGCGGCACCTGTCCCCTTCCCCACCCGGCTCACGATTGACTGCGGCGTTCGATTCGATTCTTCGAAGCGTGATGGCTACACAACAGCCTCCCATCGCAACGAGTTCTTCTTTAGTTGCAGACAGCCTTTTCAACATTTAGAGATATAATAAGTCAGTGCTGGCCTTAAAGGCGGTGGGCATTGGCCTCTCTTCTTGCTCCGGAACTGAGGGGCTTCTGGCATCGGTTGAGCTTCCGGACATCGTTGTCTTTCGGCTCCTCGGCTTCGAAGTGTTTGGTAGAATTTGCAGGAAATACCAAGTATTGCTTGACAGGGATCGCGACGGGAACGCTTCTACCTTGATGCGTTGTAGGTCGTAATTGCTAAGAATAATTGTTATTATTATTAATTATGGGCGGCAGGGTGGCGCAACGGGACCACCTGCGCCTCACGGAATTAAGCGTTTTCTGTCGATGGTGAACACGAGTGACGGTGCGACCTCGCCCGCAGGCAAATCACGACGGAGGAGGGCGAGCAGAGAGCGAAGGAGCTGAGCGTCATGTTCATCGAGACGAGCGCCAAGACCGGCTTCAACGTCAAGCAGGTGGCGCGGCCGGCACACCGCACCGCGCGCGTGCGCACACGCCGCCAACACAGTGTGTGCGCGCGCACACAGCACCCCAACACACAGTGTGCCCACACTGCACGCCAGAGCAGTGCCAACACACAGTGTGTGTACACGGCGCCAACACACTGCGGGGAGCGGCAGCATGGCGTTTAGCGCCACGCCGCGCCGATAACCCGGCCCACGGCCCGAGTTCGGTGCCCGCTCGTGGAAACAACCCCCACCGGTGACGGTTATCTGAACCCGTCCCGGGCCTCCCCGAGGTCGACTCGGCCTCAAGCGGGTACCCGGTGCGTTGTGATAAAGGTCGCCGCTAGGGAGACGAAGGCGGCAGGGCGTCGTGCCGGTCACCCACCCCCCCTCTGTGTGTGCCGTGTCGACCTTCACAGGTGCTGCTCGCTAACGGCACTTTGACCCTACAGTCTGTTAAGGCTACACGGGCGATGTTTGTGTTTGTGTCTGCCAGCTGTTCCGCCGTGTGGCGGCGGCGCTGCCCGGCATGGAGAACACGGAAGAGAAAAGCAAGGAAGACAGTATCCTCTCTCGCTCTCTCTCGCGCGCGCCGCTCATTCGGGATAGCAGCCGTGCGGTGGAGCGCTCCTCCGCCTCCTCTGCCCGTCGCGACGTTTCGCTTCCCGCGTTGGAGGCATCGGCAGGCAGTTAGTGGGCGAGGGGATTGGTGGGTGGGTGGGTGAGTGAGTGAGTGAGTGGGTGGGCGAGCAAGCGAGCGTGTGTGTGTGTATCTCGTGGGAAGAGGTGGGTCAGTGGTTAGCACGCTGGGCTATAAACCTGGCAGCCCGAGTTCTCGAATCCCGCTCACGACCAACACTAGTGACGATTTTATGAACCGGTCCTGGGCCTCCTTTCCTAGGTCGACTCGGCCTCAAAATGAGTACCTGGGTGTGTAAACATTGCCACTAGGAAGACGAAGGCGGCCGGGCGCGGTGCTGGTCACCCACCCCGTCGTGTGCCGTGTCGACTTTCATAAGTGCTCGCTAACGGCACTTGACTCGACAGCCTGTTAAGGCTATACGGGGGATCTTTGGCTTGTGTGTAATATTAACGTTTTTACAGAGCGTATATCGCAAAGCGATTTCATCGTATTGTGAGGCCATCGTAAAGCGAGGGACCACTGTGTCTGGATTTCCCTCGGTCAGCATCGGCTCCAGCTGTGTGGTCGCTATGTTCCGTCCTTAACCACCTCCACCTCGTCCACCTCGTCCTGCACCTCTTCGCCGTGCTGCCCGCAGTGATCGACATAAACCTGGAGAAACCGAAGGAACCTCCAGTGAGCGAAGCCTCCTGCTCCTGCTGATTATCCATCGTCGTCGTCGTCCTCCTCCTCCCTCGTCCACCTCGTCCACCTCGTCCAGCTCGTCCAGCTCGCCTCGTTCCCTGACCCGTGACTCACGCCGCAGGATGATGCCAGTGTGTCCTCCTCCTCCTCCATCACCTCCTCCTCCTCCTCTACCCCCCTTCCCCACCAGCTCTACCCCTGATTCAGCCCACATAGGAAGCGAGTGTGTCCTCCACCACCACCACCACCATTTCCACTCCTTTTTCCACCAACCCCACCCCCTTCTCACCACGGCCGCACTCACGGACGCATGTACGTACATACACGGTGGCGGTAATGGTGGCGGTGGCGGTGGCGGTGGTGGTGGTGGTCACCGGTGTTGGTGGTGGACACCGGGAGACCGGAGCGAGAGAGCCGGCATGGTGACTCGTGAGGAGTCGGGATTCAACGCTGTGGTAAACACACATCAACAACAACCACCACTACCATAACCACAACCACCGGTGTAGCCACCGCTATACAGGTCGCCCCGGGTTGGCCAATTGCAGCGGTAACATCCGCACCTCCTTCTCTCTCCCCCTGTTCTGCGTGGGTTTCCTCCGGGTTCTCCGGTTTCTTCCCACAGTTGAAAAAAAAAAACCACTCGTTAATTGGCTGATGCCGTCATGATATAATAGGACACAGTGGCTGGCAAATGTTGGCGCCGGCGAACCGAGTGGCTGCCTTCCCCCTCCCCCGCTTTCTATGCGGTTTCCTCGCTGCGCCTCCGAGTCTTCGACATAGAACGAGCACTGTGCCACGCGTTATAAATAGTCACGGTTATTATTATCATCATTATTATAAAACTAATTCTTTCCGTATCGTCCTTCACCGCCTCCACCCCTGCCACCCTCGGTCTCCCTCGGAGCCTCGTCATGCACCCCACCTCCGTAGTAGGAAGATAGGTGGCAATGGGGTATACTTGATGTGGTGTGCCGGTGATATTGAGCCTCCCTCCGTGTTTATGAAGTAAGGCGTCTGCAGCAGCGGAGATACAAACACCTCTCTTCCTCCTCCTCCTTGCCCCCTCCTCCTCCTCCACCATCCATCGTCAAGTCATTAGCGGCCATTGTTGCCAATTGTGACGATTGTTGAGAATGTCCTCTCGGGAGCTGCTGTTTAAGGACAGTCGTGTCGAGCGCTCCTGCTCTTCTTCCGCTCTCCGTCGCGACGTTTCGCCCCGCTCTCACGTTGGATGTAAAGTCGGGGCAGGTAGTGGGCGAGGGGATTGGTGGGTGGGTGACTGGGTGACTGAGTGAGCGAGCGAGTGGGTGTGCGTGAGTAGCTCGGCTTCGGGGAGCGGTGGCTGAGTCAATCCCGCTCACGGCCAACAACCAGTGATGATTTTCTGAGCCTTCTGACCCTGCCCCTCCCCACTCTTCCTCCCTCCCCACCCACCCACTCACCCACCCACTCACCCACCCCCTTGGTCTATGGGTTACTTTTACGTTGAAGTCTATGGGAGACTTTTAACGTTGACGTCTTTGGGCGTCGGGCGCCACCTAGTGGTCCTAGTGGACCTCAATGTGCACAAGCGTGAGGAGCCCTTGGGCCGGTTGCACGTGCGGATATGACTGTTTCAAAGCGGCACCGCAGACACGGAGGAGGCGATTGAGACGGGAGGCAATGCGGTATGAGGCGACTTGTAGCGAGGAGGGGAGGGGGTCTGGTTCGCTGGTTCCACAGTGCCCAGCTACAGTAGCCTGGGCCGCCTTCTTCATGCTGTGAAATGCCAAATGGGATCCATCATTTAATCTTTTGGTTTGTCAACATTTATTTCTATGCAAAAGAAAAACGAACAAAAAATATAATGGTCGTCTTAACCAATTCCTCCTTCCGTTCCCGTATAATTTATCACGCACATTTGTACCGTGTGGTTTATTTTTATTTAAAGCCGTGTACATAATACGTTCGGTTTTGGTTGTGTGTAATTTATTTATGACTGGTGGGTGGGTGGGAGGGTGGGCAGGTAAGTAAGTGGGAGTGGTGGGTGGGTGGGTTAATGGGAGGGAGGGATGGGGAAGGTAGAGTGGATTTTAATCCTTCAAACTATCATTTCTCTTAACGCCACCCCTAACTTACCCTGTTGCTTGCTGTACTGTGTGCAAACGCGTAACTGATGAGCAGTGTCGTAAGTGAATGCTTTAGCTGTGTTAAACGACTCGAGTCATCATAGGAATATTACCGGTAACGGTCGTGATAACTAATAACAAGCGGTAATGATGATTGATGATTCAACTATTATTATTCGGCGAGGGTTACACGCAACGGTTGCCTACGATATTGTTCAATATTTGTCCACTGGTCTCTTTGCACGAGTCTAACCCCCCACCCCCAGCACATGCACCTATCCTGGCACTCTCGCAAAAGTTGACCTCTTGAGGGGGGGGAGACTGCGACACGGCCACGACGTCTAACGGGAGTTCCACACTACACACACACACAAAATAATAAATATACAAAGTGTTCTTTTAGCTGTTGTGGCCGCGCCATTATCTGTAAAATCAAAATGCGAAAATAAAAATGGGAAAAAAAAAATGGAAAATGCCGATGTTTGTTATAAGTTGACGATGGGTGGTCAGTAGGTGAGCATGCACTCGGCATTTGAATTCATGGAGACCATCGTCTGTGATTCTTACAACATAGTTTTAAGGGGAGGTTATTTCAGACACGGCCAGCAGGATGTTTGAAGTGTCGATCCAGGGAACGTGTTCTGTTAACTGGGAGGATGAGAGCGTGACGTGGCATGAAGGTGCATAGTTGTCTGGCACGGCATCTGACATACGTTGTCATCCCCTCACACATTCACTCACCAACTCACTCACCAATCAATTATTCAACCACGTTTTAGTCTGGGACCTACTCATTTACCTACTTCTTTGCGATTCTTCGAAGCACGATGGTCAGCTTCTGGACGTCGTTGTCTTTCAGCTCCTTGGCCTCGAAGTGTTTGGTAGAATTCGCAGGCAATACCAAGTATTACCTGACAGGGATCGCGACGTGAACGCTTCTACCTTGACCCCCATTTACCTACTGATCCAGTCATGCATTCTCACTCTCCAGCTGACACTGATCCGTTCACCCATACACTAATATGTAGGTTTGTTACGTGTCAATATGTAAAGAGAATAGCTCTTGAGAGCAATCCTCATACTCTAGCGTTCACCAGTATGTTGTTGCGGTGATGTCACCACTTCTTGAAGCATCCAGGTGGGAGGGGGCTTGGCAAGGCAGGGGAAGGGCGTGGCATAAAAAAAATTGATGCTGATTTTCCGTGCTCTGTCGTTGTTGACATGTCGTTCTCTCCGCAGCTTTCTGCAGCGCTTTGTGACCCTCGGGTGAAAGGCGCTAAATAAATGCTATTATTATTATTATAAGTCCTGAAACCCGCTCCTGGGTTTCAAGTTTAACCTCGTCCTCCTTAGTATATCTATAGATAAAGCAAGTACACGATTTCAACAATGCCGTGGGACAAATCGCTACTCTGAAGCCTAAACATGTAAGTGCCACTTTTATTTTCAACTGTGTTGAAGTTTGCCGTATATTGGGTTAAACAAAGATGGCATTGCGGGGGCGCATGGTAGAACTGTGAGTAGCGTTGCCTCCTAACAACAACAAAAACCTGAATTTAGGGAGGGGGCGTGGCCAGGCAGGGGAAGGGCGTGGCAAAGCAGGGAGGGGGCAGGGGGGACCATTAGTGGGCATAGCTGTGGGTGACGTCACTATGACGTCACTGCTAGGTCAGAAATTATTCTATAAGTACTGAAACCCGCTCCTGGGTTTCAAGTTTAACCTCGTCCTCCTTAATATATCTATTGATAAAGCAAGTACACGAGTTTAAGAATGCCGTGGGACAAAGCACTACTCCGCATGGATGATACGTACTACTGGGCCAATCTTTGGAAACTTCTAGATCTGCTGAAGCCTAAACATGTAAGTACCACTTTTATTTTCAACTGTGTTGAAGTTTGCCATATATTGGGTTAAACAAAGATGGCATTGCGGGGGCGCATGGTAGAACTGTGAGTAGCGTTGCCTCCTAACAACAACAAAAACCTGAATTTAGGGAGGGGGCGTGGCCAGGCAGGAGAAGGGCGTGGCAAAGCAGGGAGGGGGCAGGGGGGACCATTAGTGGGCATAGCTGTGGGTGACGTCACGATGACGTCACTGCTAGGTCAGAAAGTATTCTATAAGTACTGAAACCCGCTCCTGGGTTTCAAGTTTAACCTCGTCCTCCTTAGTATATCTATTGATAAAGCAAGTACACGAGTTTAAGAATGCCGTGGGACAAAGCACTACTCCGCATGGATGATACGTACTACTGGGCCAATCTCTGGAAACTTCTAGATCTGCTGAAGCCTAAACATGTAAGTGCCACTTTTATTTTCAACTGTGTTAAAGTTTGCCGTATATTGGGTTATCCAAAGATGGCATTGCGGGGGCGCATGGTAGAACTGTGAGTAGCGTTGCCTCCTAACAACAAAACATATTTTAATTTAGGCTTCGATGCTACATTTTTGTTGAATGTATGTGTGGTCCCCGTGAGGGTGGAATGGAGCGCTGTTGTGGCTGGTAAGGGGGTTTAGAATGGGTAGGTATGGCTCACGGTTAGGGTTAGGCGGCTAGCTTTTGCACCACCCTCCCTACCGCTGTGGTGCACTGACTGATCAAATGCACTGTTCTGCCCCACCTTCCCCAGATGGAAAGGAAGATGGAAGAGCTATTACCCGAAGGCCGTTTCAGCGAGTTGGAGGTGTTGAAGGACGAACATAACCTCAGGATAACATTATGCCTGGACACCTTTAATAACGAAGAGGTCATTATCAAGGCTCTAAGCACCAAGCAGTAAGTACAAGTCATGATCCGTATCACAATCTTTCCTCAACGCTTTACATACATCACAGAAACGTAGTGCACCTCACTAGACATAAAAAGACAAGTAATGTTCTGATGAACTAATGATTAAATACAATGCATGTATATGATTTGTAATGTCTTTGTCTCCTTTCGCAGCTGGTTAGATCAGGAGGTTAAAGGAGAGCTGTTCTTTCTCAAACAGCTGAAAGGAAGCGAGTTCATCGTGTGGCTCGATGACCGATATATTGCTGATTTCCTACAATGTGAAATTCTCGAATACATCAGGTAAGACCAAGACCAACGCCATTATCACCATCACGTGCACAGGATCTAAATATACAGGGTGGATACTTGCTTGAACCCGGTGGTGAATCCTTACCAAAGGAGCGTAACGTCATTATTAGCATTTGCCAACAACCGTCCCGCTGATGCACACACGACCAGTTTAAATGGGCGCTATCCAGGTTGACCAGGGTTAACCTGTTGATCCCGAAGTTGGGAGTATTGAAACAGAATGTTACATCCGGATCCCTTTCCGCCACTAATCTTGTTTAGTTGGACCTCTGCCAAGACCTGCTCACTAGGGGAGACCCTATCAAGAGTGCTACACTCCAGATAACACAGCTCTCGGGTTCACTGGCACATACAAACCCCTCCATTAGTATTCATGCAACTATTACCGCTCTGTTGCGCTTCCTTGCTCTTGAGGTGATTCTCATGTTACATGTATTGGGAGGTTCCAGTGTTTTGTTTTTTAAAGTACGTTGACCGTTTAATACTGTTTATTTCTCTTCTGCAGTTCGAGGAGCCTCAATCTCTTCATCAAACCCGATGAACCTTTTGAAGAGCCGCACCTCAGGCGGTATGCAAAGTCCTTACTGGAGGCTCTCAATTTCCTAAAGGAAGAGGGAGTGGTACACGGAAACATCAATCCGGTAAGTGTGCAGGAACTAAACAGCAAATCAACCAGGTCCATGCCTTCACGTGTCTATCTGATCTTGAATGACCGGTGCTCAACAGCGTCATTCCTGTCACAGGCACCTTATGTTATGTTAATACAGAGCCGTTATTCTTATGAACATTGTCATCAGCAAAAATCACTGACATTCCTAGCTTCTTCTTCTTCTTTGCGATTCTTCGAAGCACGATGGTCAGCCTCTGGACATCGTTGTCTTTCAGCTCGGCCTCGAAGTGTTTGGTAGAATTCGCCGCAGGCAATACCAAGTATTACCTGACAGGGATCGCGACGTGAACGCTTCTACCTTGACCCCCATTCCTAGCTCAATAATTGCTATTAAGAGCTGCTCCATCACAACAGCCATTTCGAGCCTTTCTGCTCTCTCCTTTGCGACATGTCACCACCAGGGATCTAGAACGTGTGTCGTGTTTTTTTTTCTTTCAGAAAAACATCTTAGTGAAGGACCACACATCCGGGCAAATCAAGCTCGCCGGCTTGAGCTGCGCTTATGAAGTTGCTTCCGCTGGTAAGATACACTCTACGTGCGTTTACACACGCTAAGACTGCTCATTAGGGTTGATGGTACTAGGGGAAAGTGTGAATTTTAAGGATGACATAACTTGAAAATGTATGAAGAGTAATTTGCCAGTGGTAAATAAAGCTAAAATGAGAAGTAAAAGCCAGTTCCCTCAGTATGGACGTACATACATACATACATAATAGTTTGTATTTATGACCCACGAGTAATAGTTGATGTTGGCACAGGCTGCCGACCAATCACGGTTTGCTGTGCTGACAAACATATGTCCACACAAACATACCTAAAAACACTTGTTCATTTTCGATAGATGGTGTCCTGCGGTTCACAGCGTCACATGCAGAGTTTCCTTATCTGTGTGGCATTGCATCTCTGTAACGCGAATGTGGTGCTGAAGGCTTCACATAGATAGATAGATAGATGTTTATTATTGCAGCAGAAAAATACATGGGAAAGGCTCATTGATGGATCATTTTTTGTCTGATCGTTCCCTTGATAACTGTTGTATTTCTATGTTTCTACAGATGATGATCATATAATGGGAAAGGCCGGCTACCTGGCCCCCGACATCATGCTCGGCTTGAAGAGCGGCACCCATAACGACATGTTTTCGTTGGGCTGTGTATTCGTGGAGATGGCAATGGCGAAACGGATGCTGAAAATCAGATGCTTCATGCAGGCGATCGCAGGCATCTACAAGGTAAAATGAAGATCCAAATAAGCTAATGGGGTTGAATCCATTGCTGATGATCGTCGATTCCGATACTAATTTTGTCTGTACAGTGCTTTGCAACCTTTGGGTGAAGGGAATTTAAAAATGCATATTAGTTATTGATATTACTGCACGGTGGAGCAGTGAGTCACGTTGCTGGCTCATAGCAACAATGTCAGTTTCCTGGCTTGGGTGCCTTCTGTGTGGCGTTTGCATGCTCTCTCCATCCATGTCTGTCTGTGTTTTCTCTGTGTACTGGTTTGTCTAAAGAGGTCCTGCCTTGATTAATTGGCTTGACTAAATTGTCCCTGTTCCCCTGCAATGTGTTTGCATCCTATCCTGGAAATAGCCCTGCCTTGTGCCATGTATCTAGCAGGACAGACTTTGTGCCCCCTTGACTCTGTACAGGAGGATTATGCCGGCTATTGGGAATGATGACGATTTCTATTTTGAAGAGAATGCCTTTGAACGCTCCAATGACGTAACAGCAAATGTGTTTTTATATTTTCAGATTATTGGCAAACCTTCAAAGAAGATTCTGGAAGGAGCACCGTACAGCTACAATTTCTTTGGTGAGAACAGATAAGATGTTGTAACATTGCCCATCTGACTGCACAGACGATGCCTGCAGAGTGAGCTAAAGATGCGGCTATAATTATCCTAGCAGAGTTCACACCTTATGGGCTATCTTGTTCTAAGCATGCAACACATTCTTCTGATGTCCCTTGTTGATATTTTGTTCACGAACTTTTGTCATTGGGCTTGTACGAAAGCCTTATCTTATTATTTCTTTTGTGATTTGTCTTCTCCACAGATATATCGGGGAAACTGAATTTTCTCACGAAGGACAATATGCCACGTTGTGAGCGTCTTGAGGTTTTACTCGAACCGAACAGTGAAGTCTTCCAGGATTTCATAAGAGATCTCCTTTGGTAAGTGTCTCTTTCTATGGATTTTCCTCGATTAATTATTATTGTTGTTGGTTTGATAATATAATAAAACGTCTTTTGCATTCATTTCTCATATGTGTATTTTCTTCTCTTTCAGCTGGGACGGGAGTGAGCGCCCCACACCAAACGATGCTCTAAACCACCACTGGATGACTGATTTGACTGAACCCAAAAGCAACGACAGCGTTGTCCATTGGTAAGTGTCCCTTTCTCTGCATTTCCCTCAATGTGGTGTTATGGCTGCTGGTTTGATAACATGATAAATAGTATCTTGCATTAATTTATCATAATTGTACTTTCTTTTCTTTCAGCTTAGAAGACGATGAATGCTTGAGAACAGACTGTCCTCTAAAGCACAGCCAGACACGCGTGGAGATCGAGACAGTAGCACCTTCAGCAGAAAGCGCTGTTGCTGAATCAGCTGTCCGCTCGGCTTTCGGATCTCTCACCCGTGACGTTGATCTGCCTCCTTTTCCTCATCTAATCACCCCGATGGCATCATCTGCAAGTATTACCGAGGAAACAGACGCTAGGCCAACTCCCAGCAAGGAGACAAACCAGCCTGAGCAGCCGAGCGGACTACTCAATCGCCTGCAGGGCTATGCACGGAGTTTCTTCGGTTGTTTTTGCTGTGGATGCTGTGATCGCCATGAGTAGCCCACGCGCCCCCCAGCACGCGCCCCCCAGCACGCTCCCTATGTTAAACAC
>JAZEWU010000003.1:7990716-8002679 GCA_036362915.1 Geotria australis | reverse complement strand
GGTGAGTGGGTGGGTGACTGAGTGCGTGAATGGGTAGGTGGGTGAGCGAGTGGGTGAATGGGTGGGTGGGTGATTGAGTGCGCGAATGGGTGGGTGAGTGGGTGAGCGAGCGGGTGGACCAAGTGGATCGGTTGAGTTGCTGACTGACTTGACCAGGAATCTTATTTTCCGTTCCATCTCCTAGAGTCTCCCTCCACCTCCTCCTGCTCCACCACCACCACCACCTCCTTGCTCGTTGTCGTCCCCATCACCGGCATGGATCGCAGGCACACGCGAGTATGTAGTGAAAGGTGGCAGTGGCTCGCAAGCCGTCCGCGCATCGTAACCTCACGGCCTTGAGCTGAGTGGAGCCAGCCCGGCAGCTCAGTCCGCTCACCACCACCCGGGGCCTACCCGGGGGCGACACGCCAGCCTGGGAGCCCCCCACGGTCACGGGGAACGCCGGGGCTGGGTGGACAGCGGACGAGGAGGACGAGGATGAGACTTGGAAGGAGATGCTGGTCTCAGCGCCGGAGGCCGACTCGCAATGGCCGTGACAGCGCGCCAACAGAGCGGTCTGTGGGTGGCACAGGGTGGGTGAGTGGGTTGGTGAGTGGGTGAGTGGGTGGGTGAGTGGGCGAGCAGAGCTGTCTTTGGTGGACACAGGGTGGCACGGGTCGGTGAGTGGGTAGGTGGGTGGATGAGTGATGGGTGGGTGGGTGAGTGAGTGAGGTGAGACCCACAGACTCATACCGATCACAAACAAGAGACAAATCTCCCCCGTGTAACCTCAACAGACTGTCGGGTCAAGTGCCGTTAGCGAGTAGCAGCACCTATACAGACAAAGGTCCTCCGTGTAGCCTTGACAGGCTGTAGAGTCAAGTGCCGTTAGCGAGTAGCGCCTATGAAGGTCGACACGGCACACGAGCAAGGGAGGGGGTGGGTGACCAGCACCACCGCGTCTCACTCACCTTGGGGTGACAGTGAAGGTGCGGATGCGAGATGGCCGTTACGAAGTGGTGCCTCACGCAGCGGCTCGCCTGCCCGGCTTGCCCCGGCTGCCCGGCAGGCTGCCCCGACGCTGCCCTCGTAGCCGGGGCAGCGTGCCCCGTGCCCGCACCGGACCCCGGTGGCGCCCGGGCAGCACCAATCACCTCAGCTCTGTGGTCGCGCTGAGGCGAGCTGTCGCCGTGAGCGGCAACCCGATGCGACTTGGGTCGTTGTCTCGTTTGATTGATGTAACCGCTGTCTGGTCCACCGCCTCGTCCGCCACCTCCTCCTCGTCGTTCGACTCGTCCACCACCTCGTCGACCACCACCACCATCAACTTGTACAGCACGGGAGCTTTGAAAGTCTGGAGTCAGTCGTTTTTGTCGGTTGTTGTTTAAGTTGTTGTTCGCACCTCCTCCTCCTCCTCTGCCACCTTGTCCTTCACCACCTTCACCACCTCCTTGAGCGAGGCGAGAGCTTAGCAAGTCTGTCGGTCGCTTTGGTCGGTTGTTGTTATTATCATAATCGTTGTCATCACCTCCTGCTGCTCCTCCCTGAGCACGTCTTCGTTCACCTCGCTCGTTGGATTTCCAAAGTTCCCCCGTCACGCCGAGAGACCGTGATTCGAGGGATGGTGATGATGATGAGGAGGTGGTGGCGGTGGTTGTGATGGAGGAGGAGGTGGTGAGGATGCGGAGGAGGAGCAGGAGGACAGGGAGGAGGTCAGGTTGACGAGAAACGTGCAGGCTGACGGAAGGCATGGCTACGAAGAGGTGGTGGAGGTGGTTGTGGAGGTGGTTGTGGAGATGGCTGGTGCAGGAGAGGAAGGGATGACGAGACGTTGGTACGACGATGCTGCTGATGTTGCTGATGATGATGCTGCTGATGCGTGAATGACGGTGGTGGTGAACGCTGCGGCTGATGAAAACGTAAGCGCTGATGATGATGATGCTGCTGAGGCTGTTGCTGGTGTTTGTGACGAGGCCGAGGAGGCGACACGGCGCGGCTGTCTGCGTCTCATCGCCACTTATACAGAGAGGTTTACGAGCTCGCACGACGGCCTCCCACTCACTCACACACACACACGCAGATACAAGACACACACACACAGATACACACTCACACACAGACACACACAGATACACACGCAGATACACACACGCAGATACACACAAAGATACACAGACACACACAGATACAAGACACACACACGGATACACACTCACACAAAGAAACACACTCACGTACAGACGAACACACAGATACAAGATACACACACACACAGATACACACTCACACACAGACACACACAGATACAGATAGACACTCACACACACAGATACACACACACAGATACACACTCACACACAGAAACATACTCACGTACAGACGAACACACAGATACAAGATACACACACACAGATACACACTCACACACAGACACACACAGATACAGATAGACACTCGCACACACAGATACACACACACAGATACACACTCACACACAGAAACATACTCACGTACAGACGAACACACAGATACAAGATACACACACAGATACACACTCACACGCAGATACACACACACAGATACATACTCACACACAGATACAGACAGACACACGCAGATACAAGATACACACACACAACAACAACCGTCCTTCGCCACTAAGTGGCGGTGACGTCACCACGTCGCCTGTGCCAGGCCAGGTGCACCTCGAGGCTGCCACGTGAAGTGTCGAAGGCTCGCCGACAGGAGGTCACGGGACAGACCCAGGTGTCACGATGGGCTGCCTGACCGACATGACCGTCAGATGCACCACCTGAGCTCCTTACCGTGCCAACTCGCTGTGTTTTATCCGCCCCGGGCGCACGGCTCGCTGTTGTGAGCGTCGCTCCTCCGCCCTCCGTTGTTGTTGCTGGAGGGCGACTGCCTCCCAACTGTCCCAGTAGCGTCCTTCACGAACCTCCTCCTCCGCAGAGGTCGATCTTGACGCCGCCGGTACCAGTTTTCAGCGAGTCCACCCAACTCCAGGTCCTCCTGTGTCACATCACAGGAATACCCGGACTCGCCCACCGTCACCAAGGTCCTGAATGATTGTGAGCAAAAGAGTCGGGGACTCCGAAAGCACGTAGAACAACCCACAGCCTTGGCCTACTGATGGTATCATAGGCCTTGACCAGGTCGATGAAGCAGAGATGCAGGTCCTGTTGGAATTCCCTGCACCTCTGCTGTTGCATCCGGACAGCGAAAATGGCATCTGTGCAGGACCGCCCTTGTCTGAAACCACATTGGGGTTCCGCAAGTCTCTCCTCAGCGTGCCTGGCAAGGCGATGTTCGATAATCCTTGCCAGGACCTTACCCGGCACACTGAGGAGGGAGATTGGGACCACCAAGGCGTCCTTCCAATCTTGCGGAACCCGTCGTGTGGTCCAGACAGTTGTAATGATGTTATATAGTCAGGTAAGTAACTTGGTTATTGCCTGCGAATTCTACCAAACACTTCGAGGCCGAGGAGCTGAAAGACAACGATGTCCAGAAGCTGACCATCGTGCTTCTAAGAATCGCAAAGAAGAAGTACACAGACGCCACCCTCCCTCAGCATTTCGCTTGGGAGGTCATCTCTGCCCGGCGTTTTACCTGGTCGTAGGCTCAAGATTGCCCTACGCACTTCCTCTAAAGATGGCACCTCTGCCAGCCACTCACAGGGGGCGGCTACTTCCTCCGATTCTTGAGGCACCACAGCCCCTGGCAGGGTCGTCCCCATGTTGACTGGGCTGAAGAGGTTTCCCTGCCCCAGGACCTCACAGAAATGCTCTGTCGAAGGTCACTCAAACAACGAGAGAGTGAGGAAAGCGCAGAGAGGCGGAGGAGGAGGAGGAGGCAGCCAGGCGGTTTTGCCGGCGCCATATTGCCACTAGACACTGCTTCAGATATATTATGATGTTATCGGCCAAATAATTAATTAGGATGGTGTTAGGTGTTTCGGGCATCTGGTAAGGATGCCATCCTGGAAGGCTCCCCGGGAAGTCTAACCAGGCACGGCCCACTGAGTGGAGAAGACCTAAAGGCCGACCCAGGACACGCTGGAGGGATTATACCCTTCGTCTGGCCTGGGAACGCCTGGGAATCCCCCCACTCCCAGGAGGAAGAGCTGGAATGTGTTGCTGAGGAAAGGGATGTCTGGTCCACTCTCATTCTTGGACTGCTACCACCGCGACCCCCTCACCAGGACCAAGCGGTTTAGAACATGGATGGATGGATGGAATTAAAGGGGGATTTGCATCGTTGCACAGCTCTTCGAACCTCCGAATGAAGGCTGCGGTAAGCCTCCTCATTCTGGGCCTGCACAGACTGTAGGGTCAAGCGCCGTTAGCGAGTAGCGCCTATGAAGGTCGGCACGGCACACACAGAGGGGGGTGGGTGACCAGCACCACGCCCGGCCGCCTTTGTCTTCCCAGTGGCAATGTTTACACACCGCACTAGGTACTCATTTGAGGATGAGTCGACCTAGGGGAAGAGGCCCAGGACCGGTTCGGAAAATGGTCACCGGTGTTGGTGGCCGTGAGCGGGATTCGAACTCGGGTCGCCAGATTCTGAGCCCAGCGCGCTATAACCACTGGACTACCGCTCCCCAAAGACAAAGATCCCCCATGTAGCCTTAACAGACCGTAGGGTCAAGTGCCGTTAGCCACACACGGTCACACACACACGCCCACCCACTAGCCTCCCACCCGCGCCCCGCTAGCACATAAAACATACGTAAACACGTGTAAACACACGTAAAAACGCGTAAACACGTCCGGCATCATAAAACCGGTCGCATTCCCACACGCACAGTCTTTCGTCGTCGCTCGGACACAGGCACGGCGACGCGTGGGGGGCGGGTCTGGCATCCCCCTAGGTCGGCTCGGCCTCAAATCTATCGTCGCTCTTTGGCTCTCTGTGTGTGTGTCTCTCTACGGGTCTCTATGAGTCTCTGCGGATCTCTGTGAATGTCTGTGTGTATGGATAAGCCGCCGTGTGTCTCTGTGAGTCTCTACCGGATCTCTATGAGTCTCTACGGATCTCTGTGAATCTCTGTGTCCGCTATACGTCGCCAAGTGTCTCTATGAGTCTCTGTGGATCTCTGTGAATCTCGTTGTATTTATAAGTCACCGTGTGTCTCTAACGATTGGTCCTGTCTCTAACACTGGCTCCGAGACACTGTGACTCCTATCTCTAACACTGGGCTCCTATCTCCCTAGGTCGACTTGACCTTAAGCGAGTACCACGTGATTATGATAGATACATGTTTATTATTATTAATACCCAGCGAGCTTGCAAGCTCTTTACGGGATTTCTGCATTCACACCAACAAACATGCGAATTGAGATTTAAAATAAATGATGATTCGATACTTAACGTTATGTGCGCACGCGTGTCTGTCCGGTCCCTAGCTCCGCTCGGCATGAAACAACGATTATGATGATGATGAACGGATAGTGCACACGTTGCCTGGACTAAACATAGAGACGTGCAGCTCTTTGTGTGACAGTTGTCCAACTCGCAGAGACCTCATAGAGATCGACAGAGACACGTAGATAATCGTAGAGAGACATAGAGACTCATAGAGACACATGCAGACTCGTAGCTTGTATTGAAGCCGGAAGGGAGAGACAGGACACAGAGAGAGAGAGAGGGTGAAGAGACAAGAGAGAGTTAAGAGAGAGCGAGTAGGGAGAGAGAGGGAGCGAACGGAGACATTCAAACAGCCATAACTCTCTTTGATGATCTTCCCAACCCCGTCTCGACCCGCGCCTCGCCCAATCAGAGGCTCCCGTCGCTACCACGTGGTGCCCCCCCCCCCCCGGACTCCCGGCGGCCATGTCAGGATACACGAAGGTGCCGCTGGTCGTGGCTGCCCTGAGTTTGAAAGATACTTCCGATGAACAACCTTAGATCTCGCTGGCTGCTGTCTCTAACACTGACAGATAAATAGATTGTTATTAGAGCAGAAAAATACCCAGTGAGCTTACAAGCTCTCTTTGCGGGATTCCTACATTGACACCAACAACAAACACGCGAATTGATACGAATAAATAGAAATTAAAAAAATTACAAATTAACAAAACAAAAATAACTGAAATACCTTTTTTTCACAGTGCATTGCATTTTCAGAAACCGCTTAATCCCGTACAGGGTCGCGGTCAGCCGGAGCCTATCCCGGCAGACACAGGGCGCAAGGCAGGGCCGTACCCAGGATGGAACGCCAGTCTATGCAGCAGCAGCGGCATGTGTTTGGACTGTGGGAGGAAACCGGAGTGCCCGGTGGCGAAAACCCACGCGGACACGCGGAGAGAGAGAACACGAAAACTCCACACCCACTTACCTACTCACTTCCTCACTTTGCCAATTTGACACTGCGTCCTATATATTATTATTATTGTGATGTTATCGGCCAATTAAATTAATCAGTGTGTTGTTTGTAATTTACGAGTAGCGCTGCCGCCTCACAGCAAGAAGGTCCCGGGTTCGAATCTCGGCTCGGGGGGCCTTTCTATGCGGAGTTTGCATGTGAGGAAGTGAGTAGGTAAGCTGGTGGTTAAACGAGCGGGTGACTGGGAGAGAGAGTGAGTGAGTGGGTGAGTGAGTGAGTAGCTGAGCGAATGAGTGGCTAATTGCCTGACTAAACCGCCGTTTCACTGTCTGAGTTGGTGAGAGCGTGTGAGTGAGACAGACCGGAGGATCAACATTCCAACCATCCATCCATTTTCTAAACCGCTTGTCCTGGTGAGGGTCGCGGTGGCAGCAGTGGGTAGCGCTTCCGCCTCACAGCAAGAAGGTCCCGGGTTCGAATCTCGGCTCGGGGGGGCCTTTCTATGCGGAGTTTGCACGTTCTCCCTCCCCGTGTCCAAGTGGGTTTTCGCCGCCGGGCACTCCGGTTTCCTCCCACCGTCCAAAGACACGCTGCCAGGTTAATTGGCCTACTGAGTAAAATTGCCCCAGGTGCCCTGCGATGGACTGGCGTCCCATCCTTGGTATAATAATAATAGCATTTTATATAGCGCCTTTCACCCGAGGGTCACAAAACGCTGCACAAGGGCCGCGAAGAGAACGGCATGTCAACAATGAGAGAGAAAAAAACAACCAATAAAAACCAAAGCAACCAAAATAAATAAATGATTAAGGCTGCTTCGAATACACAGAACGGTCGTGAAACTGGCGATCTTAAGAGCGGCAAAAATCTGCCAGCGTCCCCTAAGATGGCCGTCTTAGGTGTGGTGGTTGTGCTGTGGTGTAAGCGTGGTGTGTGTGTGGTTGTGGTGTGAATGTGGTTATACTGTGGTCTTCTTCTATTTTTGCGATTTGTCGAAGCACGATGGTCAGCCCCTCTGGTGAATGTGAGTGTTGTGTGAGTGTGTGAGTCTGCCGGGATAGGCTCCGGCTCATCGCGATCCCTGTACAGGACTAAGCAGTTTGTGAAAACGGATGAATGTTTCAGATTCCGTCCCAAGCCGTTGACTTATCGACTCGGTTGTTTCGAGATGCCACAAATGCTCCGGTTGGCTCCGCGTTCTTTCTCAGCGCGGCTTTCCCTCGTCAATCAACTTTTACGCCGTGTTCTGAGTTACGCTCGCTTCATCTTCACAAACAATAAAAAGTCGCTCGAAGACTTGCGTCAATAGGGTGGCCGCGGTGGTCACGTCTCTGCGTCTCGCAACTCAAGAAGGCTCCCTCCCGGGGGTTCGTTCGGGCGCCTTTCTCTGTAGAGTTTTTCTGTGTTATTCGCTCCCCCCCTGTTCTGCGTGGATTTCCTCCGGATTCTCTGTTTTCCTCCCCAGTATCTTAACAACAACACAAAAAACCCACTCGTTAATTATTTGGCCGATTCGAATTCGATTCTTCGAAGCGTGATGGTCTCCTTCTTTGCGATTCTTCGAAGCAACCGATGGTCAGCCTCTGGATATCGTTGTCTTTCAGCTCCTCGGACTCGAAGCGTTCGGTAAGAATTCGCAGGAATTCACAGGCGTGATGGTTATATGACAGTTGTTTCCCCATTGCAACAAGTTCTTCTTTAGTCGCAGACAGCCCTTCGAGATATAGTAGTCAGTGCGGGCCTTAAAGGCGGCGGGCGTTGGCCTCTCTTCTTGCTCCGGACTGAGGGGCTTCTGGCATCTGTTGAGCTTCCGGACATCGTTGTCTTTCAGCTCCTCGGCTTCGAAGTGTTTGGTAGAATTTGCAGGTAACACCGAGTATTACTTGACAGGGATCGCGACGTGAACGCTTCTACCTTAATCCCCGATAACATCATAATATAAAGGAAGCATGGTCTAGTGGCAATATGGCGCCGGCAAACCTGCCTGGCTGCCTCCTCCGCCTCTCTGCGCTGTCCTCGCTATGCCTCTGAGTCGTTCTCTCGTCGAATGAGTACCTTTCGACAGTGAACGAATATGTGCCACGCAGCGTTACAAATGTAAAATAATAATTATTATTAATAATAGCGGCGGAGCGCAGAGTAGCGCTGGCGTCTCGCAGCAAATAATTGTCGGGGTTCGATTCTCGGCTCGGGTGACAACCTCAAGAGCCGGTTGAGGTGGTTCGGGCATCTGGAGAGGATGCCATCCTGGAAGGCTAACCAGGCACGGCCCCACTGGGCGGAGACAACCTAGAGGCCGACCCAGGACACGCTGGAGAGATTATATCCTTCGGCTGGCCTGGGAACGGCTGGGAATCCCCACCCAGGAAGAGCTGGAATGTGTTGCTGAGGAAAGGGATGTCTGGTCCACTCTCACCCTTGGACTGCTGCCACCGCGACCCCCTCACAAGGACCGAGCGGTTTAGAACATGGATGCATGGATGTTATTGTGGCTGCTTGCAAACTGGAACCTTTGCAAAAACGGTGTCTATGTGGTGAATTTTTAAGATCTTAACACTTCTGTCATTGCCAGAAAAGCTAAAAACCATCCATCCATACATTATCAGAAATCGCTTAATCCTGTTTACAGGGTCGCGGTGAGCCGGAGCCTATCCCGGCAGACGCAGGGCGCAAGGCAGGGGGACACCGAGGATGGGTTTTAACCGGGTACTCCGGTTTCGCCTGCGATGGACTGGAGTCCCATCCTCGGTGTTCGCCCTGCCTCGCGCCCTGTGTCTGCCGGGATAGGGTTCCGGCTCACCGCGACCCTGTAACAGGATTAAGAGGTTTCTGACGCAGGGCGCCAGGCAGGGATAATACCCAGGATGGGTACACCGCTACGAAACCCGGCTATGACCCGAGTTTGAATCCCGCTCACGGCCACCACCAACACCAGTGGACGATTTTCTGAACCGGTCCTGGGCCTCCCTCCCCCTAGCTCGACTCAGCTGCAAATGAGTACCTAGTGTGCGGTGTGTAAACATCGCCACTAGGGAGACAAAGGCGGCCGGGCGTGGTGCCGGTCACGCACTTCCTCGTGTGCTCGCTAACGGCACTTGCCCCAACAGTCTGTCAAGGCTACACGGGGGATCTTTGTATTTGTGTGTTTATGGTCTGCGTGTGTGTGTGTCAGTCGCTCTACAGCCCTCCTGGGAGCTATCGACGGACAGACTGCTTTATTGGGTGTCTGTGTGTGGCATCACACAGACAAAGCTCCCCCGTGTAGCCTCGCACGGGCTGTAGGGTCAAGTGCCGTTAGCGAGTAGCGCTGATGATGGACCGGCCACGGCACACGAGGGGGGTGGGTGGCCAGCACCACGCCCGGCCGCCTTTGTCTCCTCAGTTGCGATGTTTACACGAACATTTTAGGTACAGATTTGAAGGCTGAGTCGACCTAGGGGAGGCCCAGGACCGGTTCAGAAAATCACTGTTTATTGGCCGTGAGCGGGAATCGAACTCGGGTCAGAGCCGGGTTCATAGCGCGGTGCGCTAACCGCTGTGCCACCGCGCTCCGAACCTGGCTGTGACCCGAGTTCGATTCCCCCTCACGGCCAATAAACAGTGATTTTCTGAACCGGTCCTGGGCCTCCCCTAGGTCGACTCAGCTTCAAACGAGTACCTTAGTGTTGTGTGTAAACATCGCCGGTGGGGAGACAAAGGCGGCCGCGCGTGGTGCTGGCCACCCACCCCCTTATCGGCCTTCACAGGCGCTACTAGCTAACGACACTTGACCCTACAGTCTGTTAGGGGCTAATAATAATAATAACGATTCTTTATCTTCATAGGTGCTGCTCGCTAACGGCACTTGTCCCTGCAGCCTGTTAGGGGCTACACGGGGGATCTTTATCTCTGTGCGAGCGCTATGCACGTAACATGTGGTATGCGTGTGTACGTGTGTGTGTGGTATGTGCGAATGTGTTTATGACGTTCAGACGTTCTGTAAACGGGATGCGCAATCGTAAAGCGATCTCTCCGCGCGACAACCGAGGCGCCACCGCTCCCCGACACCAGTCAGAGGAAGGGGGGGAGCGGTGGCGCTGCGGTTAGCGCCACGCGGTGTGACGCGTGCCTTGCGCCCTGTGTCTTCCGTGATAGGCTCCGGCTCAGCGCGACCCTGGTGCGGGATTAAGCGGGTCTCACGTTGGTGGTTGTTACAGGTCTGTGCTGCACTGCCGTCTCTCGCTACTCTTAACCTGCCGATGCCCGCCCGCCTTTAAGGCCAGCACTGACTATTATATCTCTAAATGTTTAAGGGCTGTCTGCGACTAAATAGCTTGTTGCAATGGGTAGTGAGTGACACACACACACACAACAGTTTACGGTGATTGAGTGTGTTGTCGACCGTCTTCGGGGACGCTGGCAGATTTTTGCCGCTCTTAAGATTGCGCAGTTTCACGACCTTCCGGTATAATTCGAAGCAGTCTTAATCATTTATTTTCTGTTGCTTTGGTTTTTATTGCTTGCGTTTTTTTGTCTTTCGTTGTTGACATGCCGCGTCCTCTCCGCGGCCCTTGTGCGTCGCTTTGTGACCCTCGGGTGAAAGGCTCTCTATAAAATTACATTATTATAATACTATTATTGTTGCGGTGTTTGTTGGTGGTGGTGCTGCTGCTGCGTCGGCTGATGTTTACCGAGCCGCGTGGAGGAGAGGAGGAGCAGAGGCTGCAGACGGGACACGTCGGGTTTACGAGGTGACCCCAGAGTGTGAGCAGCCCTTCGTCCTCCCTCCCCTCATCTACCTCCCTCTCATCCACCACCACCACACCTTATCTTCCCTCTCACCCTGATCACTCTCTGTCGCCCGCCTCCTCTTCAACACCCCCATCTCAACCTCCACCTCTTCCTTGAGCTTCTGAACATCGTTGTCTTTCACCTCGGCGCCATGTAAATCCATATTATTATTTGTGTTCGTCTCTTCTCCGTAGTTTTGTTACCGTCGACTTTCGTTGCGTGTTTTTTTCTCCTACGCGAAATTCACTAGCGGGACTCGCGTCACACCAACGCGCGTGGAACATTGGTCGTATCGTTCTCTGTTCGTTGTTGACGTGCCGTTCTCTCCGCAGCCCTGTGCAGCGCTTTGTGACCCTCGGGTGAAAGGCGCTCTATAAATGCTATTATTATTATCAACAGCAACTCGTTCATTCACCACCCCCCCTCTCTCATGATAATAATAACTTTACATTTACAACGCGTGGCACATATTCATTCACTGTCGAAGGTACTCATTCGACGAGAGAACGACTCAAGAGGCGCGGCGAGGAACGCGCAGGAGAGGCGGAGGGCATCGCCGTTGCCGAAAAGACCCGGAGCTTCGTGCGGAGCGACAGGCCGGGCAGCTTCCACACAGCCTTACTGTAGGTCTCTGTGTGAGACTATGTGTCTCTGTGTGAGTCTATGTGTCTCTGTGTGAGTCTACGGGTCTCTGTGTGACTCTACGGGTCTCTGTGAGTCTCTGCTGTGTAGCGACAGGCCAGGCAGCTTCCACGTATTAACAGACAGGCGTTTATTATTTAAAACGCTAGACCCGGTTCAGCCTACACAGCCTACACCACGTGCTGCCGAGCAGATGGGGGGCGGAGTGAGGGGGCGTGTCAGA
>JAZEWU010000003.1:7939479-7950050 GCA_036362915.1 Geotria australis | reverse complement strand
CCCCCCTCCCCATAATGGAATGGACCGTCCCGCCGCCGGGTCCGCGTACGGGGGGTTCGCGCCAGTCGCGGAATGTACCATTCTTTGTCCAGAGGGGTGCTATGGAGAAAAAGACGGTACGCGGAATCTTTTTTTTATATATATAAATTGAAATAAAATTCTAACAAAAGCAAAGTATATATTATTATTTTTATTGATATTTTTTTTGCAATGTTACGATATTGTTGAATATTTTCTTTCTTGGGGGGGTGGGGGGTAAAATTGTAATAATAAGCCGTTTGACAAGATTTTTAAGGTTTCCCGCCAAAGTGAAAATGTGAGGGATGAGGTAAACTTTGTGAATACAGTTTTTGGTTAAAAGATTTTTTGTAATTAAAACAACTTTTAAAGTGGAACTTGTCTCTTTTAAGACTCGTGTAAAAATTCCGCACCCGAACGCTTTGCTGTTAAAAATTGTGACGCGTTTATAAACTTTGTCTTATTTTTCCTCTCTCTCTCTGAGGTAAACGCGTGTTAATAATTTGCTAAAGTTATAAATTTTACATTCTTATCTTGGCCTCCTTATTGTTTCTTTTTTTGGTATTTGATTGAGTAAAGTTCTGACTCCAAGTGTATATTATTAATAACAATTACAAGGTATGTATTTGGTAATAATCACACTATCATCGGGCCTATTAACACCTTAGTCCAAAAATGCAACTTTGCTAGATCGTGTTCATATCGTTAAATTCTAACCTTGCTTTCAAATATATATCATATTTTATCACGTTGTTGTTTTCAGAACTTGTGGTGAGTTATCTTTAGAGAAAAAAACCTGCTATTTTACACGTAATTAAATAAGGCTTTTGCGAGGTTATATATTATCAATAGTGTAAAATATTATGGTATCTCTGGTTGTAATTATAGGTCGTGGCTAATGACGCCTATAAAATATATCTAACTACGGCTTTAATTAATAACAGAATTGCACGACCTCGTTAACAATAATTTAATGAAATGGTGCAAACATTGATTACAATACAAAAATTAACACGTTTAGCGCGGGCCGAATCTTAACGCGCCATTCCGTGTGATATTTTAACACACTTCTTCTTTGCGATTCTTCGAAGCACGATGGTCAGCTTCTGGACATCGTTGTCTTTCAGCTCCTCGGCCTCACACTGCATTGAACTGTAATGTTACATAACATGAGCGGACATACAGCGCTTTGTGACCCTCGGGTGAAAGGCGCTATATAAAATGCTATTATTATTATACAGTACTTGATACACCCTCGATAGTTCTAACAACAACAGCCGCCGTTCGCCACCAAAGCGACGGTGACGTCTCCACAGCGGCTGTGCCAGGCCAGGTGCACCTTGAGGCTATCACGCAGAGTTGTGGAAGGTTCGCTGACTGCTGTGCCAGGCTAGGTGGTTTTCCTCCGGGTTCCAAGGTTTCCTCCCAGAACAAACAAAAAACCACAATAATTAACAACACAACACATAGGACACAGTATCTGGCAAAATGTTGGCGCCGGCTAACCGCGTGGCTGCCTTCCGCCTCCGAGCGATACATTGCAACTTATTATTTCTGAGGGGGGATGGCGGCACGGTGGCGCTGCCGCATCACAGCAAGAAGATTCCGGGTTCGAATCTCGGCTCGGGTGCCGCATTTCTGTGTGGAGTTTGCATGTTCTCCCCGTGTCCGCGTGTGTTTTCGCCGGGCACTCCGGTTTCCTCCCACCGTCTAAAGACATGCTGCCAGGTTAATTGGCCTACTGAGTAAACTGCCCCGAGTGCCCTGTGATATAGCCCTGCCTTGCGCCCTGTGTCTGCCGGGATGGGCTCCGGCTCACCGCTACCCTGTACACGATTAAGCGGTTTTTGACAATGGATGGCGTGAATGATTTTTTGCCGGGGGTGAGTTGGCTTAGATAGCAATGCGGGTCACACAGTCCCAGGGTCTGGTGTGGACATGTAAGCCTATCGTAGCCAGAGATCAAATCTGAAGCTGTCGTGAAAAGGAGGGAAATCCAGGCGAACCGGTTTTCTCTCTTTTGTAAGATGAGTGGGAGTGGGTGGCGCTGCCGCCTCACAGCAAGAAGGTCGCCGGGTTCGAATCTCGGCTCGGGGGGCCTTTCTGTGTGGAGTTGGCATGTTCTCCTCGTATCCGCGTGGGTTTTCGCCGGGTACTCCGGTTTCATCTCGCAGGCCAAATTATATACTGCTGCCAGCCAGCCACCCACCAACTAACTCACTAAACCACCCACTCACTGGGGATCAAGGTAGAGGCGTTCACGTCGCGATCCCTGTCAAGTAATACTTGGTATTACCTGCAAATTCTACCAAACACTTGGAAGCCGAGGAGCTGAAAGACAACGAGGTCCGGAAGCTCAACAGATGCCAGAAGCCCCTCGGTCCGGAGCAAGAAGAGAGGCCAATGCCCGCCGCCTTTAAGGCCAGCACTGACTATTATATCTCTAAATGTCGAAGGGCTGTCCGCAACTAAAGAATAACTTGTTGCAATGGGAAACAACTGTCATATAACCATCACGCATCGAAGAATCGAATCGACCCACTCACTCACCTATGCACTCCGGTTTCATCACACAGTCCAAAGACACGCCGCTGCCTAAGTTAATTGACCTGCTGAATACATTTCCCGCGGTGCCATGTATTTTAGCGGAGGGGAACTGTTGAGCCGTGTAGCTCTTTGTAACAGTTGTCCAGGCGGGAACGGGTAAGCAAGTTACGACATCTCAGGGCACCGGGGGGGGGCGATTTAGTCAGGACAATTAACCTATGCAGCAGCAGCGTTTGTTTGGACTGTGGGAGGAAACCGGAGTACCCGGTACAAACCCACGCGGACACGGGGAGAGAACGTGCAAACTCCACACAGAAAGGCGCCCGGCACTGGATTCGAACCGGGGGGGCATTCTTGCTGTGAGGCCGTCGGTGTCATTCACCGCTACGACCACCGTGAAGGAGCACTCAGTGACACGGCTATCTCGAATGAGCAGCTGTGGAGAGTAATTTTCATACACCAAGCCATGACAAGCTTGCATCGGTTCAATGCTGTGGCGCCAGGATGTTGGATTTCTTCCTACCAGCGCCTTCACGGGAACATGTAATTCCTTCCCCTGACTTGGACTGTTGGTGCGGGTCAGTGGTGCCGTGCCGATATGTTCTCTCTCTCTCTTACGATCTGCGTCTGCTCGGATACATCTGTTCCCTCCTTGCTTGTTGTAGAATTATTATTTTTATTTTTCTCCAGCAACAACAACGGAGGGCGGAGGAGCGACGCTCACAACAGCGAGCCGAGCGCCGGGCGGATAAAGCACAGCAATCTGGCAAGGTAAGGAGCACAGGTGGTGCATCTGCCAGTCATCACGGTCAGGCAGCCCGTCGTGACACCTGGGTCTGTCCCGCGACCTCCTGTCAGCGAGCTTTCTCCACTCTGCGTGATTGGTCTCAAGGTGCACCTGGCCTGGCACAGGCGCCTTGGTGACGACACCGCCACTCAGTGGCGAACGGCTGGTTGTTGTTTGCTGCTGACGGTGGTTTCCGTGGTTACTGCGGCCGATGGTAGGATGCGTTGCCAGGCAACCTGAACCCAGCAGACAATGTAGCTGTTGTCATGGTTACACAGTCTCCTACACTGTGTGCCAGGTCCAGACCTTTGACCCGGAAGTGTAAAATGGAGTGGCGGTGGTGATAATAATAATATCAATTTATATAGCGCCTTTCACCCGAGGGTCACAAAGCGCTGCACAAGGGCCGCGAAGAGAACGGCATGTCAACTACGAAAGAAAAAAACAACCAATAAAAACCAAAGCAACAAAAAATAAATGATTAAGGCTACTTCGAATATACTGAAAGGTCGTGAAACTGGCAATCTTATGAGCGGTAAAAATCTGCCAGCGTCCCCTAAGATGATGACGATGATGATAATTAATCAATTAACAGTTCCTTACAGCTTCAATACAGTCTCTACGAGTCTCTGAGTCTCCATGAGTCTCTATGAGGTGGACAACTGTTACAAAGAGCTACACAGCTCAACAGTTCCTTCCAGCTTCAATATAAATAATAATAATTTGACATTTACATTAATCATTTAATTTTTGTTGCTTTAGTTTTTAGTTGTTTTTTTTTGTCGTTGTTGACATGCCGTTCTCTCCGCGGCCCTTGTGCAGCGCTTTGTGACCCTCGGGTGAAAGGCGCTCTATAAAATGCTATAACAATGCTGTTATTATAACGCGCACATCTTCATCCACTGTTGAAAGGTACTCATTCGACGAGAGAACGACTCAGAGGCGTAGCGAGGAGAGCGCAGAGAGGCGGAGGAGGAGGCAGCCAGGCGGTTTGCCGGCGCCAAATTGCCACAACACTGCTTCCTATATATTATGATGTTATCGGAGTGTTTTTTTAAGTTGTGGGAGGAAACCGGAGAACCCGGAGGAAACCCACGCAGAACAGGGGGGGAGAATAACACACTAACTCCACACAGAAAGGCGCTCCGAGCCGAGATTCTAAACGCGGGACCGTCTTGCTTCTTCTTCTTCTTTGCGATTATTCGAAGCAGCGCGATGGTCAGCTTCTGGACATCGTTGTCTTTCAGCTCCTCGGCCTCGAAGTGTTTGGTAGAATTCGCAGGCAAATACCGAGTACCTTTCTTGCTGCGAGGCGCAGATGTTACCACTGCGCCACCCTGCCGCCCCCCGTGACCTCCCGTGACCTCCCGCGAACTCCCTTGACCTTCCTTGACCTCCCTCGCCGATGGGCTGGCATCAGAGACCCAGTAGCCAGATGTAGCTGCTGTGCGTAGGAGACAGGATCTACACTGGATACTGAGCATCCGATAGAGAACAGCAACGGGTGGTCCTCCAACCCCGCTCGCTCGACCCGCGTCGCTCATACGCTCCGCTCGCTCGCTCGTTCGCGTACCTGCCCAGGTACGCGAACTCCTCCGCTCTCCCAACAACTGTCCCATCGCTCGTGGTGATTCTTCGAAGCACGATGGTCATCTTCTGGACATCGTTGTCTTTCAGCTCGAAGTGGTGAGCTGAGAGCGGTGGAGTGCTCAATAGCACAGAACATCCCAGGCAGGTGGCTTAGTCTTGGTGGCGCCGATTCGAATCCGACTCGATTCTTCGAAGCGTGATGGTTATATGACAGTTGTTTCCCATTGCAACAAGTTCTTCGTTAGTTGCAGACAGCCATTCAACATTTAGAGATATAATTGTCAGTGGCTGGCCTTAAAGGCGGCGGGCATTGGCATCTCTTCTTGCTCCAGACTGAGGGGGCTTCTGGCATCTGTTGAGCTTCTGGAAATCGTTGTCTTTCAGCTCCTCGGCTTCGAAGTGTTTGGTAGAATTTGCAGGTTATACCAAGTTATTACTTGACAGGGATCGCGACGTGAACGCCTCTACCTTGACGCCCAAATCACCAGATCATCGGCATACATAACACGGTTGGCCAATCGACAGCCCATCCCTCGACTGTACGTACCCGGGCATCGATCAGCCTCCCATTGCACCTGTTTACCATACCTTGGCTGCAACAACAACAACAAAGATCCCCCGTGTAGCCTTAACAGACTGTAGGGTCAAGTGCCGTTAGCGAGTAGCACCTATGCAGGTCGACACGGCACGGTATCTTGGCTGCACACACACACACACTCACAAAGATAAAGAGACATTTCACTCGGAGCGAACTTAAAGGGAGTTCAGCCCGGGGGGTGGGATTTGGGGGGTGGCTACCGGGGGGGGACACACACACGAGGGGGGGGGGGGTGGGTGCCAAGCGAGGTCACGCTGAAGTTTATGGACGGTATTTATTCGGGAGGTAATGGCCGCGCTGTAAAGGTTATTGAAGTGGCGTGGGGCAAAGGTCCGCAACGGTTAGGGTGGCGCCTCCGTCACAACCGCCACGACGGTCACGGTCACCCACCATCGACACCATCAACCAGTCACCCACCATCAACACAGTCACCATCAACATCACCACCATCAACACAGCCACCACCATCATCACCGCTGCCACCACCAAAACCACCGTTTGTCACAGACTCATTTAAACGTAGAGACCCACAGACTCAACACAGAGACCCACTGACTCAACACGGAGACCCCACAGACTCACACAGAGACCCACGAACACTTGCTTCCTTATATATATAGACGAATGAGTGTGTGAACGGGTGTGTAAGTGGGTGAGTGGGTGGGTGGGTGAATGGTGGGTGAGTGAATGAGTAGGTGTGCGAGTAGGTTAATGGGTGGGTGGGTGGATAAATAGCAGAGTGGGCGCATGAGCGGGTGAATGGGTGGACAGGAGGGCGAGTGGGGGAGTCACTGACTGAATGGGTGGGTGGATGAGTGAATTGATTAGTGAGTGGGTGGGTGAGTGGGTGAATGTGTGGGTGAGTGAATGGATTTAGTGGGTGGGTGAGTGAACGCATCAATGAGTGTGTGAGTGTGTGAATGGCTGGGTGTGTGAACGGGTGACACACGAAAACAACAGACACACACACCACAGCCACACCCTGTGATTGGCGCGTTATCTCCCCCCAGATTCTCCACTCTCACGCAACCTATCTCTGAACATATCTCATAGATGGGAGCGAAGGGAGGGCAGGGAGGAGGGAGCGGTGGCGCAGCGGTTAGCGCACCTCATTAGACCAAAGGTAGATGTTTATTAGCACAGCAAAAAAAAATACCCCGTGAGCTTGCAAGCTATGGAAGCGGGGATTCCTGCCGTGTAATGCTGTGTGTGTAACACTGGCTCCCGTCTCTAACGCTGGCTCCCGTCTCTAACGCTGGTTCCTATCTCTAACACTTGCAAGCTCTGGAAACGGAATTCCTGCGACACGACAATCATGCGAACAGAGACCCACAGACTCAACACAGAGACCCACAGACTCGCACTGAGACCCATAGACTCGCACTGAGACCCATAGACTCAACACAGAGACCCACAGACTCAACACAGAGACCCACAGACTCACACAGAGACCCACAGACTCAACACAGAGACCCACAAACTCACACAGAGACCCACATACTCACAACATACAGGCGTAAGATACAGCATACACACAAGACAAAGCTCCCCCGTGTAGCCCTAACAGACTGTAGGATCAAGTGCCGTTAGCGAGTAGCGCCTATGAAGACCGGCACGGCACACGAGGGGGTGGGTGGCCAGCACCACGCCCGGCCGTCTTTGTATCCTTCATACCGACAGCAACAATAACCGTGTTCGCCACTAACTGACTGTGACGTCACCACGGCGCCTGTGCCAGGCCAGGTGCACCTTGAGGCTGTCACGCAGACACACAGCTGCACACCTGCTATGTACACTGTACAAGCACACACGTGTAGATACAGTAGGGCGGACACGTGTTCTCCGCGTGGGGTCTTGCCAAGTGCTCACTCACTCACTCTCCGATTACTCATCCGCTCACTCACTAACTAACCCTCCACTCACTAACGCAGCCGGCGCTCACTCACCTACCTACTCACCCTCCCTCCGCTTAACCCACTGACTCATCCACCCAACTCACTCACTCACCCACTCTCCCTTCCTCCGCTCACTCACTCATCCATTCACCGGGTCACTCACCCGCACACTCACCCTCCTTCACCCACTCTCCCACTCGACCTGTCTTCGCTCACTCACTCGTACACTCACCTGCTCGCTCACTCACCCGCTCGCTCACTCACCTGCTCACCGACCCACTCACATGCTCATCCACCCACTCACCCTCCTTCCGTTCACTCACCCACCCGCTCACTCACCTTCCTTCCCCCACTCTCTTCGATCATTCACCTGCTCGCTCGCTCACCTGCTCGCTCGCTCACCTGCTCCCTCGCTCACCCGCTCACCGACGCGCTCCGCTCGTGTTGCCTCCACTGTGGGGAAGAATCCCTTGCGAGATGCGCAGCTTCCTCCTCCACCCCTCCTCAACCTTTCTCTCCTCCACCCCCTCCTCTATCCTCCTTCACCCTTCTATCCCTTCCCCGCCTCCTGCCCGCTCAACTGCCCGCTCAACTATCCCCTTACTCCCTCCTACCATCCGTCCGCCACCTCCTCCTCCATCCCCTCTCCTCCTTCCCTCTCTCGAATTCGATTCGATTCTTCGAAGCGTGATGGTTATTAATGCGACGGTAGTTTCCCATTGCAACAAGTTCTTCTTTAGTCGCAGACAGCAGCCCTTCTTCGATATAGTAGTCAGTGGCTGGCCTTAAACATGCCCTCTCTCTGTTACACGTGCAATAATAACATGGAGGCTCGTAGAGAGACAGTACGAAGGAGCTAGGTCTGCACTTGCCCCGGCAGCCCCCGCGCTACCCGGGGGAGCTTTGTCTGTGTGACCGCAGAGCACGTGGGGCGTAGGTTCGACGTGAGTCATCAGCGAGGAACAGGGGCAGCAGGAAGGAGGAGGAGAAGGGTTCACATTCCAAAATTCCAGAATATCTCCGTCTTGAACGGGGTTGTTGATGGTGATGGTGGTGATGATGGTAGCTCAGCGGTTATCGCTATGCTGGGCTACAAACCCGGCTATGACCCGAGTTCGAATCCCGCTCACGGCCACCACCAACACAACACCAGTGACGATTTTCTGAACCGCTCCTGGGCCTCCTCCCCCTATGTCGACTCAGTCTCAAACGAGGACCTAGTGCGGTGTCTAAACATCATCACTAGGTGAGACAAAGGCGGCCGGGCGTGGTGCCGGCCACCCAGCCCCTCGTGTCAACCTTCGTAGGTGCTACTCGCCAACGGAACTTGACCCTACAGTCTGTGTGTTGAGGCTACGCTGGGGGGGGGACACCTTTGGTGTGGTTGCTGGGAGCGGTGGCGCAGTGGTTAGCGCCGGTGGGGTTAGTGATCAGGGAAGTGATGGATTGAGCTGATAAGCGTCGTCGAGACTAGATAATGCCGAGCATAGCTTCACGCAATACGCGGAAAGCCCCGCACACAAAGACAAAGGTCCCCCGTGTAGCCTCACGCAGGCTGGAGGGTCAAGTGCTGTGGGCGCGTAGCACCTATAAAGACAAAGATCCCCCGTGTAGCCTCCACCGACTGTAGGGTAAAGTGCTGTGAGCGAGTAGCACCTATAAAGACAAAGGTCCCCCGTGTAGCCTCACGCAGGCTGCGTGAGTCTATGTGGTCTGTGGGGAGCGGGTAGCCCAGTGGTTAGCGCACTGGGATACGGATCTGGCGACCCGAGTTCGAATCCCGCTCACGGCCACCAACACCCAGTGACGATTTTCTGAACCGCTCCTGGGCCTCCTTCCCCTAGGTCGACTCAGCCTCAAATTAGTACCTAGTGCGGTGTGACAAAGGCGGCCGGGCGTGGTGCTGGTCACCCACCCCCTCTGTGTATGCCGTGTCGACCTTCATAGGTGCTCGCTAACGGCACTTGCCCCAACAGTCTCTATAGGTCTCTGTGTTAATGTGTCTCTGTGTGAGTCTGTGTGTCTTGAGTCTGTGTGTGTATGTGTGTGACCTCCTGTCGACGGGCCTTCGACACTTCACGTGGCCTCAAGGTGCACATGGCCTGGCACAGGCGACGTGGCGACGTCACCGCCACTTAGTGGCGAAGGACGGTTGTTGTTGTTGTATGGTGTGTATGTGTATGTTGCAGGCTACCTTCATAGGTGCTACTCGCTAACGGCACTTGACCCTACAGTCTGTTAAGGCTACACGGGGGGCCTTTGTCTTTGCTCTATAATCCGATGTCGCTGATATGAATCCGGGACTCGCTCCAACGACTCCACGCAATGCGGGCTGCTCGCAGCGACTCACACAGACTCACTCAGACTCATAGAGACTCGGAGAGAGATACACGGTGACTCATAGACACACAGCTTCTTCTTCTTTGCGATTCTTCAAAGCACGATGGGCAGCTTCAACGATGTCCAGAATCTGACCATCGTGCTTCGAAGAATCGCAAAGAAGAAGATAGACACACAGAGATACACAGAGACTCAAAGAGCTACACGGAGACACATAGAGTTTGTGACCCTCGGGTGAAAGGCGCTCTATTAAATGCTATGATTATTTATTACTATAGAGATTTATAGAGATACACGGAGATACATAGAGACGCATGGAGAGACGTAAAGACTCATAGAGATACACGGAGACTCATAGAGACACATAGAGACTCATAGAGTACACACTGAGCCTCTTAGACACCAAGATTCCCATAGAGATACACAGAGACTCATAGAGATAGATGGAGACTCATAGAGATACATAGAGACTCATAGGGATACACGGTGCCCTGTGATGGACTGGCGTCCCATCCTGGGTATAGCACTGCCTTGCGCCCTGTGTCTGCCGGGATAGGCTCCGGCTCGCCGCGACCCTGTACATGGTTAAGCGGTTTCTGGGTCAAAGTTGATAGATATCAAACGTGGTATGTGTCACGACTAAATTGGGTATTTATTTTATAAGTTTCATGTAAAGAAGGCAGGACGGGTTAGGTATGTTTCCCGAGAGAAGGAGGGAGGGAGGGAGGGGTAGGTGGTAGGGTTGGTGAGTGGATGGGTTGGTGAGTGGATGGGTGGGTGAGTGGATAGGTGGGTG
>JAZEWU010000003.1:7923075-7935485 GCA_036362915.1 Geotria australis | reverse complement strand
CTTCTACGTTGATCCCCTGAGTCTCTATGTGTCTCTATGAGTCTCTATATGTCTCTGTGAGTCTCTATGTGTCTTCGAGTCTCTATAAGCTGGACAACTGTTACAAAGAGCCGCACAGCTCAACAGTTCATTCCAGCTTCAATACAAACCATGAGTCTCTACGTGTCTCTTAGAGTCTCAATGTGTCTATGTATCTCTCTCTATGTATCTCTCTCTATGTATCTCTCTGTGTTTCTATGAGCCTCTATGTGTATTTATAATAATAATAGCATTTATATAGCGCCTTTCACCCGAGGGTCACAAAGCGCTGCACAAGGCTGCGGAGAGAACGACATGTCAACAACGACAGAGAACGGAAAATCAGCAACAATTTTTTTTGGGGTTTTTTGTTTAATCCGAGCTGTGGGATGGACAAGTGTTACAAAGAGCTACACAGCTCAACGGTTATTTCCAGCTTCAGTACAAACTGACAGTATCTACACGGGGCGGGTTTGAACCGTGACTCGCTCTGTTACAAACTAGCTCGCCACTGAACTTCCGCCACTAGAGGCCGCTACAAGCCTCTCGTCCGATTGGCCGTGCTCACACAAGGGGTGAGCCGTGATCCATCCACTGCTGGGTGAATCCCGTCTCCAAGCCGCGTCCCGTGTGTGGCTCTTTGTAACAGTTGTCCGACTCATTGAGACTCATACAGATGCATAGAGATTCAGTGATATACATAGACACATCGTCAGTTTGTATTGAAGCTGGAAGGAACCGTGTTGAACTGTGTTGCTCTTTGTAACAGTTGTCCAACTCATAGAGACCCATAGAGATGGCAACCAGTGTTAGATATGGGAGCCAGTGTTAGAGACAGGATCCAGTGTTAGAGACAGGAGCCAGTGTTAGAGACGGGAGCCAGTGTTAGAGACGGGATCCAGTGTTAGAGACGGTCGCCAGTGTTAGAGACAGGATCCAGTGTTAGAGACAGGATCCAGTGTTAGAGACAGGAGCCAGTGTTAGAGTCGGGAGCCAGTGCAAGAGATGTGAACCAGTGTTAGAGACAGCAACCAGTGTTAGAGACAGGAGCCAATGTTAGAGACAGGAGCCAGTGTTAGATATAGGAGCCAGTATTAGACACAGCAACCAGTGTTAGAGATGAGAGCCAGTGTTAGAGACAGCGACCCCACGTTGCAGCCGCACGCTTCTGGCTGCAAATGCAGCCGCCGTGCTGCAGCAGCGCTATCGGCGGCACGAGCCGCGTAGCCGCCCAGTGTTCGCTGCTCCCTTTCCTATTCAGAATCATCGGAGCAACACGTGCAGGACAGATGTGCGGTCAGACGAGCCCTGGGGGGGTGGGGGGCCATGGGGGAGACGCCAGTGAAGGGGACGGATGATGGCAGTGATGTTTAGATAGATATGTAGAAACATTTGGATTGGCGTTGTTTCCCCCTCGTGTCTGTCTCTCTGTCTTCCTGTCTCTGTGTCCCTATGTCTCTCGCTCACCCTCCCTCACTGTCTCCCTCCGTGTTTGTCTTCAAGGAAGTGACGGCCATCTTAGGAGGGGACGCTGGCAGATTTTTGCCGCTCTTAAGATTGCCAGTTTCACCACCTTTCGGTATATTCGAAGCAGCCCTTAATCATTTCTTTTCTGTTGCTTTGGTTTTTATTGGTTGTTTTTTTCTTTCGTTGTTGACATTCCGTTCTCTCCGCGGCCCTTGTGCAGCGCTTTGTGACCCTCGGGTGAAAGGCGCTATATAAATTGATATTATTATTACAGCAGAAAAATAACCCGGTGAATGTAACACTAAGGAAATACGAGGTTTAACCCTTTCCGGCAATACGAACACAGTGTTAAGATGTTTAAACACTAAGTGGACACCTTGTTTTGCAAAGGCTCCAAGTGTGCAGGCAGCCACACATACTTGTGGCCAAACCATGTTAAAAATAAATGCTATCGCAATGCATTGTCCTTCAAACTTATTGGCCAACACCAGACGGCTTTCTCTGTAGCCTGGTCTGTGTTCAGCCAGTTTCCGCCAGAAGGCAGACGCTCTCAGGACAAAGCAAAGATCACAGCATCTGTTCTCCATAGTCTAGCTCTTTTTTTATGAGTTAGGTCACGTTTAAAATAATATGAAAGTCGTAAACCCGCTTTTATCGAGCCGATAATTAATGTGCGACGTTTCGCGGATAGTTGCAATGAGCTTCATCAGGAACAAGGATCTAACCCGGTGAGCTTGCGAGCTCTGAACGGCATTCTTGCATCGACACAGCAGCAAACGCGCGAACATGTGACCCAGGGAGTGATGGGAGGGAAGGAGTGATGGGGGGTGATGGGAAGTTAGGAGTGATGTTGGAAAAAGGAGTGATAGGGAGGGAGGGAGTGATTAGAGGAAGGGGGAACGGTAGCCCAGCGGTTAGCGCACTGGGCTACGAATCTAGCGACCCGAGTTCGAATCCCGCTCACGGCCAACACCAGTGACGAATTTCTGAAACCGGTCCTGGGCCTACCCGTAGGTCGACTCAGCCTCAAATGAGTACCTAGTGTGCGGTGTGTAAACATCGCCACTAGGGAGACAAAGGCGGCCGGGCGTGGTGCTGGTCACCCACTTCCTCGTGTGCCGTGTCGACCTTCATAGGTGCTACTCGCTCACGGCACTTGCCCCAACAGTCTGTTAAGGCTATAACGGGGGATCTTTGTCTTTGTCTTGGAGTGATGTTGGAGAGTGATGGGTGGGAGTGGGTGATGGGAGTAAAGCGGAGAACCGGGAGGAAATCCACACGGAACAGGGTGGGGAGAGAACACACACAAAATCCACACAGAAAGGCGCCCGAGGCGGGTATCGCACCGCCTCGGGCGGGACCTTCTCTCTGCGAGGCGGCACCGGATGTCACCGCTGCACAGACACCGTGCCCTCTGTTAGTGCTGATTGTTACTGACCGCTGTTTGGGGCAGAGGATTTCCCTCCAGCATTTAGTGAGTTGAGCCCGTGTGTGGGCGAGACCACTACGAGGGTGTGTGTGGGGGGGGGTAAGGAAAGGTTAGGGGTGGTGCCCCCACCTCCCCCCCCGCAGTGGGCAGCAGATGGAACAGTCCGAATCACATTCCATTCCCCAGGCAAGAGCCTAGTCACTCATAAAGGTCACCCGAATAGGCTCGCAGACTGTAGGGTCAAGTGCTATAATAATAATAGCATTTATATAGCGCCTTTCACCCGAGGGTCACAAAGCGCTGCACACAGCTGCGGAGAGAACGACATGTCAACAACGACAGAGCACGTAAAATCAGCAACAATTAATTTTTTGGGTTTTTTTTCTATAATCCGAGCTGTGGAGAGAATGGCATATCAACAACGGGGAGACAGAAAACTGAGAGTCAAGCGATAGCAACGAATTATAAGACAAAGGACAGAATGTTGCCGCTCTCTTAAGATTGCCAGTTTCACGACCTTTCAGTATTATATTCGAAGTAGCCTTGATAATTTATTTTCTGTTGCTTTGGATTTTATTGGTTTTTTTTCTTTCATCGTTGACATGCCGTTCTCTTCGCGGCCCTTGTGCAGCGCTTTGTGACCCTCGGGTGAAAGGCGCTGTACAAAATGCTATTATTATGATTATTAGCTCCGTTAAAGGAGTTTGTGCGCCTTTCCGTGTGGAGTTTGTGCGTCCCCACCACCCCTGTTCAGCGTGGGTTTTAGCCGGGTACTCCGGTTTCCTCCCACGGTCCACAAGTTCACGCTGCTGCCATTCACCCGCTCACCCCACTCACCAATCCACTCACCCACCCGCTCGCTCAACTACACACTTACTCAGTTACCCACTCCGGTTTCCTCCCACAGTCCAAAGACACGCTGCTGCCTATGTTAATTGCCCTGCTGACTGATTAAGCAGATGTTTATTATTAGAGCAGAAAATAGCCAGTTTGTTTGCAAGTTCTGCATGCGGGATTCCTGTGACACAACAAACTTTTGAACTGGCTTCTGTCTCTATGTATTCCTTCCCCTGGCTTGGACTGTTGGTGCGGGTCAGTGGTTCTTTCTCTGTTCCGATCTGCGTCTGCTCGGGTACATCTGTTCCCTCCTTGTCTGTCTCTCTGTCTTACTGTCTCTGTGTCCCTATGTCTCTCCCTGTCGCTCACCCTCGACTCACTGTCTCCCTCCGTGGTTGTCTTCATGGAAGTGACGGCCATCTTAGGGGACGCTGGCAGATTTTTGCCGTTCTTAAGATTGCCAGTTTCACGACCTTTCAGAATATTCGAAGTCGCCATAATAATTTAGTTTCTGTTGCTTTGGTTTGAATTGGTTGTTTTTTTTCGTTGTTGACATGCCGTTCTCTTCGCGGCCCTTGTGCAGCGCTTTGTGACCTTCGGGTGAAAGGCGCTCTATAAATTGATATTTGTATTATTATAAATCGCTATTGCTTGACTCTCAGTTAATCTGTCTTGATGTTATTGACATGCCGTTCTCTCCACAGCCTTGTGCAACGCTTTGTGACCCTCGGGTGAAAGGCGCTCTATAAATGCTATTATTATTATAACACTGGCTCCTGTGTCTAACCCTGGCTCCTGTCTCTAACAATTGGCTCCTGTCTCTAATTCTGGTTCCTGTCTCTAACACTGGCGCCTGTCTCTATTGGATCTTGTGTCTAACACTGGCTCCTATCTCTAACACCGGATTCAGTCTAACACTGGCTCCCGGATCTAACACGAGATAGATAGATGTTAGTTATCACAGCAGAAAAAATACCCAGCGAGCTTGCAAGCTCTTTACGGGACTCCTGCATTGACACGACGAACGTGCGAGTTGCTGTCAATAATTAAAATATATACAAGATTTATACAAAAAAAAAGCAAAGACAAAAATCCCCCGTATAGCCTTAACAGACTGTTGGGGCAAGTGCCGTTAGCGAGTAGCACCTATGAAGGTCGACACGGCACACACGAGGAGGTGGGTGACCAGCACCATCCCGGCCGCCTTTGTCTCCCTAGTGGCGATGTTTACACACCGCACTAGGTACTCATTTCAGGCTGAGTCGATTTACGGGGACCGGTTGAGCAAATCGTCACTGGTGTTGGCCGTGAGCGGGATTCGAACTCGGGTCACAGCCAGATTCGTAGCCCAGCGCAGCGCTAACCACTTGGCCACCGCTCCCCCTCACCGCTCCCCTTCCTCCCCTCTCACCTACCCCTCGCTCGCTGCCCTCCCTCCCTCCCTCCGTCTCTCGGCTAGAGAGCGCGGAGCTGGGAGACTCTTCGAACGGAGCGTGTTGTTCCGTCCGTTGCGTCAGTCTCTCTCCGCCGCTGGAGGATCGCGTGCGGGTTGTCACCGGTGGTGGTTGTTGGTCGGATCGCCAGCGAGACTCCGAGCAACGGTTTCCAGTAACTGGGGGGCGGGCGGTTGTGGTAACAGCTGCGGCAGCGACTCGTGACAAGTTACACGGTCAACAACGCGTGTAGCTTACGGCGACCGCAACAGCTACACCCATCAACAGCTACATCAACAACAACAGCTCCAGCAAACCGGAGGGGGAACTGTGTCAACAACTCCGGCGGCAACTCGCGACAAGTCGCACGGTCAACAACGCGTGTCGCTCACGGCGTCGGCAGCGGCCACAGCCGAGACCAACGTCAGCAGCAACAGCTACACCATCATCAGCTGCAGCATCATCAGCTACAGCATTAGCTGCATCAGCTACACTCATCATCAGCTACAGCATTAGCATCATCAGCATCAGCTACATCATAATCAGCTGCATCATCATCAGCTGCATCATCAGCAGCTACAACATCATCAGCTACAGCATTAGCTGCATCACCTACATCATCATCAGCTACATCATCATCAGCTACAGCAGCATCAGCCGCATCAGCTACAGCGTGCGATACAGCCCAGCTAGTGGAGTGGATGTTTTAAGTGAAAGCGACCGGGAAATGCACGGCTGGATTAGTGAGCCGGTGAGTGTCAGCTAGTGTGAGCCAGTGTTTGCTAGTGTAGGAGTGAGTGCTGGCCACCCACCCCCTCGGTGTGTGCCGTGCCGGCCTTCATAGGTGCTGCTCGCTAACGGCACTTGACCCTACGGTCTGTTGAGGCTACACGGGGGGGATTTTTGTGTAGGGAGGGTGAGCTAGTAAGTTTAGGAGTGAGTGGAGTGTAGGAGTGCGCTATTGAGTTGCATGACTCAGTCTCAAATGAGTACCACGTGCGGTGTGTAAACATCGCCACTAGGGAGAGAGACAAAGGCGGCCGGGCGTGGTGCTGGCCACCCACCCCCTCTGTGTGTGCCGTGTCGGCCTTCACAGGTGCTGCCCGCTAACGGCACCTGACCCTACACAGTCTGTTAGAGGCTACGCGGGGGACGTTTGTCTTTGTATGAGCACGCGAGTGAGCGCATGAATACGCTAGTGAGCTCGTTAGTGAGTGAGTGTGTGAGCTAGTTAGTTCAGTATGCGTGAGGTAGTAAGTAGACGTGTAAGCGAGCTAGTGACTCGGTTAGTAAGCTAGTGAGCGGGCCGGCGGGTAATCTAGTAAGTTTTCGAGTAAGCTGGCATGCTAGTTTGTAATCGGGCGAGCGAGCTAATGAGTAATCTAGTAAGCTAGCGAGTTAGTAAGACAGTGAACAAGCTAGTTGGTAAGCTTGTGAGTAGGCTAGTAAGCCAGCACCCAACTCCACAAAGTAACAGCTCGCCACCATGACACCAACGAGGCTACTACTACCACTGCTCACGCTGCTGATGGTCATGGTGACGATACCCACTCAATCATCATCATCATCAGCAGCACTATCATCAGCATCATCGGTGTCCGGGCGCGCCTCGTCCCTGCAGCCTCACCCGCGTTCGGTGGCCGCGCGCTTCCTGTGGGATCTGTCCGCGGGAGGGACTCGCCGCCTGTGGGTCATCAAGGCGGCGTCTCCGCACGACGCCTACTACCGCCTCGTGGACGCCGTCATCGCCACGCGACACGCACGCTGCCAGCTCGCGGACAGGCACATGCACATGCTGGTGCTGTTCGAGGGCGGTGGCGGCGGTGCAGGCGATGATGATGGTGGAGGTGATGATGATGATGATGCAGGTGGAGGACCCGGAGAGCATCGAGATGGAGGATCGATACGGAGGAGAGCGAGCGGTGACGCAGACTTCGCCGGAGGAACGGGAGCATCCGGAACAGCGCGGAGGAACACGGGGGGAACAGCGGTTGCGGGAGCAGGGCAGGCCGCGGGGGAGTCTCGTCGTATCACGTCCGAGGGCCGCGTGGTGCGCGCCGCCCTGGGCCCGGCGCTCGTGGCCAAGCTGGTGGCCTACCTCAACTTCGACAAGGACGCGTTCGGCATGCTGGTGCTGCGCAAGAACCTGCAGGTCACCGCTGACACGCGGGGGCCGCGGTGTGCGTCTGGTGGTGTGTGTGTGGGTCTGCGTGTGTGTTGGTGTTGTGTGTGTGGTTGTGGGGAGCTGCGTTGGCTGGGTCGTGCTTCTGCGGTTAGCGCTAAGCTGGGCTATGAACCCGGCTATGACACGAGTTCGAATCCCGCTCACAGCCAGCGCCAGTGACGTGGGTTGGTGAGTGAGTGAGGAGGCTGCGGTGGCTGGGTCATGTTGCCCGCATGCCCGGCCACCGCATACCCCCAAGCAGCATCCGTTTGGCCAGACAGAGCGGGGCTAAAGCTGCCAATTTATCTCCACGAGCCGGAACACCTCCTCCGTCAGCCAGGGTCTCTGGGGAGGCTTGGACCAGTGTACCCAGTGCAGCCATTCCAGCTGCATGAGCCACGGTCCTGAATCTCACACATTTCCCCCCCAGCTGCAAGCGATGGTGAAATTCTCGCTTGCAGCTTTTATCAGCTAGCCGAGACCAGGCCACTGTGGGTTTGAATGGGGTCCATCACCACCATCACCATCACCACCATCATCATCACCACCATCATCAGCTAGCCGAGACCAGGCCACTGTGGGTTTCAATGGGGTCCTAGGTGGACGCCCATCACCGCCGTGGAAGAATGGCAGACGCATCCTACAGATGACAAGCCGATGGTCAGAGCGCAGATCAGTGTAATAGTACATCTATATATTGTTGTAATAATAAACACCTATCTATCAACATCTAAACATATATCTTTAAGCAAGTGACGGCCATCTTAGGGGGGGACGCTGGCAGATTTTTGCCGCTCTTAAGATCGCCAGTTTCACGATCTTTCAGTATATTCGAAGCAGCCTTAATCATTAAATGTTTGTTTTTTATTGGCTGTTTTTATTTTCCTGTCGTTGTTGACGTGCCGTTCTCTCCGCGGGCCCTCGTGCAGCGCTTTGTGACCCACCCCCGGGTGAAAGACGCTGTATAAAATACTATCATAATTAATATCATCATAATTTCGTTCAAACGCCAGGTGCAGGAGCGCTACCCGTACCCGGTCAGGCTGGAGGCCCTGCTAGAGTTGGTGGACCGCCTGCCGGCACGACGGCTGGAAAGGCTACGCAACCACGGCTTCGTGGATCGCTGCAAGGCCGGCGGCGTCGCTGGGCACGAGGGCGGCACTGGGTCGACAGGCGGCCAAGGAGGGCATCCCACGGCTGTCAGACACAACGTTCCGAGCCAGGCGGTGGGAAAGCCAGACGGCCAGACGGCGGGTGGACGCGGCAGCCAGGGTAGAAGGGAGCCCGAGAGCAGGGCGGAGGTGGCTGGGATGGAGGCGAAAGAGGAGGGGGAGGCGGGGAGGCTTGCCGTGCGGAAGGAGCTTCTCCGCAGGCTGATCGCGAGCCGCATCGAGAGGCTGCGATCCGGTATCCGGGTATCCGGGTTGCCGACGGCGGAGAGCGTCGCCGCCACGACGACCGCAGCAACCGCAACAACCACCGGGGCAACAACCACGACAACCGCCGCCACGACAACAACAACCGCGGCTGCAACCGAGGTCGCGGAGGTCGCGGGGGTCGCGACCGACCCGCCGGTCCCCACGAGCGGCGGCACCGCCGTCGTCACGGTTACGCGCCGACCGCCGCCGGTCGCCGTGACGACCGCGAGACACGGTGACGACGATGGCGATGATGATGATGAGCGAGGTGGTCGCCGTCACCATGACGATGGTGGTGATGATGATGGTGATGGTGGTGGTGATGGTGATGATGGTGGAGGAGGAGGGGAGGACAAGGGGACTGATGTGGTTGGTGGCGGTCGGAACGAGAAACCGCGGCACGGGGTGGGTAGCAGCAGCAGCAGCAAGCAACAGCAGACACCTCCTGCTGCTGGCAGCAGTAGCAGTGGAGGAAGCAGCAGCAACAAGCAACAGACTCCTGCTGCAAGCGTAGGCGGCGGCAGCACCGGAGGAAGCAACGGCAGGCAGCAGACACCTGCTGCAGGAAGCAGCAGCAACATCAACAAGCAGCCGACTCCTGCTGCAAGTGGAGGCAGCAGTAGCAGTGGAGGAAGCAGCAACAACAAGCAACAGACTCCTGCTGCAAGCGTAGGCGGCGGCGGCAGCACTGGCAGCGGCGACAAGCAGCAGACACCTGTTGCGAGTGCAGGCAGCGACAGGCAACAGATACACGCTGCTAGCGGCAACAGCAAGCAGACACCTGTTGCGAGCGGAGGCAGCGGCAACACGGGCAGCGGCGGCGGCAGCAAACAGCAGCCTCCTGTTGCAGGCGGCAACAGGCAGCAGGCACCCGTCGCAAGCGGCGGCGGCGGCAGCAACAGGCAGCAGGCACCTGTTGTTAGCGGCGGCACAGGCGTCAGCAACAAGCAGCAACAGACACCTGTTGCAGGCAGCAGCACAGGCAGCAGCAGCAACAAGCAGCAGACACCTGTCGTTAGCGGCAGCAGCAAGCAACAGACACCTGTTGCAGGCAGCAGCAACAAGCAACAGACGCCTGTTGCAGGCAGCAACACAGGCAGCAGCAACAAGCAGCAGACACCTGTTGTTAGTGGCAGCAGCAAACAGCAGACACCAGTTGCAGGCAGCGGCAACAAGCAACAGGCACCTGTTGCAGGCAGCAACACAGGCAGCAGCAGCAGCAAACAGCAGACACCTGTTGCAGGCAGCAGCAACAAGCAACAGGCAGCTGTTGCAGGCAGCAACACAGGCAGCAACAAGCAACAGACACCTGTCGTTAGCGGCAGCAGCAAACAGCAGACACCAGTTGCAGGCAGCGGCAACAAGCAACAGACACCTGTTGCAGGCAGCAACACAGGCAGCAGCAGCAACAAGCAACAGACACCTGTTGCCAGCGGCGGCAGCAGCAAACAACAAACACCAGTTTCAGGCAGCAGCAACAAGCAGCAACCTGTTGCAGGCGGCAGCAGGAGCAGCACAGGCGGGCCCCCGACGCCGCCAAAGAAGCTGGATAAGAAGACGAAGAAGCCGGTCGAGGAGGAAGCGGAGGAGGAGGATGTGGAGGATGCGGAGAAGGTGGACAAGATTGAGGACCGGGCCAGGAAGAAATCTCGCGCCGAGGAGGCCGACAAGCGTGGCGCCAAGACGGCGCCGGCCAGCAGGCCCGGGGAGCGGAAGCCCAGGAAAGGTGCTGGAACAGGAGGTGGAGGAGGTGGAGGAGGTAAGAGGCCAACTGCTAAGAAGGAGAAGAGACCGGAAAGGAAGCCGGCCATGAGTTCGCTCTCCGCCTTCCTGCAGCAGTTCCACAACAAGCGGCGGCTTCTCGTGAGTGGCACCCCGCCCTATTAACCCCACCGTGACTCCCTCCCGTGACCCACACGTGACCCCATCCCCCGTGCATCCCGTCAACCCTCCCCTTCCCTGCCCGTGCTTTGGTTGTTATTATTAATTGGTTTTTCTTCTGTCGTTGTTGACATGCCGTTCTCTCCGCGGCACTTGTGCAGCGCTTTGTCACCCTCGGGTCTTCTTCTTCTTTGCGATTTTTCGAAGCAGCACGATGGTCAGCCTCTGGACATCGTTGTCTTTCAGCTCCTGGGCCTCGAAGTGTTTGGTAGAATTCGCAGGCAATACCAAAATTATATTATTATTATTATAACGTGTTGCCACTGGCGTCGCATCCTCGGTGTTCCCCCTGCCTTGCGCCCCGTGTCTGCCGGGATAGGCTCCGGCTCACCGCGACCCTGTGTACAGGACTAAGCGGCTTCTGAAAATGGATGGATGGATAACTTGTTGCGATGGGAAACTGTCATACATAACCATCACGCTTCGAAGGATCGAATCGAATTCGACTAACACGCCGGCCTGCACCCCGCTCCCTGATCCCCTCCCCCACTGATCTCCCCCCCTTCTCCTATATCTGTTTTACATTGGGGGAATCTGTTGACTGTGCAAGTCTGAAGCTGATCAGTAACACGTGTGTGTGTGTGGTTGTATCACTGTGTCCCTACAGTCTGTTAAGGCTACACGGGGGAAATTTGTCTTTTGTGTCTGTGTTGTGTAGCTGTGTGTTTGGCTGAGCGGTGGCTTCAGTGGTTTAGCGCTATGCTGGGCTACAAACCCGGATATGACCCGAGTTCGAATCCCGCTCCACGGCCACCACCAACACCCAGTGACGATTTTCTGAACCGGTCCTGAGCCCTCCCCCTAGGTCGACTCAGCCTCAAGCGAGTTACTTAGCGCGGTGTGTAAAGCATCGCCGCTAGGGAGACAAAGGCGGCCGGGAGTGGTGCCGGTCACCCACCCCCTCGCGTGCCGTGTCGACCTTCACCAGGCGCCGCTCGCTAACGGCGGGTGTTACGGGTGTCGCGACACCCGCACTTTCACAGAAACATGATTCCATCCCCCCCACTTTTTCCTGAGGTAGGCTCATATCTACGGGCAGTCTGATGAAACGAAACTGAGTTCCCAATACGTGAAAACCTATTTATAATAATAATAATTTTACATTTATAACGCACACATATTAATTCACTGTCGAAGGTACTCATTCGACGAGAGAACGACTCAGAGGCGTAGCGAAAGCGCAGAGAGGCGGAGAACCCGGAGGAAACCCACGCCGAACAGGGGGAGAACACACAAACTCCACACAGAAAGGCGCCCGAGCCGAGATTCGAACCCGGGAGCTTCTTGCTGTGAGGCGCAGATGTTACCACTATGCCACCCTGCCAAATCGCTGCTCCACCGCTGGTTGTTGTTGTGTTGTTGTGTGGTAGCTGGTGACGTCGCCCAGCGAGCGGAGTTCCATGTACGTGCAGCAGCGGGACGAGTACTTGGAGCACGTTTGCGAGATGGCGCTGCGACGCATGTCCATCATCACCATGATCGGGAACATCACCGCCAGCTCCTTCAGCATGGAGCACTACCAGATGGGTGCGAGGGTGGTGGGTGGCTGGGTGGTGGGTCAATGGATGTGTGGATTATGGTGGTGGTTACATGGGTGGGTGTGTCAGTGAGTGGGTGGGTGCGTGTGTGGTGTGTGGGTGGGTGAGTGATGGGTGTATGCGGGAGTGTGGGTTGTGCGTGGGTTGGGTGCGTGGGTGATGGGT
>JAZEWU010000003.1:7912003-7923054 GCA_036362915.1 Geotria australis | reverse complement strand
GGGTGGGTGCGTGTGTGGTGTGGGTGAGTGATGGGTGTGTGCGGGTGTGTGGGTGCATGGGTGGGTTGTGCGTGGGTGGCCCTTGTGCAGCGCTTTGTGACCCTCGGGTGAAAGGCGCTATATAAATTGAAATTATTATAATAATAATAATTATTTCCTGACGCCGTGACTCGGTGGTCTCCCCCCTGGGCTGTGACAACAACAGACACGGAGAAGTCTCTGCGCATCGCGGGCGGCGGCGGCGGAGATGGGGACCGCCTGCCGCCCGAGATCGTGGTGGAGCTGCGCAAGGAGTTCGGCATGACCTACAATCACTTCTTCATGGTCCTCACCGACATCGACATGAAGGTCAAGGTAACGGGGGCTGTGGAGAGACGGTTCGCCCGGGTTCGAATCCCGGCTCGGGTGCCGCCTGTAAATGTACTACTGTGTGGAGTTTGCGTGTTTTCCGCCGTGTGGCCGTGTAGACCTTCATGGGAGCTACTCGCTAACGGCACTTGACCCCCCACAGTCTGTTAAGGCTACACGGGGGAACTTTGTCTTTGATGGTGATGATGATGGTGGTGATGATGATGGTGGTGGTGGTGATGATGGTGATGATGGTGTTGGTGATGATGATTGATGGTGGTGATGATGATGATGATGATGGTGGTGGTGGTGATGATGGTGTTGGTGATGGGGTAGGCAGGATACGTTGCCTGACTCGCTCACTCTCTTGGTAGGTCATCTCTTGAGTGTCCCCTCTCTCCCCTTGTGTCCGCCCACCCCCCCTGCATCTCCCCCGACCGCATCGCTCTTTCCCTACCTGTCCCCCTTCTATACCTACACCCCTCTCATCCCCACCACACACCCCCTCTACTACCTCCCCCCACCCATTCCCCCCCTCGCAGCAGTATTACGAGGTGCCCATGTCGATGCTGGCTGTGTTCGCTCTGGTGGACTCGCTGCCGTCACGACTGCGGGAGATGGAGCGGCAGAAACGCGACGGCGCCGCCTGCGCCAAGGACGACCGCCCTCGCTCGCTGGAGGACTTCCTCGCCAGGTGAGGAGACAGGCGAGGAGACAGGTTCAGATTAGTTGTTTATTATTACAGCATTAACTCGAAGGCTTTCGTGACCGATGTTGTTCACAGCGAGGTTCTGCTTGTGAGTTTAGGTCATGTGAGAAGGGTGTGTAAGTGAAGTGCACCCGTCGATATGCCGGAGCGAACGAGTGAGCACATGCGTCAACTTACCTCAAGAGGTGGCACCGACGTTTCGGTGGCATTACGGCTAGCATCATCAGGGAATCGAGAGAGGATTCCCTGATGATGGGAATACCCGGTGAGCTTGCAAGCTCTTTACGGGATTCCTGCATTGACACAACACTGGCTCCTGTCTCCAGCACTGGCTGCTGTCTCTTAACACTGACAGACAGATGCTTATTATTACAGCAGAAAAAAACAGACCGTAAAGTAGCGATGGACACGGAATGAACGAAGGAATGAGAGGGGAATGAAGCATTGAGAGGGAATGAAGGCGAGCCTCGGCGTGCGGGGACAGGTTCCGGTGGCGGCGCCGTCTGTTCGTCATCTCCAGCCCGTCTGACGAGGACTGGTCATACCAGCAGCAGATCTACTCGCTCAGCGGGCAGGCCTGCAACCTGGGTACCTGCCACACACACACAACGCTACACGCACACACGACAGAGCGTGTAACCTGGGTACCCACCAGCACACACGCTCTGCCTGGCTGTGCGTGCAGCCGCTACTCAGCCCGCCGATGATTCCCAATGAAGGTGAAGCCCGGTGGACGTGTGAGTGTATCTGCCCCCGGCTTGTGTGTGTGTGAAGGTCTCCGTCACATCGCCATCCTCAAGCTGTTGGGGCTCAACGCAGAGGTCGGTGGGGTCATCGAGCTCTACTCCATCAACGGTAAGCGGCACCCAGCTCCCCCATCCCCACTCCCAGCCCACCTATCACACCCACCACCACGACCCACCACACATCCACCACCCACCAACCACCACCGACCACTCCACAGGCAGCTCCAAGGTGGAGCGCGAGGGCGTGCCGGGCTCGCTGGTGCGCGACATCCGCAACTACCTGCAGGTGAGCGGCGAGCACTTCTCCATGCTGCTCGTGGGCAAGGACGGCAACGTGAAGTCCTGGTACCCCTCCCCGATGTGGTCCATGGCCATCGTCTACGACCTCATCGACTCGATGCAGCTGCGCCGCCAGGAGATGGCCATCCAGCAGTCGCTGGGCATGCGCTGCCCCGAGGTGGAGTACTCGCCGTACACCTACCACCGGCACGAGCGGCACGGCGGCCGGGGCGACGCCGGCCACGGAGACCGTCACCACGGCGACCGTCACCACGGCGACCGCGGCGAGGAGGACGAGGAGGAGGAGCGGCGATATCACCACGGAGGACAGGGGTACCCTGATTACTGAGGTGCGGCGGGCGCACTGGCGGCTGTGATAGTGTGTTGGCGATGGCGTGGCTGCGCTGGCTCCTGTGTAAGATGGTGGTTCCGTGTAGATGGTCCTGTGTTGACGGAGAGACGGGGAGGAGCGGCGCTATCATCACCGTGGCGCAGGAGGAGGTGGGGGGTACCCCGATTACTGAGGCGCGGGCTGAGGGTTGTGTTGGCGATGGTGGCTCTGTGTTGATGGCGTGGCTGCGATGTTTCTGTTGTCGATGGTGGGGCTGTGTCGGTTGCCGTCACTGACGCCGGCTCCTGTCTCTAACACCTGCGAGCTCCCGTCTCTAACGCCGGCTCCCGTCTCTAACGCAGGCTCCCGTCTCTATCACCTGCGAGCTCCGGAAAGCGGGATTCCAACATGGACACGACGCGCAGCTGTGACGGACAGACCTGAGATGTTTATTGTTGCAGACATAAAATACCCAGTGAGCTTGCAAACCCAACGTTGGCCCAATGTAGGGTTTCATTGGTTCGTTGAGAACCAATGTCAACCAACGTTGGCCCAACGTTGCCGGAACGTTTTCGGGACACGTTTCCCGTCGCTTATTCTGCGCGAGTTTCACGCGGATTTCATCGTGGTCACCGTGCCGTTCCCAGAATCTGTTTGATAATAATGATGATTATAATAGTAATAACGTTTATATAAAAACTAATTGATTCTATGTGTCGTTTCTTATCCCCTGCACAGCCTCATCGCCAAGAGATTTAAACCCTCCCGTAGACGTCAATGTTAAATCCTCCCATAGACTCCAATGTTAAAGCCTCTCATAGACCCCAATGGTAAATCCTCCCATAGACCACAATGGTAAACCCTCCCATAGACTCCAATGTTAAATCCTCCCATAGACGTCATGTTAAAATCTCCCATAGACTTCAACGTTAAATCCTCCCATAGACCCCAATGGTAAATCCTCCCATAGACCCCAATGGTAAACCCTCCCATAGACTTCAATGTTAAAATCTCACATAAACCCCAATGTTAAACCTTCCCACAGACTCCAACGTTAAATCCTCCCATAGACCCCAATGGTAAATCCTCCCATAGACCCCAATGGTAAACCCTCCCATAGACTTCAATGTTAAAATCTCAGATAAACCCCAATGTTAAACCTTCCCATAGACTTCAATATTTAACCCTCCCATAGACTCCAACGTTAAAGTCTCCCATAGGCCCAGGGCTTCTCAAGCTTTAGCACCTCAAGGCCCACTCGGGTCTGGTCTCCAGGGACCGCTAGGTGGCGCTCGCGGCCCACTGATGGGTCACGACACACCGGTTGCGAACCGTGAGAGCACCGCATCAGAGGTGATACTCGGTATCGCCTGCGAATTCTACCAAACACTTCGAGGCCGAGCTGAAAGACAACGATGTCCAGAGGCTGACCATCGTGCTGCTTCGAAGAATCGCAAAGAAGAAGATCAGAGGTGGCTTTGCGGTGTTGGTTGTTGTGGAACTTCTGTGGGTAGATGGTGGGTGATGGTGGTGGCGGTGGTGGTGACGGCACTTGCCCCAACAGTCTGTTAAGGCTATATGGGGGGGGGGTCTTTGTCTTTGGTTGATGTGATCACATTGCTGTGAGAGAGAAACACAAACGGAAAACACATTCAATAGACGCATCCATCCATTGTCAGAAACCGCTTAATCCTGTACAGGGTCGCGGTGAGCCGGAGCCTATCCCGACAGACACAGGGCGTAAGGCAGGGGTATGCCTAGGATTTAACGCCAGTCCATCACAGGGCACCGGGGGGCAATTTAGTCCGCAGGCCAATTAGCCAATGCAGCAGCAGCGTGTCTTTGGAGTGTGGGAGGAAACCGGAGTGCCCGGCGAAAACCCACGCGGACACGGGGAGAGAGAACGTGCAAACTCCACACTAGTTGTGGGAGGAAAGCGGAGAACCCGGAGGAAACCCACGCAGAACAGGGGGAGAGAATAACACACAAACTCCACACTAGTTAATCCATTGTGAAGCTCTGTTTGAGTTTAGGTTATGTGAAAAAGTGAGTAAGTGAAGTGTACCTACCCGTCGATACGTTAGAGCAAACGAGCGAAACGTCGGTACCATCTTTTAAGGTGAGTGCTGTATGTGCTCGCTCGTTTGCTCCAACATATCGACGGGTGCACTTCACTTACACACTTTTTTCACATGACCTAAACTCACAAACAGAGCTTCACTATGGAGATAACATTGGTCTTGAAAGCCTACGAGTTTATTCCACACTAGTTGGTGAGGCGTGGGTGAGGAGTGATGAACTCACTCTGCAGACTCTCGTCCAGCTCTCTAATGGCCGCCTCTAGTTCCGTCGTGTGTCCCAGTCGCGCCTCGCCTGGTGAGCAGACACGGAGACACAGTCACACTAAGACACCGGGACATTCAATTCGACTCTTCGAAGCGTGATGGTTATACGACAGTTGTTTCCCATTGCAACGAGTTCTTCTTTAGTTGCAGACAGCCCTTCGACATTTAGAGATATAATAGTCAGTGCTGGCCTTAAAGGCGGGCGGGAATTGGCCTCTCTTCTTGCTCCGGACTGAGCGGCGTCTGGCGTCTGTTGAGCTTCTGGACATGAGACACGGAGACACAGTGACACTGAGACACGGGGAGACACGGGGATCGCCCTTCAGATGTAATCGGACAACCGATCAGCGTTTGCTCCGTGTGTGTGGGGGGGGGAAACCGGAGTACCCGGAGAAAACCCACGGGCGTGTGAGGTGGCAACACGCTATTCCATAGTGAGGGCAACAGTGGCGGGTTAACGTTGTATATGCTGTGCTCTAGCGCCACCTCGGGGTGACAGACTGTAGGGGCAAGCGCCGTTTGCGAGTACCACCTTTGAAGGTTGACACGGCACACGAGGGGGTGGGTGGCCAGCACCACGCCCGGCCGCCTTCGTCTCCCTAGCGGCAATGTTTACACACCGCACCAGATACTCGCTTGAGGCTGAGTCGACTTAGGGGAGGAGGCCCAGGATCGGTTTGGAAAATCGTCACCGGTGTTGGTGGTGGCCGTGAGCGGAATTGGAACTCGGGTCGTAGCCAGGTTTGCAGCCCATCCATCCATTTTCAGAAACCGCTTAATCCTGTGTACAGGGTCGCGGTGAGCCGGAGCCTATCCCGACAGACACAGGGCGCGAGGCAGGGTAACACCGCAGGATGGGACGCCAGTCCATCGCAGGGCGCCTGGGGGGAAATTTAGTCAGTACCCCAATTAACCTGGCAGCGTGTCTTTGGACGCTGGGAGGAAACCCACGCGGACACGGGGAGAACACGCAAACTCGAGCCGAGATTCGAACCCGGGCAGTTCTTGCTGTGAGGCGGCAGCGCTACCCACTACTCCACCGTGCCGCCAACCCAAGTACCTTCAACGGTGAATGAATATGTGCCGCGCGTTACAAGTGTGCAATTATTTCTATGATTGTTAGTACCGCGTGTGCCGCTTCCTCGCTGCTGAGGCTGTAGCTGCTGCGGCTGTAGCTCTGCCTGTTGTTCTTGCTGTTGTTGCTGTGCCGGGGCGCGCTGGGACAGGCGTCGGTCGCGTAGGTGTGCCCTGTATTCGGGTAGGCCCAGGCTGTGCCCGCGGGGCGGCGAGTCGATGTCCGCCAACACGGCGTCAAATTCCCTCAGGGCCGCCTCGATCCCTCGATCCATAACCTCCTCCAGGAACGACAACACACGGGGGCAAAAATGTCCGTCCATCCATCCATTTTCAGAAACCGCTTAATCCTGTACAGGGTCGCGGTGAGCCGGAGCCTATCCCGGCAGACACGGGGCGCAAGGCAGCGGTATACCTTGGATGGGACGCCAGTCCATCGCAGGACACCCGGGGGCGATTTTACTCAGTAGGCCAATTTAACCTGGCGGCGTGTCTTTGGACGGTGGGAGGAAACCGGAGTGCCCGGCGGAGAATCCACGCGGGCGCGGGGAGAACGTGCGAAGTCCACACAGAAAGGCACCCCGAGGCGAGATTCGAACTCGGGGGCCTTCTTGCTGTGAGGCGGCAGCGCTGCTCACCGCTACGGCCACCATGCCTCCAATAACCACCATCATCATCACCATCATCACCACCATCATCACCATCAAAGACAAAGATCTCCCGTGTGGCCTTACCAGACTGTTGGGTCAAGTGCCGTTAGCGAGTAGCACCTTTGAAGGTCGACACGGCACACGAGGAGGTGGGTGACCAGCACCACGCCCTGGCCGCCTTTGCCTCTATTCCGGCGACGTTTTACACACCGCAGCAGCTACTCATTTGAGGCCGAGTCGATCTAGAGGAGAGGCCCAGGACCGGTTCGAAAAATCGTCGCTGGTGTTGGTCGGTGGCAGTGAGCGGGGATTCGAACTCGGGTTTTTGGGGATCGTAGGTCAGCACAGCGCTAACCCGTAACGCCGATATTAACTATGGCGGCCCCAGGGAGCCAAACCGCAAGAACAGACTTCCGTTCGGAATTTCTGAGTCGATAAGAAAAAGCCACCAACACCAGTGACGATATTCTGAACCAGTCCACTGCCGCCTCACAGCAACAAGGTCCCGAGGTTCGATTGGCGACTCGAGTGCCGCCTTTCTGTGTGGAGTTTTTGTGTGTGTGTGCGGGTCTCTCTCCCCGTGTCCGCGTGGGTTTTTCGCCGGGTACTCCGGTTTCATCACACAGGGCAAAATATACGCTGCTGTCAATCACTCACTCACTCAAACAAGCACCCACTCGCCGACTCACTCACTCAAACATTCACCCACCCACTCGCTCGCTCGCTCACTCACTCCGGTTTCCTCCCACAGTCCAAATACAAGCTGTTGCTGCCTAGGTTAATTTGTCATCACCATCATCATTGTCAGAAACCGCTTAATCCTGTAAAGTGTAAGGGGTCGCGGTGATCCGGAGCCTATCCCGGCAGACACAGGGCGCAAGGCAGGGCTATACCCATGATGGGACGCCAGTCCATCACAGGGCACCGTGGGCAATTTAGTCAGCAGGCCAATTAAGCTAAGCAGCAGCGGCATGTGTTTGGACTGTTGGAGGAAACCGGAGTGCCCGGCGAAAACCCACGCGGACACGGGGAGAGAGAACATGCAAACTCCACACAGAAAGGCGGCACCCGAGCCGGGATTCGAACCAGGGTTCCTTCTTGCTGTGAGGCGGCAGTGCCGCTCACCGCTACACAGCCACCGTGCCACGCCCAAGATCGAGCGACTCATCTGAAAGCGACTTCACAGGGGAGACAAAGGCGGCTGGGCGTTTGTAAGTGCTACTCGCTGACGGCACTTGGCCCAGCAGCCTGTGTGAGGCTACGCGGGTGACCTTTTTGTGTGTGTGAGTCGCGGTGAGCACGTGGAGGAAACGCTCACACAAAGACAAAGGTCCCCCGTATAGCCTCAACAGATTGTAGGGTCAAGTGCCGTTAGCGAGTAGCACCGATGATGATCGAAACGGCACACGAGGGGGTGGGTGACCAGCACCACGCCCGGCCGCTTTTGTCTCCCTAGTGGCGATGTTTACACACCGCGCTAGGTACTCATCTGAGGCTGAGTCGACCTAGGGGAGGCAGGCCCAGGACCAGTTCAGAAATTCGTCACCGGTGTTGGTGGTGGCCGTGAGCGGGATTCGAACCCGTGTCGCCAGATTCGTAGCCCAGTGCGCTAACCACCGGGCTTACCGCTCCGCCACTCTCACTCAACCACCCAGCCTCTCACCCACCCGCTAACACCCTCACCCACTCACTCTCTCACCCACTCACTCACCAGGTCTCTCCGCCAATCGTTCTTTCCGTTGTGCCAGTTTTAGCCTCGACACGGCCTTGTATAGCCCCCCCCCAACTTCCCCCCTCTCACCCCCACTTCACCCCCACTCACCCTCTCACACCGCCATCGACCCCCGCGGAGCGATACCCTTTCGTGACGCGTGATTAACGAGCCCGAAGCCGAGCTGTGACAGGTTCATGTCCCGTCAATGGGATGGCGCGTACGGGGGAGTGAGTGGCTGTGTGGTTGAGTGAGTGGGTTGGTGGGTTGGTGTGTGGGTGAGTGTGTGGGTGGGTGAGTGCGGTAGCCCTAGTGGTTAGCGCACCGGGCTACGAATCTGGCGACCTGAGTTCGAATCCCGCACACGGCCAACGGCAGTGACGATTTTCTGAACCGGTCCTGGGCCTCCTCCCCTAGGTCCGAACTCAGCCTGAAATGAGTAACCTGGTGCGGTGTGTAAACATTGCCGCTAGGGAGACGAAGGCGGCCGGGCGTGGTGCTGGTCACCCACCCCCTCTGTGTGTGCCGTGTCGACCTTCATAGGCGCTACTCGCTAACGGCACTTGACCCTACAGTCTGTTAAGGCTACACGGGGGGGATCTTTGTCTTCGGGTCTTCTTCTTCTTTGCGATTCTTCGAAGCACGATGGTCAGCTTCTGGACATCGTTGTCTTTCAGCTCGGTCTTCGGGTGTGTAGGTGGCTTGGTGGGTGTGGGTGAGTGAATTGGTGGGGGAGTGTACGGCCGTATATGGCTGTCCGCTGTGCCAGGCTATGTGCAGGAGGCGGTCACGGGACAGACCCATTGCAGCACTAACCGCTACAAAAACAAAGCTACCCCGTAGTGAGATGCTCACTCAATCGCTCATTCGCTCGCTCCCTCACTCGTTCCCTCACGCGCTCAGCTACTCGCTCACCACTACGTTAACACACACAACAGTTTATAGTGACTTAAGGAAGTGACGGCCATCTTAGGGGACGCTGGCAGATTTTTGCCGCTCTTAAGATTGCCAGTTTCACGACCTTTCCAAGCAGCCTTAATCATATATGTTTTGTTGCTTTGGTTTTTATTGTTTTGTTTTAATTTCGTTGTTGACATGCCGTCTTCTTCGCGGCCCTTGTGCAGCGCTTTGTGACCCCATGGGTGAAAGGCGCTATATAAAATTATATGATTATTATTATAGCCCTCAGAGCCTGTAGGGGCGCTCGAGTGGGGAGTCGAATCCGGGAGATCGGCGGCCCTAATAATAACGGCGGTGGGAGCGACAATGTGCGACAGCTCGTAAATTACCCGGACACTCGGCTCCATGGACAAGAGGCTAAAATAGGCGGCGGGAGGCAGGGAGGGTCAACAAAAGCTGGATTCAGCTGAAGGGAGGCGAAAACAGGGGTGCAAGCTCACTACCTCACCCGCTCACTGCTCACCTACTCACTCGCCCACCCACTAAACCGCTCGCCAACACCACCCACTCACTCACTCATTCGCCCGCACACTCGCTCACTAACTCGCTCGCTCAATCACCCACTCACTCACCCATTTGCTTGGTCGCCCACTCACCCGCTCGCTCACTCACCCACTGGCCGGCCAACTCATCGACTCGCCCACCCACTAACGCGCTCACTCACTGCTCACCCACTCGTTCATTCACCCGCCCACTCGCTCGCTCACTAACCCACTCACTCACCCACCCGCTCACTCACTCGGTTACTCACCCACTGGCCAGCCAACTCACCCACTCGCCCACCCACTAACGCGCTCACTCACTGCTCACCCACTCGTTCATTCACCCACCGACTCGCTCGCTCGCTCACTCACCCATTCGCTCGGTCGCCCACTCACTCACTCGCTCACTCACTCGGTTACTCACCCACTGGCCAGCCAACTCACCCACTCACCCACCCACTCACCCACCCGCTCACCCAACGCACCAACCAACCATGACAACGCTGGCTTAACGCGAAGGAGAGAATCCATCCATCCATCCGACCAACCATCTTCAGAAACCGCTTAACACCGTAACAGGCTCGCGGTGAGAGCCCGAGCCTATCCCGACAGACACAGGGCGCGAGGCAGGGCTATTACCCAGAATGAGACGCCAGTCCATCACAGGGCACATGGGGGGCGATTCAGTCCACAGCTTCAATCTCAACAGTTACATCCTTTTTATTGGCGTGCCCTGACATTGTATCTCTGTTGAGCACCGATCGCCACACCGCTAATGTACACACACTCACACAAAGATCCCCCGTGTAGCCTGAACAGACTGTAGGGTCAAGTGCACACACACACACTCGCTCACACACCTTACAAAACACATAGATCACACTATCTCTCTCCCCGTGTCCGCGTGGGTTTTCGCCGGGTACTCCGGTTTCCTCACACAGTCCAAACACGCTGCTGCTGCCTATGGTTAATTGTCCTGCTGACTAAATTTCACCCCCGGTGCCCTGAGATGTTGTAACTTGCTTGCTCCTCCCCGCTGGACAACTGTTGCAAAGAGCTAGGCAGCTCAACAGGTTCCTTCCAGCTTAAATACAAACCGCCTATGAGTCTGTGTCTCTATGATTCTCTGTGTCTCTGAGTCTATGAGTTGGACAACTGTTACAAAGAGCTAAACAGGTCAACAGGTTCCTTCCGCCTTAAATACAAACCGCCTATGAGTCTCTATGTGTCTCTATGACTCCACTGAGTGTCTCTATGATTCTCTGTGTGTGAGTCTATGAGTTGAAATTTACATCTATGCGTATGTGCGTGAGTCTGTTAGAATATGAGTACAGTCATACCCCGCCCTACGTCATTAATTGGTAAAAAAAAAACCGTGATGTAACCCGTTTTTTGACGTAAACCGGACGCAATGCC
>JAZEWU010000003.1:7859859-7873312 GCA_036362915.1 Geotria australis | reverse complement strand
GGAGAACCCGGAGGAAACGCGTGCAGAACAGGAGGGGAGAACGTAGAAATGCCACTCAGAAAGGAAGCAGTGCCCAGTGGCAATATGGCGCCGGCAAAACCGCCTGGCTGCTTCCTCTGCGCTTTCCTCGCTATGCCTCCGAGTCGTTCTCTCGTCGAATGAGTATCTTCGACAGTGAATGAATATGTGCCACGCGTTATAAATGTAAAATTATTATTAGTAGCTCGGGTCTAGCTGTTTAACGTCTCTCAATGCCAGAGAAGGTAAAGCCTTATATATTTTACATTCGAATTCGATTCTTCGCAGCGTGATGGTTTTTATGACAGTTTCCCATTGCAACAAGTATCTTCTTTAGTTGTAGACAGCCATTCAACCATTTATAGATATAATAGTCAGTGCTGGCCTTAAAGACGGGCCTCTCTTCTTGCTCCAGACTGAGGGGCTTCTGGCATCTGCTGAGCTTCTGGACATTGTTGTCTTTCAGCTGAGCTTCAAAGTGTTTGCTAGAATTTGCAGGTGATACCAAGTATTACTTGACAGGGATCGCGACGTGAACGCTCCTACCTCGATCCCCATTTTACATTATTTATACACTGGCAAAAAAAGGTGCCCAAATAGTCTTCCTAGCGATGTGGCAACTGCTGATGACGACGACGATTAGCTGTGTGAGTCACGCAGACACGATGCTAGCCCAAAATGACGACGCACGCTTGACTGCGTGACTCACCCACCTCCAAAGATGCCTGCCTGCCACAGTCTTACAACAGGGTCAAGTCACCTACAGGATGGGCCGGGATGGGTGGCCAGGAACCACGCCCGGCTGCCTCCCTCCGCCACCGCGCGCCGAGGAAGGGGAGATGATTACAGTTTACAGATTATTTTTTTACAGATGTGTATTATTTACAGCAGAAAAAAATACCCAGTGAGCCTTGCAAGCTCTTTACGGGATTCCTGCGACGCGAGCAACACGCGACCAGCCCGTGACACCTGGGTCTGTCCCGTGACCTCCTGTCGACGAGCCTTCGACACTTCACGTGGCCTCGGGGTGCATGTGGCCTGGCACAGGCGACGTGGTGACGTCACCGCCACTTAGTGGCGAAAGACGGTTGTTGTTTGACCGTACGTCAACCAAGTGACGGTGACTGATAGAATCCGTTCAGGCAGATGCCACTCACACGCGAATAATGGTTACTCTTCAGAGCTGTTCTTTCGGGACAGCCGTGTCGAGCGCTCAGCGACACGGCTATCCCGAATGAGCAGCTCGAAAGACCAACCGTCTTGAATCGAGCCACTGTGACAATGCTACGACACAAAGAAAAGCCCACCTAATTCAAACCCAAGACAGCCTCATGGAGTCTCAAGGCCAAGCTCCAGAATAGTGGCCGATTTACCGTGGACGTTTGGCCATTTCCCATCTTAACAGGGAGTGCGTCGCGAGGGGCGGAAGCTGGAAATTATTCACCGAGCAGGATATAATATTTAATACGATCGAGCACATTCGCGGGCCCCTGCGTCTGCCGGGATAGGCTCCGGCTCACCGCGCGACCCCGTAACAGGATTAAGCAGTTTCTAACGATGACTATGATGACGCACATTCGCCTTTGTCAATCCACTGCTGGACTAACGCTGCGTCGGAGTCCCGTAAAGAGCACTGGGTATGTTTCTGCTGTAATAAACATCTATCTACAAGCAAAGACAAAGATCCCCCAGTATAGCCTTAACAGAATGTTGGGGCCGCCTTTGTCTCCCTAGTGGCGATGTTTACACACCGCACTTGGTACTCATATGAGGCTGAGTCGACCTAGGGGAGGAGGCCCGGGAACCGGTTCAGAAAATCGTCACTGGTGTTGGTGGCCGTGAACGGGATTCGAACTCGGGTGGCCAGATTCGTAGCCCAGCGCGCTAACCACTGGGCTACAAGCCCCCCTAACTAAGCCACACACAGTCACCGAGTTTAGTTCACTTGCTGTACTGCACAGCCACTCCCCCCCAATCCCCACCACTGCGCGTGAATGCGGGCTTTATGAGTTTCTCACAAATACACGCGAGCGGTATGGTTGGTTGGTGGCGGCGGTGGTGACCTCGCGAGCACAGTGAAGAAGGCGGCAGTTAGCAGCTCCAGCGAAAATGCACGTTACGCAAGAACCCAGCCGGAGCGAGGGAGAGAATTGGCGCCGAGACGGGGGGGCACGATTTGGGGAGGGGAGTTCAGGGTTAAACAAAAAAAACGTCCCTCAATTTTGGCCGTCAGGGCAGTACAGCAAATCTCACAAAATCTGCTTTTTTGCCCAGTTAGAGAGACAGGGTGGGAGCGGTGGGCTAGTGGTGAGCGCGCCGGTAACCTTCCTCCACATTCGCATGATTGTTGTGTCGCAGGAATCCCGTGAAGAGCTTGCAAGCTCACTGGGTATTTTTCTGCTGTAATAATACAGATATCTATCGATCTATCACTACAGCGTTTGTTTCCTGGCCGCGGCTAAACCATATTTGTCTGTGGCGAGTGAAACACTACTGCAATGATGTTGGTTTGTCACGGCTCGATGGAGATAACAATTGCTCCCTCAATAACCGTTCATTCGGGATGGCTGTGTCACCGAGTATTCCTGCTCTGTCCTTCGCGACGTTTCGCCTCCCACGTTGGAGGCATCTTCAAGTTCTCTACCTGGAAAGGGGTCCCGATCCGCTTTAATACCCCCCTTTCCCCGCTGTCCAGCGTGGTGAAATATGGTCAAACATCCCACACGTGAGCGATGTGGATTGAAACTGGCCGAGAGTCTGTCTGCAACGTGGACATCCGGTAACGTCCTCAAGACTGAATTTGAAAAGGAGACGGCTGCTGCATTTGGATGCTAGGCCAATCCCTTTGTGAACCGGATTAACCGGAGTAAACCATGGTGGGGGGGACGACGCACAAAGCGCCGTAAGGATGAATTCAATAATCCATAACTATAGGTATCATCCCTGTGGCCACCTCTTAACCCAAAAATAGTTCAAATCAAATCGGAAGAAACCGTGTTTCAACCCATACGCACTGATAATGCTCGAGGGCCGGCTACCGATGGAGTTAAGAATCCCACTCTTGTGCCGTGTGATGGACTGGCGTCCCATCATGGGTATAGTCCTTGCCTTGCGCCCTGTGTCTGCCGGGATAGGCTCCGGCTCACCGCGTACCCTGTACAGGATTAAGCGGTTTCTGACAATGGAAGGATGGATGGACTATTGTGCCGTCATTTTCTTTGGTCACCCGGCGACCAATGGATCTTTAATCCGTGGGAAGTGGACCGAAAATCGAGTCCGGTTCGTGATCCAACACTAACAGAAGGATCATACGTATTACTAACCGGTAAATAATAGTCATTCCACTGTTGGATGAAAGGCCAGAACAAGCTCTCACCTCTACTATACACCCTCGGCAGCAGCTATGATCAATCCACTGCAGGATGAAGGCCCTCACAAGCCTTATTGTCTCTACAATACACGCTCAGCAGCTATGGTCAATCTACTGCTGGATGAAGGCCTTCAAAAGCCTTCTCAACACTTCGAAGCAGAGCTGAAAGACAACGATGTCCAGAAGCTGACCATCGTGCTTCGATGAATCGCAAAGAAGAAGATCTCGACAATACACCATCGGTAGCTGCTATGGTCAATTTACTGCTGGATGAAGGCCATCACAAGCTTTCACCTCTACAATACATAATCAGCTGCTATGGTCAATCCACTGCTGGATGAAGGCCCTCATTAAGCCTTCTCACCTCTACAATACAGCCTCGCTAGCTGCTATGGTCAATCCACTCACTGCTCCCCTCTCCTCGTCCTCTCAATCAATCCGCCGCCATCTCTTTGCGACGCGTGAGGAATCGCCGCCGCTCGGGGTTACGTGCGGCTAAATCTCCGGCCAATGGAGACCACGCGAAGCACACACACATACGTGTGTCCTCGTACGGTGTGTTTTTTAAACGTAGAATCCACAATTCCATGGCGTCGTTTGCTAAAAGATTACTGTTTTTAAGTTTCCCCCGCGGTTAACGTTCGGCGTTAACCTCGCCTCGGCAGCCGCCTCCCTCCATTTTACGGTCAGCCTCCATCACAACCAACACCCCCTCCTCCCTCTCTTCCTCCTTGTCTTTCTATACAACGCACACCTATCCCCGCCGCTTGGGCTCTAAAACTAGTAAGGCTTTATACTTTGAAAACGACCGGTGGGTTAGAAGGCGGCGAGTCCTTTAAATTATATTAATCGCTCACCGTCGCTCGCGTTAAAGAAAGGTCACAGGCAGTTTTGACGCAGAGCTATTGTCTTTAGCCACGCGATGTGCGTAACCAAATTCACACAAAGGACACGCGGTCTCGCCTCAAAGTCGTCGCCGTTAATGTTACATTTTGACAAAACGTCGAGATTAAGTGTCCACGCGAGTTTTAAATCTCGTCTTTACCGCGTGAGCATGGTGGCGGTGGCGACTAGGCCTCTACGGGGCCTCTCGCTAAGCCTCGGTGTGGCCCGAGCCAACCGGCGGGATCGCGCGACGACCGGCCCCGCCTGGAATCTATCCGAGCGACGGCGACCCGTCGCACGTCGACACAAACGCAAAAAAACCTCGGTTGAAAACGAAACGAACGACGGCGAACGTTACCGCGACACAAACGGCGACGTTTGTGACGAACACGACCGGGTTTGGACCGCGTTTTGTGGTAGATTTCCTCACCTATACTCAGCAGAAGTGTCCGACATTTTCCCTCACAGCTTCGCGGCAAAACGGAAAAGAAGGGCGGCCCGGCCCGCGCAGCGATACTTAATGTGAAGCGGCCCCCCCTCAGTGTGATGTGATGAGGGGGAGGAGGGCTGGCAATGTAATCCGTTAGATTATAATCAATTAAACCTTTATACATTCAGACAAAACGTACGTAGAGAACTTGTTAAATCGCGTCGAGTGATGGGGATTTGTGTGTGCGAGGAATGTGGGAGCGAAGAACTCGTTTTTGGTGTGAGTACGGACTTTTTTTGGGGCCGGTGGGGGGGGGTTGCGTAGAGTTTTTGTGCTCGCAAGGGCGTGATGCGGCTCGCCCCGGCTCCATTTAATGCGTGTGACGTCACCGGGCGATTATTCTCCGATTTAAACTAAGGGGAAAAAATGCTTTAAAAGCTCCGTATAGAGTCAAATTCCACAATCTGAGGTGGCCACGTTTAAATGTTAACTTAACGGTCGTTCGTGATTTAAAAGTGAGGAACAAAAACAATCCCTATGTGGTTTCACGTGACCCATCATCACCTCATGTCGCTTAAAATCCGACACGAGCGTCAATGTACAGTCGTTTGTAACGCTCATCGGTTCGCAATAGGAGTTAAAATCCTTTTGGGTTGGCTCCCTGTGGGGTCAATAAAGTAAGCGCCAATTTTAGTGAGGGAAACTCAACAGCGCACGTTTGGCCTATGGTTGGATGTACTGCCCGATGACTGGTACCAGCGGTGTCAAGATCGACCTCTGTGGAGAAGGTTTGTGAAGGACCCTACTGGGCAGCTGGAGGCGGAGGAGCGACGCTCACAACAGTGCGCCGGGAGGATAAAACGGTAGGGAGCACAGTGGGTGCTCCGTCAGCCCATGGCACCTGGGTCTGTCCCGTGACCTCCTGTCAGCGAGCCTTCAACTCTGTGTGATAGCCGCAAGGTGCACCTGGCCTGGCACAGGCGCTGTGGTGACGTCACCGCCACTTAATGGCGAACGGATGTTGTTGTTGTACTCGGCCCCGCCATATGGACGTGGAATTCCTACCACTCACTGAACACATGAGTAGCAATGCCTCAATAACCCCAGGCAATGGCCCTTATCCATAGGTACATGGGACGACTGAGCCTAAACACCTGTACACACATGCTGTGGAGGATTATCTGTAGGCACCAAATGGCAGAGCAGGCCAATGGAATTAACTGGACCATGCCCGCACGTCTAGGCTCATTCACAGATTAATCTTGTAAAGGATTGCTGTGACCCGGAGCCTATCCTGGAGGACACGGGGTGCTGGGCAGGACTATACCCAGGATGGCACGCCAGTCCATCGCAAGGCGTTCGGAGCAATTTTTAGTCAGCAGGACAATTCGCCTAGGCAGCGTGTATTTGGACTGTGGGAGGAAACAGGAGTACCCGGCGAAAACCCACGCGGACACGGTGAGAACATGCAAACTCCACACAGAAAGAAAGAACCCGAGCCGGGAATCGAACCCGGCGCCTTCTTGATGTGAGGCGGCAGCCGTTACTCAACCTCCAGCGACCCCCAGGAATGATGTTGCATGTGACAAATCAACAGGAGTGGTGAATGTCCCGCTTCTGCCATAGGAATGTGGAATGTCCACGTGAGTCTGTGAGCCTGTGTATCTCCTCAGGCGTGGTGCTGGTCACCCACCCCCTCGTGTGCCGTGTCGAACTTCATAGGTGCTCGCTAGCAGCACTTGACCCTATAGTTATAAAGCTATACGGGGGAACTTTGTCCTCAGGATGAACGTCCAGCGTTATATAATCTCTGGGGTTGGGACCCCGTGCGTTGTGACATCACCACGTATCCGTGCGCGGTGACGTCACGCCGAGTCTAGATTCGCGGTTTGGGGGCTCGGTCAAACGTGATGACGCCACGCCGCTCAACCCCTTCGCGCCACCCCGAAACGTAGTGACGTCACGACGCTCGATAATACCCCCGCCCCTCGTCCCCCCTCCCTCTTCCTTTCCTCCCCCGCGTCCGCCGCCATCGCTGGTGCGCGACTCCTCAATCAGGATGGTGAGTTTACAATCCGTTTGCATCCGTCTCATTCCCTGTGTCGTTCGCGCCGGGAGCCGGCTCGCCGGGACCCCGGGAGTTTCGGGGTCCGCGCAGTACCGCTAGTTGCTGTGCCCCGGCTCGCCGATGAGTGGCGGCGAGCCGGCGAGAGTGAGGCGAAGGAAGCCTCGCCTGTGGCTACTAGGCCCCGCCATTGACTTCGCGGCTTGCGCGCCGGACTTGCTTGTCCGATGCCAGTGTTACATATAAATGGTAAGATATACTATTGGGAGGTACGGTTGCGTAGTGGTGAGTAGCGCTGCCGCCTCACAGCAAGAAGGACCCGCGTTCGAATCCCGGCTCGGGTGCCTTTCTGTGTGGAGTTCGCGAGTTCTCTCCCCGTGTCCGCGTGGGTTTTCGCCACCGGGCACTCCGGTTTCCTCCCACAGTGCAATGACATGTTGCGACTTGGGTTAGTTGGCCTGCGGACTAAATTGCCCCCAGGGCCCTGTGATGGACTGGCGTCCAATGATGGGTATTGCCTTGCGTCCTGTGTCTGCCGGGATAGGCTCCGGTTCACCGCAACCCTGTACAGGATTAAGCATTTTCGTGGCTGCCTTGCCACCGTTCCCACGGTTCTGCTACCAGATCCCCACCCTCTCTAGCCACTGCTGGATGAGCGATAACATTCGCACCTCATAGAAAGAAAAGGTCCTCCTCGGGCGCCTTTCTGTGTGGAGTTTGTGTGTTATTCTCTCCCCTTGTTCTGCGTGGGGTTTTCCTCCGGGTTCCACAGCTAAACGACAACTCAGAATTATTGGCCGATACCATCATAATATATGGGACGCAGTGTGTTGGCAAATGTTGGCGCCGGCTGGCCCACGTGGCTGCCTTCCGGCATTGACCAGCGCGGTGGATCTCAGCAATTGCTCCTCTTTACATTATGATCATAGCTTACGGTTTGCGTTGGTTAGTTCACACGTTGGTTGTGTCAGTGCAAAAATCCCGCTTCCAGAGCTTGCAAGCTCGCTGGGTGTTTTTTGCTGTAATAATAAATGAAGTTGAATTGAGAAGGGCCATTTCCCGAAACGTCGCCAGTTTTCACGACCTTTCACTGTATTCGAAGCAGCCTTTATCATTTAATTTTCGTTGCTTTGGGTTTTAATTAGCTGTTTTTTTTCCCTGTCGCTGTTGACATGCTGTTCTCTCCGATGCCCCTGTGCAGCGCTTTGTGACTCGGGTGAAAGGCGCTCTATAATATTATTATAATATTCACCAGGGCCTTGGTGACGTTACGGCCACTTACTGTATGGGTGTGTTTGTAAGGACTGTGTAGATTGGTTGTCTGTGTTACTAAGTGTGTGTGGATTGGCTGTTCTTATATGATTGTCTTTGTGTGACAAGTTGTGCGGTGTGTAAACATCGCCACTAGGGAGACAAAGGCGGCCGGGCGTGGTGCTGGGTCACCCACCCCTTCGCGTACCGTGTCGACCTTCATAGGTGCTCGCTAACGGCACTTGACCCTACAGTCTGTTAAGGCTATATAGGGGATCTTTATATATATTATATCGTGGGGAGCGGTGGCTCGGTGGTTAGCGCTATGCTGGGCTGCAAAACCCGGCTATGACCCGAGTTCGAATCCTGCTCACAGCCACCACCAACACCAGTGACGATTTTCTGGAACCGGTCCTGGGCCTCTCTTAGGTCGACTCATCCTCAAATGAGTACCTGGTGCGGTGTGTAAACATTGCCACTCGGGAGACAAAGGCGGCCGGGCGTGGTGCTGGCCACCCACCCACTCGTTTGCCGTGTCGATCTTCACAGGTGCTACTCGCTAACAGCACTTGCCCCTACAGTCTGTTAATAATAATAGCGTTTTATATAGCGCCTTTCACCCGGGGGTCACAAAGCGCTGCACAAGGGCCGCTAAGAGAACGGCATGTCGACAATGAAAAATAAATAAAACCAAAGGAACAACATTTTTTAATTATTAAGGCTGCTTCGAAAATAGTGAAAGGTCGTGAAACTGGCAATCTTAAGAGCGGCAAAAATCTGCCCGCGTCCCCTAAGATCATCAGCGTCCCCTTAAGCAACTTTGCGTTCATGATTGTGTGAGTGACTTCGACTCGCCGTGTCGGTACGATTGCGACTGACTGGACTGGTTGGTGTCTCAAATCATTGTGTCGACTGGTTGTTTGTGCTGCCAACAGAGTTCGCACAAGACGTTCAAGATCAAGCGCTTCCTCGCCAAGAAGCAGAAGCAGAACCGGCCCATCCCGCAGTGGATCCGCATGAAGACTGGCAACACGATCCGGTGACTGCCAGCCGCCCCCAACACCGCACTACATACTACACTACACACTGCAGGGATGTCTGGTCCACTCTCCTTGGACCGCTGCCACCGCGACCCTCAACATGACAAGCCCTGTAGAAAATGGATGGATTGTAACATCTGCGCCTCACAGCAAAGAAGGCCCCCGGGTTCGAATCTCGGCTCGGGCGCCTTTCTGTGTGGAGTTTGTGTGTTCTCCCGTTCTGCGCGGGTTCTTCGGTTTCCTCCCACAACTTAAAAAAAAAACTATTTATTTTTTGGCCGATAGCATAAAAATAGGAAGCAGTGTGTGGCAATATGGCGCCAGCAACACCGCCTGGCCGCCTCTCTGCGCTGTCCTCGCTACGCCTCCGAGTCGTTCTCTCGTCGAAGTAATACCTTCCCCACCGTGCTAGATCGCTGAGTTTTATCCGCCCGGCGCTCTGCTCGCCGTTGCGAGCATCACTCCTCCGCCTTCCGTTGTCGTTGCTGGAGGGCGACTGCCTCCGACTGCCCGGTAGCGTCCTTCACGAGCCTCCTCCACGGAGAGGTCGATCTTGACACCGCCGGGTACCGCTCATCGGCGAATCTCCTCGCGGTCGCCGCGACTACGACCCCGCGAGAGAGCGGCGGGACGCAATTACGGCGTCGGTCTGACCCCGATCACCGCGCCGCCATTACACCCGCCGACAGCAAACGTTGCGCGTCGTCGGCGCGCTCCCTCGCCTCCCGCGCCACCTCGTCGCTCTCCCCCGACGAGGTGCCGGGAGGAACCCGGGACACAGCTTGCGTTCCGTGTCTCCGCTATCCATCCGTCCGCTTTCAGAAACCGCTTAATCCCGTACGGGGTCGCGGTTAGCCGGAGCCTATCCCGGCAGACGCGGGGCGCGAGGCAGGGGGAACACCGAGGATGGGACGCCGGTCCATCGTGGGGCGCCCGGGGAAATTTTAGTCGGTACGCCAGTTGACCTGGCGAGCGTGTCTTTGGACGGTGGGAGGAAACCGGAGTGCCCCGGCGAAGAAAACCCACGCGGACACGGGGAGAACGTGGTAACTCCGCACAGAAAGGCCCCCGAGCCGAGATTCGAACCCGGGGCCTTCTTGCTGTGGGGCCGCCCGTCTCCATAGTCTAGTTCTTTTAATGAGTTAGGTCACGTGAAAAGTGAATGTCGTAACCCCGTCAGTATGTTGGAGGGCGAGCCCACAACACTTACAGGATAGCCGTGTCGAGCGCTCTCGCCTGATGCTTCCAATGTGGGAGGCGAAACGTCGCAAGGGAGAGCGCTCGGTGACACGGCTATCCCGAAAGAACAGCTCTGAAGAGCAACCATCAGTACCGTAGCGATTGCTAACCTTCATCACTAGTGATTCATTCTCAAATGATTAGTCACCAACATGTCTCAAAACTCACTTGTTCTGTAAAGCCAGAAAAATTCTAGTCCTCCGGCTCGGACTACTGATGCGGCTCAGTGCTGTGGCGCCAGGATGTTGCCTCTCTTTCTACCTGCACCTTCATGGGAACATTCATTCCTTCCTCGGGCTGGGACTGTTGGTGCGGGTCAGTGTAGCCGTGCCGAGTTGTTGGCTCTCTCCCGATCTGCTCGGGTACATCTTTTCCCTCCTTGATTATTGTAGAATTATTATTTCCCTATAATTGATAGCTTTTGCTTGACTCTGTCTCGATGTTGTTGACATGCCGCTCTCTCCACAGCCCTGTGCAGCGCTTTGTGACCCTCGGGTGAAAGGCGCTCTATATATGCTATTATGAACAACTGATTGCCACTAAGTGGCAGTGATGTCACCACGGTGCCAGGCCAGGTGCACGAACCCTCCCCTGCCACTCACCTCCTCCATCTCTTCCCCACCCTGCAGGTACAACTCCAAGCGGCGGCACTGGAGGCGTACGAAGCTGGGCCTGTGAGGAGGGGCTCCATGGAGCAGTTGCTGGCTGGAGGGTGGAGGAGAGAGCGTCTTGCCTCTCATCCCAATCCCAGCTCGCTCGCACATCCACCAACCCCACTCGTGCTTTTCAAATAAACCATGATTGAGACACGAACTCCTGGACTCTTGTTGCTCCGTCTGTGCTGGGGAGATGGGTGGGATTCCGGGCTTTGTAAGATCACCCCCTTGGATTGTGAGTGTGGATGTGTTTGAATGTTTAATTGAACCACAGGGATACGTCACCTGCAACCCAGCGCTGCTCCTAGGGTATCCCTTGGTGGACAGGTCTGGAGTCTAGCACTCCTGCTAGGGTCTCCCTTGCTGGAGGTTCCAGACAAATAGAAGACCCATTGATGTTACCAGAAGGCATTCAGCGGTAAACAATCTGCAATTCGGGGGGCAAACTGCCAAGACCTTTATTCCCCACTCACCTCTTGAGCTAGCGGTCTAGACAAGGCTGAGAAAAACGTGGTGATACCAAAGCTTATTCTCAGAGGTGGGAAAGTTTGTTAAACGCTGTTCGTGTCATCAGTGTGTTGTAAGTGGCAGTGTCGCGGTTACAGCACACCGCACTATGAACCTGTGACCAGTCTGGATTCCGACCAATAACATAATCTTATATGTAACTGGAAGCAGCGCCAGAGAAAAGGGTGGCACGGTGAGTAGCGTTGCCGCCTCACAGCATGAAGGACCCGGGTTCAAATCTCGACTCGGGTGCCTTTGCGTGTGGAAAGGTCCGCGCGGGTTTCCTCCCACATTCCAAAGACACGCTGTTGCATAGCTTAATTGGCCTGCAGATTAAATTGCCCCAGGTGCCCTGCGATAGACTGGGTATAGTCCTGTCTTGCACCCTGTGTCTGCCGGGATAGGCAGACAGTCTATTGGTCAGTGTTAGTCTCTTGAGTAAGACCAGCAACCCTGCAGAGAAACCTCATGTCTGCTGCTTGTATCCGCTCGCGTCTCGTTCTTTCGGTCGTCTACCTAAAGCTCACGACCATAATACCATACGGCTGGGAGGGGGTGGACAAATCTGTCCCGAATCCGACGTTTCGACAAAGATCACCAACGCAAGGCGCTGCAGCCACGCGCGCCGGGCGGCTGGCTGGCGGCGCCGTTTTAAGATTATTATTTTTTTTCTATTAACAAAATATAGCCATTTATTACAAGACTGCCATGAACATTGCGTGGAGAGAAAGCGGCCGATGCGGCGGGGGTTTGTTTGCGACCGGGCGCCGTCTCTCACCGCCCGCCGGAATAATCATCATCGTCGTTCTGTCGTCATTATTATCGTCTCGCTGAATATTCGCCGGAGGGGGTTTGGGTTGCTGCGCGACCGGGCTTGTAGCCCACCGACCGGAGCCGAGAGGTTGCGGCTCGATGTGGTGTGCGGGCGGGCACAGCGGGGCGGGGGGGGGAGAGAGAAACAAAAAATTGCGTCGTGGAGACACGCGGGAGGAAATGACATCGCGATCCCAACAACCCTCTCTCTCGGGGGATTCTCCGCAACAAACCCGTCTGGGGGGGGGGCCGCTCGCCGTTAACGGACGGTATCTGGCTCTGCGGTGGTCAACTCCACATTCCCATGAAAGGCGACGAGGTGGCGCTGGTGGGGGTGGCGGGAGCTGGTGGTGGGTGGGGTGTGGGAGGTGGGTGGGTTACGGCGCTGAACGGCACCCCGTGCCTGGTCTGGCGGAGGCGAGAGGAGGGCAAAACGGGCGATGGACGACAAACCGACAAATTCCCTCCGCGTGGGCGAGCGATATACAACTTCGAGGGGGGGCGCGGTGAGGAAGATGGTGGTGGTGGGGGGGCGGCATGGGTTAAAACGTACCTTGCCACCCTCCCGCCACCGCCACCCACCGCGCCGTGCCACCCTCAGCCGGCACGCGATCGTTTCCAACGAAAAGTAAAACTTCGCGAAATCGACGGGCGGACGGCGCTAACCGCGGCGCCTCCGCTCCAGGCCGGCGTCGCGCGACCACCGCCTGTCGGAACCACTGCTGCTGTCCTCCGTTGTTGTTGTTGTTGCGATTGCCGTCACGGCTGTCGTGGCGGTCGCTGTGGTGGCGGTGGTTGTTATCGTTGCGGTTGTTGTGGCCGTCGTCATTGCGACTGTTGTCACGGTTGGTCGTCGCGGTTGTTGCTGTCTGTTGTTGTCGCGGCGGCTGTTGCGGCGGTTGTTGCGGCCGTCGTCACATCGTGACTGTTGTAACGTCCGGTGGCCGCGGTTGTCGTCGATGCGTCGATTCCCGTACGGTGCAACGATAAGTAAAACGGAAATCTAGTTTAAAATTATTCAGAGTTCTTTTTTTTTGTCGTTTGTCGTCTTTTTTGACTTCCAAATCTCTCTCTCTCCACGTCGCCGCCGCCACCTCATCTTCCTCCCGCGACCGTCTCCGTTTCGCCGCTTGCTCGTCTCATTCCGTACGAACGAACCGGGATTTGTGTGTGGGGGGG
>JAZEWU010000003.1:7834560-7844740 GCA_036362915.1 Geotria australis | reverse complement strand
TGCTACTCGCAAACGGCACTTGACCCTACAGTCTGTTAAGGCTACACGGGGGATCTTTGTCTTTGTGTGTGTGTGCGTGTGGAGGATTGGCAGCAGCCGTTTCAAGGCCGAGTTCCCTGCCCCCTCTTCCAAACAGACAGGCAGGCAAAGACAAAGATCCCCCGTATAGCCTTAACAGACTGTAGAACCAAGTGCCGTTAGCGAGCACCTAACCCTAACACACAACAACAACTGTCCTTGGCCTGTGCCAGGCCATATGCATCTTGAGGCCACGTGCTGTGTCGAAGGCTCGTCGACAGGAGGTCACAGGACAGACCCAGGTGTCATGGGCTGCCTGACTGAGATGACTCAGTCAGACACACACATACAGACAAAAGCATAAAGATCCTCCGTATAGCCTTAACAGACCGTCGGGTCAAGTGCCGTTAGCGAGTAGCACCTATGAAGGTCGACACGGCACACACAGAGGGGGGTGGGTGACCAGCACCACGTCCGGTCGCCTTTCTCTCCATAGTGGCGATGTTTACACACATCACTAGGTACTCAAACACACACACACACGCACAGACACACACACACACACGTCTTCCACGACACACAGACATAACAGGATTCAGTTCATTTCCTGCTTATTCTGTCACAGCCATCCATTCCGCGCTCCTTTACCACAACCACCCACCCTCACACAACCACCCACACCACCTCAACCACCCACACCACCTCAACCACCCCCCAAAAATAAAAAAGACAAAGATTGCCCGTATAGCCTTTGTGACCCTCGGGTGGAAAGCGCTCTGTAGATGCTATTATTATTATTATTTTTCTGCTGTCTTTATGATCTATGTCCTATAATTTATCGCTATTGCTTGATTCTCAGTTCATCTGTCTTGATGTTATTGACATGCCGTTCTCTCCACAGCCTTGTGCAGCGCTCTGTAACCCTCGGGTGAAAGGCGCTCTATAAATGCTATTATTATTATATTAACAGACTGTTCGGGCAAGTGCCGTTAGCGAGTAGCACCTATGAAGGTCGAAACGGCACACGAGGGGGTGGGTGACCAGCACCACGCCCGTCCGCCTTTGTATCCCCAGTGACAATGTTTACACACCGCACTACGTAATAATTAAAGGCCGAGTCAACCTAAGGGGAGGCCCAGGACCGGTTCGTAAAATCGTCACCGGGTGTTAGTGGCCGTGAGCGGGATTCGAACTCGGGTCACTGCCAGGTTTGTAGCCCAGCGTAGCGCTAATCACTGAGCCACCGCTCCCCCCACACACACACAGAGAAACACAGAATACCAAATCTTAATTCGCCGAGTACATAACACAATAAATCTTAAGCCGTGATACTGTACTGTCAATTTTTATATTTATAGTCTCCACAACAATGCCAATGATTAGATGGCGCCGTGTAGTATTATTATTATAGGGGTTTTCGTTAATCTAGGACCCATATCTTAGACAGAAAATGTCTCTTGGCCTCTCAACGCTGTCTGATTGATTACCGTTCTCTGTCGTTGTTGATTTGTCGTTCTCTCCGCGGCCCTGTGCAGCGCTTTGTGACCCTCGGGTGGAAGGCGCACTATAGATGCTATTATTATTATTTTCTGCTGTCTTTATATCCTATGTCCTATAATTTATCGCTATTGCTTGACTCTTAGTTTATCTGTCTTGATGTTATTGACATGCGGTTCTCTCCACAGCCTTGTGCAGCGCTTAGTGACCCTCGGGTGAAAGGCGCTCTATAAATGCTATTATTATTAGACATCATGACTCAAGCGAGGCTGACTGGTTTTGAGATACTGAATGTCAAAACCAGACATTGCTTATAAACCCATCCAGTGGTCCCTGGAGACCAGACCCGAGTGGGCCTTGAGGTGCAAAAGGTTGAGAAGCACTGGCCCTATGGGAGGATTCAACACTGAAGTCTGTGGGAGGATTTCACATTGGAGTCTACGGAAGGATTTCACATTGAAGTCTACGGGAGGATTTCACATTGAAGTCTATGAGAGGATTTAACATTAAAGTATATGGGAGGATTTCACATTGAAGTATATGGGAGGATTTAACATTGGAGTCTATGGCAGAGTTTCACATTGGAGTCTATGGGAGGATTTAACATTGAAGTATATGGGAGGATTTCACATTGAAGCCTGTGGGAGGATTTAACATTGGAGTCTATGGGAAGATTTCACATTGAAGTCTATGGGAGGATTTCACATTTCGGGATAGCCGTTTCGAGCGCTCGACACGGCTATCCCGAAACTACAGCTCTCGAGCGTAACATCACTATTATTAAAGTTTCCCCCGGTCACGGCCATTACGAATCCCATGACAAGCGGACAGAAAGACCACCCCTAGAGTCAGGGCTCGAACCCATGCTCGGAGCGCTGCCGGGTCAGGTGCTTACGACTCGGTCATTATTGAACCGCATGAGAGAGGGCTCGCGGAGCGACGGAGAGATGGAGAGAGAGGAAGCTTCATCCCTGGGGCTGAGCGGCCCACACACAACTGCTGGCTCAGCGCCTCCGGCACAACAATTATAAACACTCCACAACGCTATGGGTTATTCGGCAATTTGCCATCGAGAGAGCAAGCGAGCGCTCGTTAGCGGCGCCGCCAATCGGCAAGGGCTTCGACTCGTTAACAATAATAATAGTATTTTATAGAGCGCCTTTCACCCGAGGGTCACAAAGCGCTGCACAACGACAGAAAAAAAACAACTAATAAAAACCAAAGAAACAAAATGAATAATTAAGGCTGCTTCGATTACACTGAAAGGTCGTGAAACTGGAAATCTTAAAACGGCAAAAATCTGCCAGCGTCCCCTAAGATGGCCGTCACTTCCTTAAAGACAAAAACGTAGGGTGACAGGGAGGGAGGGTGAGCGACAGGGGGAGACATAGGGACAGAGACAGGAAGACAGAGAGACAGTCCGCACTGAGGCTGGAATTCTTCACAAGCACGCGTAAAAAAAAACACTCATTAAGTATTTAGCCAATAACATCATAATATATAGGAAGCAGTGTGTGGCAATATGGCTCCGGCAAACCGCCTAGCTGCCTCCTCCGCCTTCCTCGCTACGCCTCCGAGTCGTTCTCTCGTCGATGAATATCTTCGACATTGAATGAATATGTGCGCCGTCCCACCACCCACCCACCATCACAACCGCCCACCACCATCACAAACACCACCATCGCAGACACCACCACCACCACGCCACCTATCAGCCCTCCTGGCTAAGAAGCACCATGGATTCAGTGGAAGACACTCAACCACCTGAGAACTAGACGATCAAGATGGGGCTACAAGACCGGCCCAACCGCCTGTGAATGCGGAGAAGTAGACCGTACTATGGAGCCACTGCCTTGTTTGCGCTCTACTACCCCAACCTCTGCGGCTCAAAAGATCTTGCAGAGTTCAATAAAAAACGCAAAGAACCGTGAAAAGAAATGGGAAACCGTCATATAACCATCATGCTTTCAATTCGATTCTTCGAAGCGTGATGGTTATATGACAGTCTCCCATTGCAACAAGTTCTTCTTTAGTCGCAGACAGCCCTTCAGCATTTAGAGATATAATAGTCGGTGCTCGCCTTAAAGGCGGCGGGCGTTGGCCTCTCTTCTTGCTCCAGACTGAGGAGCTTCTGGCATCTGTTGAGCTTCCGGACATCGTTGTCTTTCAGCTCCTCGACCGGGGTTCAAGGTAGAAGCGTTCACGTCGCGATCCCTGTCAAGTAATACTCGGTATAACCTGCAAATTCTACCAAACACTTCGAGGCCGAACTGAAAGACAACGATGTCCAGAAGCTGACCATCACGCTGCGAAGAATCGAAAAGAAGACCTATCGGCGGCGGCTGCGGGCGACCGTTCACCGCTGTTTGCCCGCGCCAGGCCAGGTGCACCTTCGGGGGAGTTCGCGTGGAGCGGGTTGGCTACTCACTGTGAGGGGGTGGGCGGCGTGTGGGCTTGTGGAGGCCGCACCTAGGGAGCTCCTGGGCCAGGCGAGACGGGGGAAAGCATCAGGCTGCAAAAAGGAACGACAGGGAGGACAGACAGACAGGTGTTTATTATTACAGCAGAAAAATAGCCGGTGAGCTCGCAAGCTCTTTACGGGACTCCTGCATTGACACGACAAACACGCGAATTGCAGACGATAAATAAAGTATAGGCAAGATTCGTAGGGCGGCACGGTTGCGTAGCGGTGAGTAGCGCTGCCGCCTCACAGCAAGAAGGCACCGGGTTCGAATCCCGGCTCGGGTGCCTTTCTGTGTGGAGTTGGCGTGTTGTCTCTCCCCGTGTCTGCGAGGGTTTTCGCCGGGCACTCCGGTTTCCTCCCACAGTCCAAACACACGCTGCTGCTGCTGCCTGTGCTAATCACCCTGCTGAATAAATCGTCCCCCGGTGCCCTGAGATTTTGGAACTTGCTTATCCCCTCCCCGCTGGACAACTGTTAAAATGAGCTGCACAGCTCAACGGTTCCAATCCAGCTTGAATAAAAAAACTGACTGACGTTACCGTAAGAATAATTTTACATTTATAACGCGTGGCACATAGTCATTCACTGTCGAAGGTACTCGTGCGACGAGAGAACGACTCAGAGGCGTAGCGAGGAACGTGCAGAGAGGTGGAGGAGGCAGCCAGGCGGTGTTGCCGGCGCCATATTGCCACTAGACACTGCTTCCTATATATTATGTTACCGGCCAAATAATTAATGAGTGTTTTAATTAAGTTGTGGGAGGAAACCGGAGAAACCGGAGGAAACCCACGCCGAATTGGGGGAGAACACATAAACTCCACAGAGAAAGGCGCCCGAGCCGAGATTCGAACCCGGGACGTTCTTGCTGTGAGGTGCAGATGTTTACCACTGCGCCACCCTATCGTCACCATCATCACCACCTTCATCACCATCGCAACACAACCACCGCCACGGCCCATCACCATGACGACCAACGTCATAGCCGCGACACGCACGTTTGAAAGTTCAAAAATATCTCTCGCCAGGATTGGCTGTCGTTCTAACGTACAAGGTTGAAGCGTTCACGTCGCGATCCCTGTCAAGTAATACTCGATATTTACCTGCAAATTCTACCAAACACTTCGAAGCCGAGGAGCTGAAAGACAACGATGTCCGGAAGCTCAACAGATGCCAGAAGCCCCTCACAGTCTGGAGCAAGAGGAGAGGCCAATGCCCGCCCGCCTTTAAGGCCAGTACTGACTATTATATCTCTAAATGTTGAAGGGCTGTCTGCAACTAAAGAAGAACTTGTTGCAATGGGAGGCTGTCATGTGGCCATCGCGCTTCGAAGAATCGAATTCAACGTACAATGCACAATGTTACTTGGAAAAGCAGATCATACCAGAGTCGTGACTAATCCATCCATCCATTTTTAGAAACGGCTTAATCCTGTACAGGGTCGCGGTGAGCCGGAGCCCATCCCGGCAGACACAGAGGCACAAGGCAGGGGAACACCGAGGATGGGACGCCAGTCCATCGTAGGGCGCCTGGGGAAAATGTAGACAGTACGCAAATTAACCTGGCAAGCGTGTCCTTGGACGGTGGGAGGAAACCGGAGTGCCCCGGAGAAAACCCACGCGGACACGGGGAGAACATGCAAACTCCATACAGAAATGCCCCCCGAGCCGGGATTCGAACCTGGGCTTCTTGCTGTGAGGCGGCAGCGATACCCACTACGCCACCGTGCCGCCCCGTCGTGACTAATCAATAGTTTTTTTACATTTATAACGCGTAGCACATATTCATTCACTGTCGAAGGTACTCATTCGACGAGAGAACGACTCAGGCGTAGCGAGGAAAGCGCAGAGGTGGAGGAGGCAGCCAGGCGGTATTGCCGGCGCCATATTGCCACACGCTGCTTCCTATATATTATGAAGTTATCGGCCAACTAATTAATGAGTGGTTTTTTTTTAAGTGATGTACAGCACAATAACAAAGATCCCCGTATAGCCTTAACAGACTGTAGGGTCAAGTGCTGCTAGCGTGTAGCGCCCTGTGAAGGTCAACACGGCACACGAGGGGGGTGGGTGACCAGCACCACGCCCGGCCGCCTTTGTCTGCCTAGTGGCGATGTTTACACACCGCACCAGGTACTCATTTGAGGCTGAGTCGACCTAGGAGATGCCCAGTACCGGTTCAGAAAATCGTCACTGGGTGTTGGTGGCTGTGAGCGGGATTCGAACTCGGGTCACAGCCAGGTTTGTAGCCCAGCGCGCTAACCACTGAGCCACCGCTCCCCACACACACAGAGACAAGATCAGACATGCCCACAACTGCAAAGCTCCCCCGTATAGCCTTTAATAGACCGCAGGGGGCAAGTGCTGTTGGCGAATTTCATCGTCTATGAACTAGGGGGGAGGGGGGGGTGGGTAGCCAGCCGCCAAGGCCGCCCGGCCGCCTTTGTCTCCCTAGCGGCGATGTTTACGCACCGCACCATGAATACATCGAACCTAGGTAGAAGTAGATGTTCATTATTACAGCGGAACAACCATACGAAACCAGAAGGTAATGCAACCAATTTAACGAGACTCTTAAATATATCTCATAAAACTTAAGCTGTAATCGTGATCTCATCTCATTGGCAGAAACCGCTTAATAATAATAATTTTACATTTATGACACGCACATATGCGTTCAATGTCGAAGGTATTAATTCGACGAGAGAACGACTCAGAGGCGTAAGGAAAGCGCAGAGAGGCGGTGGAGGCAGCCAGGCTGTTTGCCGGTGCTATATTGCCTCACACTGATTCCTAAATACAGTAGTCATACCCCGCTCTACGTCATTAATTGGTTCAAAAAGCCGTGACGTAACCCGGTTTTTGACGTAAACCGGACTAACGCCTTAAAAATCCTTAAAATAAGGACAAACACCGTAAAACTAGCGTAAATAATTCGCGAAAAATATAACTATTGCTAAACCTTAAAGAACACTAAAAACACATTTTAGTCATTTTTTTATGACGCAGGTGACGTTGCTGAGCGACGTAACGTCGGACATAATGAAGTTCGCCGAACTGAAATTTACTCTAGAAAAGTGGCGTAAAGGCGAATTTTACGTAGGTCGAAATGACGTAGAGGGGTATTACTGTATTATGATGTTATCGGCCAAATAACTGAGGCCTATACATTACGATGAACGCTCAGCGACACGGCTACAGACTGTGTGTATAGACTATAAACTGTATGTATAGACTATAGACTGTGTGTATAGGCTATAAGGCTGTGCGTATAGACGATAGACTGTATGTATAGACTATGGAGAGAGAGAAGGGGAACCGCTCAGTGGCACAGCTATCCCAAAAGAGCTGCTTCTAGCGCAATTCTCATCGCACACCGAGCCACCGTGACAAACCTACAGCGATGTAAGTCACTGGCTGATGAATAACCCCCACCCACCCCTTGCCGGGTTAATGGGGTTAACCAGCACCCCCACCACCACCCACCCACTGCTCCCCAACCACCACCCACCCTCCCTCTAGCCTCCCAGCCCTCATCCCCCCACATATTTTGAAAAGCGACCCCTAGCACCCAGCTGGCTCTTACGTAAGGTCTTAGCAATGCGAGTGTGTGTGTGTGTTAATGCGTGTGTGAATGCGTGTGTGTGGATGTGAGTGTGCTGGGGAGCGGTGGGTCAAGTGGTTAGCGCTATGCTGGGCTACAAACCTGGCTATGACCCGAGTTCGAATCCCGCTCACGGCCAACACCTGTGACGATTTTCTGAACCAGTTCTGGGCCTCCCCCTAGGTCGACTCAGCCTCAAATGACTACCTAGTGCGGTGTGTAAACATCGCTACTAGGGAGACAAAGGCGGCCGGGCGTGGTGTTGGCCACCCACCGCCTCGTGTGCCGTGTCGACCTTCCTAGGTGCTGCTCGCTAACGGCACTTGACCCTACAGTGTCTGTTGAGGTTATATGGGGGATCGTTGTATTTATGGGCGTGAATGGGTGGGGAGCGGTGGCGCAGCGGTTAGCGCACTGCACTATAATAATAATAATAATAGCATTTATATAGCGCCTTTCACCCGAGGGTCACAAAGCGCTGCACAGAGCTGCAGAGAGAACGACATGTCAACAACGACACCGGTGACGAATTTCTGAACCGGTCCCTCCTGGGGGGAGGCGATGGCGCAGCAAAAAAATTGAACCGATAATCTGCCTCCTTTAGGTCGACTCGGCGTTAAATGAGTATCTGGTGTGGTGTTGTAAACATTAGCACTGGGGAGAGACAAAGGCGGCCAGACGTGGTGCTGGCCACACCACCACTCTTATACACACCGTGTCGGTGTGTATTATTAAAAAATGTGGCCGATAACATCATAATATATAGGAAGCAGTGTGTGGCAATATGGCGCCGGCAAAACCGCCTGGCTGCCTCCTCCGCCTCTGAGTCGTTCTCTCGTCAAATGAGTACCTTCGACAGTGAATGATTATGTGCCACGCGTTATAAATGTAAAATTATAATTATTCATCTTTGCGACAGTCTAAGTGTGACATTGGTGACCGGGTGAAACCACAAACTCACTGCACTAGAAAACCCGGTTTACACACAATGCAGTCTGTGTGAGTCTACGGGTCTCTGTGTAAGTCTACGATAGCGAGATGTTTATTATCCATCCATTTTGTAAACCGCTTGTCCTGTTTATTATTACAGAATAAAAATACCCAGTGAGCTTGCAAGCTCTTTACGGGACTCCTGCTACAAAACAAACACGCAAATTGCTGACAATTATTTAAATATATACAATATATACAAGATTCATACATATACAAGATTAATTAATAACCTTGGACTGCTGCCACCGCGACCCTCACCAGGACAAGCGGTTTAGAAAATGGATGGATGGATAAATCAACCAACACATTTTTTTTTTACACATAGCAGTGAGTCTCTGTGCGAGTCTACGGGTCTCTGTGTAAGGTTACGGCTCTGTCCGAGTCTATGGGTCTCTGTGCGAGTCTAAGATAACCCGGCATGACCTCTGCGAGTGGGTATATTCGACCAAAGGACCCGAGAGTTGCCGACTCGGCGTTTCTGAAACGCTCACCATAAACACCCAGCGCCAACAACGCTCCAATCTCACCGACGTATCGAGCTGCTCTTTTGGGAAAGCAGCCGGGTTATCCGGTTTCCTCCCACAATTTAAAAAAAAACACTCATTAATTATTTGGCCGATAACATCTTAACAGCGGCAGATTTTTGCCGCTCTTAAGATTGCCAGTTTCACAGCCTTTCGGTATATTCGAAGCAGCCTTAATAATTTATTTTTTGTTGCTTTGGTTTTTATTGACATGCCGTTCTACTCGCGGCCCTTGTGCAGCGCTTTGTGACCCTCGGGTGAAAGGCGCTATATAAATTGATATTATTATAATATATAGGAAGCAGTGTGTGGCAATATGGCGCCGGCAAACCGCCTGGCTGCCTCATCGGCCTCTCTGCGCTTTCCTCGCCACGCCTCTGAGTCGTTCTCTGGTCGAATTAGTATCTTTGACATTGAATGAATATGTGCCGCGCGTTCGAAATGTAAAATTATTATTATTATGCCCTGACTGAGATGACTGGCAGAGGCACCACCTGTGCTCCCTACTGTGCCAGCACACACACACACACAGCCGGTGAACAACGTGTCTCAATTATGAACACGATTCACAATCGATTTTCAGAGTTACGCCAATTAACCATTTTTACAATGTATAATATATGGCGCGCGGTGCAGTACTGGCTCAACGTCGAAGGGTACTCTCGTTCGAGGAGAGAGCGACTCGGAGGCGCGATGGAACTGCACTGGTATAGCGTTTTATATAGCGCCTTTCACCCGAGGGTCACAAAGTGCTGCACAAGGGCCGCGAAGAGGACGGCATGTCAACAATAAAAACAAATAAAAACCAAAGGAACAAAAACATTAAATTATTAAGATCTTAAAAAACACCAAACGGACCATCTTTTGCACTTGTCTCATTGCCAGACAAGGTAAAACCTTGTATATTGTTTACATTATCTATGCACTGGCAATTCAAAATTTAAGAAATGTTGTGATAGACTGGCGTCCCATCCTCGGTGTTCCCCTGCCTTGCGCCCTGTGTCTGCCGGGATAGGCTCCGGCTCATCGCGACCCTGTACACAGTGTACAGGATTAAGCGGTTTCTGAAAATGGATGGATGAAA
>JAZEWU010000003.1:7810172-7821066 GCA_036362915.1 Geotria australis | reverse complement strand
ATACAACTTAAATTAACGACGACAAAATAATAGTAATAATCTTAAAAATAACGGAAACTTTTTAAGACTGACCCGGGACGGTGAGTTGATTGGTTTCAGGCCCCGATGGCCATCGACTCGCGGAGAAGCACGCAGGCCTACATGGAGACCCGCAGACTCGTACGGAGACCCAGACTCGTAGAGATCCGTAGAATCACACCGAGACTCACAGTCCTTCACAGTGACCCACAGACTGATAAAGAGACCCACAGTTCTGCATAGAGACCCACAGACTCGTACAGAGACCCACGGATTCACACAGAGCCCCATAGTCTCGACGAGTTTGTATTAAAATGGGTTCTCAAGTGAAGCTGGTGGTCTCCACATGGTCACCATATGCTCACACACAGACCATAGTCCTACATAGAGACCCACAATCCTACACAGAGACCCACAGACTACTCACAGACTGGGTTGCGATTGAACCGACTTAATCAAGTCAACTGCATTTATTTTTTCTGTCGTTGTTGACATGCCGTTATCTCCGCGGCCCTTGTGCAGCGCTTTGTGACCCTCGGGTGAAAGGGGCTCTACAAAATGTTATTATTATTTAAAAAAAAAAAAAACCTCATCACGTTAAAATATATTCCCGGCTCTGAATTCAGCTAATTTCAAACTCTGGGATTTTAAATTTGCCTCGGGACTCGACTGCACGTGTTACACTCATAGAGGCAGAGCAGCAGTGGTGGGTGAGTGAGCCGTATACTGTGAGCGGCACTTGAACAAGGTTTCTCGGAGGTGGGCGGCAGGGTGGCGCAGTGGTAACATCTGCGCCTCACAGAAAGAACGGTCTTAACCCGAGGCGATTCGATTCCCGCACTGGGCGCCTTTCTGTGTGGAGTTGTGTATTCTTCCCCCCCCTGTTCTGCGTAGGTTTCCTCCGGGTTCTCCGCTTTCCTCTCACAACTTAAAAAAAACCACTCATTATTTAGTTGGCCGATAACATCATAATATAACGGGCGCAGTGTCTAGTGGCAATATGTTGGCGCCGGCAAAACCGCCTGGCTGCCTCCTCCGCCTCTCTGCGCTTTGCTCGCTATGCCTCCGAGTCGTTCTCTCGTCGAATGAATACCTTCGACGTTGAATGAATATGTGCCACGCAACAGCGTTATACATTTAAATCATTATTATTAATATTTATCCGCTTCTGTGGGTCGTTCTGCGTGGATCCGAGTGTCAATTCACGATGGGATCTCAGAGGTAGATCGTTGACATCTGCTTCTGCAGGATCCGTTCCCTAGTGGACCGGGCGTCTATGGGTCGTTCTGTAGCGCGCGGGTTTCCGCCAGTTAAAATCCCCGTTCTCGAGCCGAGGCCCGCTTGCCGTCCAATCATCACCACCGTCTCTCGGAGGGGGGGGTTAACATCGGTACCGCTTTGTGACGAGTCGACGGCGTGCATCGCGCTTTTGGGAAAGATACCCTGCTCGCTTGGGTTCTCACCCGGGTTAAAGTAGAATAAACTCTGGTTTAGGTTTAACGTCGACCGTTGAGAATCGCTCTCGAGAGGCTGCTCTTTTGGGATAGCCGTGTCGCCGAGCGGTCCTCCTCTCTCGCCTTCGTGACGTTTCGCCTCCCGAGTCGCAGGCGCGGTCTGGCGGAACGTCGCGAAGGAAACGCTCGGTGACACGGCTGCTAACTCGAAAGAGCAGCGATTCTCATCACACAGATCGAGCCGCCGTGACAAACCTAGTTAGACGCATTGACCGTTCAGCCCCCCATACTGAGTTTGTGGGGGGCAGGGCGGGCGAGGAAGGTGGTGGTGAGGGGGGGGGGTAGAGAACCCTGAATTCAGCCGAGCGTTAAGAACCGCGAGAAATAAAACGTGTTATCGGTAACGTGCGGAGAGAGTGAACGTATACTATTGTTATTATTATCATTAATAAAAAAAAAACATAACGGAACAAAAAATAAAATAAAATCGCTACCGATACAAATAGCCGGGCGGTGCAGACGCCGGACCAGAGACTTCCACGCGAGCCCCACACACACGTACCCACGTACACACACACGTACACACGTGTACGCACACGCAAAGTATATAAGCTTATGCGCGCGCACATGTAGACACACAGACACGCACGTACTGACGCAAACATGTACGTGCGTACACACGTGTACACACGCGTACGCACACAGACGCGTACGCACACAGACGTACGTATGTACGCACGCGCATTCACAGACACGTTCGCGTGTACGCACACGCGCGCGTTCGTGTGTACGCGCACAGACATGTACGCGCGCACACACGTGTACGCACAGAGACGTACGTACGTACGCACACACAGACGTACGTGTGTACGCACACAGACGTACGCACACACACACGTGCGTATGCATGCACGTAAACGCACTCACACACACGTATATAAATATACAAGTAAAAACACTAGAAAACTTACGAGCGTAGCGCCCGCGTTAGAGAGAATATTGCCAGTGTGGGGGGGGAGGTGGGGTGGGGGGTGGGGGGGGGTCGGGGGGCGGTTACGTCCTTAACACACAAACAAGTCGCGTTACCCGGAGCTAGACCGAGAGGCAGCAAACTGCGCTAAACGGCGAGTGGCACACGGTCCATCACAGGGGGAAATTTAGTCCGTCCATCCATCCATTTTCAGACACCGCATAATCCTGTACAGGGTCGCGGTGAGCCGGAGCCTATCCCGGCAGACACAGGGTGCAAGGCAGGGGTATACCGAGGACGGGACGCCAGTCCATCGCAGGGCACCTGGGGCAATTTTCACTCGGTAGGCCAATTAACCTGGCAGCTTGTCTTTGGACGGTGGGAGGAAACCGGAGTGCCTGGCAAAAAACCGCACGCGGACACGGGGAGAGAGAACACGCAAAATCCGGACGGAAAGGTGGCGGCACCTGAGCCGGGATGAACCGGTTTTGCAATTTCCCCCGTCCGCTAGTAACCGGTTTCGTACCGTTATCCAAGCTCTCTGCGGTTAGCGGTGCCGTGTCACCGATTCTCACCGCAGACCCCGCTCGGTCCGGTTAGAATCCTGCCGCCGCAGGAGAACAGATAGCTAGATGTTTGTTATTAGAGCAGAACAAAAATACCCAGTGAGCTTGCAAGCTCTTTACGGGAGTCCCGGAGAGAGAGGGTGAGGCACCGGTTCCGGAACTATTCACACCGACGACGCCCATCATCGTCAACTCACCAACGCGCCGAGCTCAATCGCAAAATATAAAATACAAAATACCGTGAGTTTTTGAGAAAGTTTTTGGTGGCGGAGCGAACCCCTGCGTCTCTTTTTCCACCGCAACCCAGCCGAACCGTGCCAACCAACATCGCGTCGCTACCGCGCGCCCCCCCTCATCCGCCACCAAACCCCCTGATACCTTGCTTTAGACCCCGCAGCCCAATTGCAGGAAGCGTCTCGCGAGGGTCCGGGTGACAGAAAGGCTCCGTAAAACGGCGGGTGGAAAAAAAATAAAAAATAATCACCACCCACCCACCCGTGCCGGCACGGTTCGGATGAGCCGGTGGAAACGGGCGAAAAGTGGGTCGGCCATCTTAAGGCAGCTGCGATGGCGATGAAGTCACCGCCGTCGAGATAAACGCGCGAGCGCGCGCGCGCGGAGAACGCGTTAAGACAACCAGCGCGCGCCGTTAATCGTCGCGGTTATTCTTTTGGAAACGGTTTAAGGCTTTGCGTGTGGTTTGTTTGTTTTTTGTTCCAGAAGAATGTGTTTTTCTTTTCGCCTCGAGAAAAAAAAAAATCTATTCCTTCATTTAAAAGTAAATTATTATTATTATTATTTTTTTTACAAAACGGACAAACGGCAAAACAAACGACGACAAGACGATAATAAGGCTTTGTGAGGAATCGACGCCGGGTCTGTCGCGCGAGCGAGGTGCTTCCAGCCGTCGAGAAGCTAGCGGCTTTGCTTAACGCGGTTCACTAACGAGGTGGCAGCGCTCGTTAAGCACGGTTAAAGGGTTAAACTTCACAGAGCCTCCCCGGCGGCTCCCCCCCCCACGTCACCGCGTGTAATTAGCACCAAAACCTCACGCAAGACAGCTAGGACCATAAAAACACCAGCTCACTATTTGGGGCGATAACATCTTAATACGTAGAGGACGCAATGTGGCGAATGTTGGCACCGGCCTACTTGCGTGGCTGCCTTCCTCCCGCCCCTACCCCCGCCCGTGTTGGGGCGGAGGAGGCTTGAGAGTTTGCGCAAGAATGTCGGAGAATATCACCAAGTATGGTGAAGAAAGTTGAAGCAACTGAAATGTGGTGACGGATTATGGTGCTGGTGACGATGTGGGGAGCGGTAGCTCAGTGGTTAGCGCTACGCAGGGCTACGAATCTGGCGACCCGAGTTCGGATCCCGCTCACGGCCACCAACACCGGTGACGATTTTCTGAACCGGTCCTGGGCCTCCTTCCCCTAGGTCGACTCAGCCTCAAATGAGTACCCGGTGCGGCGTGTAAACATCGCCACGAGGGAGACAAAGGCGGCCGGGCGTGTTGCCGGTCACCCACCTCCTCGTGCGCCGTGTCGACCTTCGTAGGTGCTCGCTAACGGCACTTGCCTCTACGGTCTGTTAAGGCTACACGGGGGATCTTTGTCTTTGGTGCAGTCGGTGATAATCACTGACTGCACCAAATCACGTGACAACAATACGACGGCACTAACGACGACGACGATGATGGTGGTGACTGGTACGAACGTTTGCTGGGAAACGTTTTGTCGCTGACACACCACGCTTGCGTACACAGTACCACAGTAGCCCTCCAGCCAACCCCCCCCGAAATCGATCTACCATCCATCCGTTTTCTAAACCGCTTATCCTGGTGAGGGTCGCGGTGGCAGCAGTCCAAGGATGAGAGTGGACCAGACATTACTTTCCTCGGCAACAGATTCCAGCTCTTCCTGGGTGGGGGGGGGGATTCCCAGCCGTTCCCAGGCAAGCCGAAGGATATAATCCCTCCAGCGTGTCCTGGGTCTAGGTCTCCGCCCGGTGGGCCGCACCTGGAATACCTCGGCCTTCCGGGGGGCATCCTTACCAGATGCCCGATCTACCGAACAGCGTTATTCCTTCATGGGCTTCACAACGGAGAACTCGGAGAAACGCGCTCGTCAAGATGCGCCGCGGCACGACAGCCATCGACAGCTCGAAAGCGGGGCTCGCGCGACGATCGTTAACAGAATCGTCGTTTGCCGTGCGTCACCGAAAACAAACAAAACCGCCGAATAATAATAACAATAATAACGATAATAAAGAAGTAAAACCCGCCGGAAGTTTAGAAACGCGACGATTTGGCGTCGACGGGAACGTCGCGACACCGCCCTCCGTCGCTTCGAACCGAGAACCGTACCTGGTTTAAATAAACGTGCACGTTATACGTTTAAATAGTAGCGTTAAATTATCACTGTTAATCAGGAGTCAAGAAGAAGCTTCCTCAGCCATGTGCAGCCCCTCACAACATCTCGAGAAGAAAACAGACTCCGGCTCTGGACGGAAAAGCTTGACAGTGACCCTCCTCCAACTGGTATGGGAATCACAATCACCCCCCCTGCTGAAGACCTCCCTCCTGGCTCAGAAGCACCGTGGATTCAGTGGAAGACACTCAACCGCCTGAGAACTAGAACGGGACGATCAAAAGATGCTGCTTTGGTCAGATGGGGCTACAAGACCGGCCCAACCACCTGTGAATGTGGAGAACAACGCCTTGTCTGCGCTCTACTACCCAACCTCTGCGGCTCAAAAGACCTCGCAGAGTTCAATAAAAATGCAAAGAACTGTGTAAAGAAATGGGAAACTGTAATTTAACCATCGCGCTGCTTCGAAGAATCGCAAAGAAGAAGGAGAAATATGTCTTCTGTTAAGATGTATTCGTTGGTTAATGTGAACCTCAGCGTCAGCATCATCGCACTAGCATATCACCGCCATCACCACCACCGCCATTCACCATCATAACCGCCACCATAAAAACGCAAAGATCCTCTGTGTAGCCTCAACAGGCTGGAGGGTCAAGTGCAGTTAGCGAGCAGCTATGGGACGCCAGCTTGGCACCTGACGGGGTGGGTGGCCAGCACCACGCCCGGCCACCTTTGTCTCCCTAGTGGTGATGTGTAACACACTGTACCAGGTACTCACTTGAGGCTGAGCGGACCTAGGGGGATGCCCAGGAGCGGTTCGGAAAATCGTCACCGGTGTTGGTGGCCGTGAGCGGGATTCGAACTCGGGTCGTAGCCGGGTTCGTAGCACTAACCGCTACACTCCCGCTACACTCCCGCCCCAACATCACCACCATCATCATCACCATCATCACCACCATAATCACGGCTACTACCATCATCATCACCACCACCATTTCCATAACGTTAACCTCACAGTGCTGGGTCTATTGTTATTAGGCACCGCTGTTGTAAAGGTTTAGGAAGTTCAGTCGTACAACCGGAGGATTTTCATATTTGATCGGTAGATTAAAAAAATAGTATATATGTATAAAACGGAAGAGGAAGTGTACGTATATACGTAAATACGTGTACATGTCCGCGCTGAGGGTACCGGCTTTCGAGTCCTTCATAAGCGGAGACTGTATCCGCACAACGCCGAGGCTTATTAAGTCTTATTTCACCTTCACTTCCCCCACTCATTGACGATCACTCTTCAAGACAGCTTAACACTATTTCAGTTTTAGATTTCCCATTGTTGCACTAGTACAGTACCGTCGACGCTCTTAACGCCACTCTTACGCCTTTATCCATGGAAAAAACTGGGATCAAAGCAACAAAAACGTCATCAACATGAGAGGTCATGAGGAGAACGTGTTACCCCCCCCCCCAGCCCGTGGCACGGGTACTCTGCTAGTTATTACAAAAATATATTTCAGAGGCTCGCAAAAAAAAACCGTCGCTCTTCAGCTGTCCCAGGATCGTGTAAGTTTTTACGTGCTCGGCGGCAAACCGGATTTTTGGCACCGGATTCGATTCTTGAATCGGGCATCGGTCGATCTGGAGCGGTGACCGATCGTGCGATCGATCGCCGGAGAGACGACCGATCGTACGATCGATCGCCGTGGCAACGATCGACCAAACGCCAGAGCGGTCGAGCTGCCGCCGCCGCCACAACCGCGATTACTGACGAGGGCCGAAGGCCGAGGATGCGCAGCAAGGATGGGGTTAAACGCCGACGAGTGGCGGAAGGCGCCCCTCGCCAAGCCATCCCGCTTCGCGCGTTGTTACAAAAATATATTGACTTTCCTGTTTTTTAAAAATAAAAAGTCTCAAAATTACCGTTTAAAAGTTTGTAAAAAAAAACACAATGTAAACCAATTGGCGAATTTTACGTCTAAACCCGGCCGAGCCTCCGCGGCCCGTTTTTTTTCTTCTTTCAAACGTCGCTTCTCAATTTCGTACCGACGGAGGTTTGTCACGGCTCGATGCGTGAAGAGAATTTCTGAACGGATAGCCGCGTCATCGAGCGTTGCTCCTCTCCCACCTTCGCGACGTCTCGGCCCTCCCACATCGGAGGGCGACTCCAAGATGTGCCGCACAGAGGCAGGGAAGACGGAGGAGGCAGCCGTGCGGTAAGCCGGGGCCAACATCTGCCAGACGCTGCGTCCCTACTATATGTTAAGATGTTATCGGCCAAACGGTTTGGTGTTTATTTAGCTACTTCCAACGTGGGAGGTGGGGAGCGGGTCGGTGCAGTGGTTAGCGAGCTGCGCTACAAACCGGGCCTCCGGAGTTCAAATCCCGCTCACGGCCAATACCAGTGACGATTATCCGAACTGGTCCCTGTTCACCAAGGAAGACCCTAGCAGGAGTGCTAGACTCCAGACCTGTTCACCACCAAGGGAGACCACCCTAGCAGGAGTGCTAGACTCCAGACCTGTTCACCATTGGAACCCCTCTACCACGATATGGCTACTTGGAACACGAAAAACAAGTCATGCACCCCTGCTATAGAGGTTCGTGGTGAAACCGGCACCTATCCTGGCAGACACAGGGTGCAAGGTGGGTCTATATTTTTGTCGTTTTGGTTTTTCGTTAATTGTTTTTTTTCTGTCGTTGTTGACATGCCGTTCTCTCCGCGGCCCTTGTGCAGCGCTTTGTGACCCCACGGGTGAAAGGCGCTCTATAAAAATGCTATTATTATACGCAACACGCCAGTCTATTGCAGGGCACAGGGGGGCAACTTAGTCAGCAGGCCAATTAAGCTAGGCAGCAGCAGCGTGTTTTTGGACTGTGGGAGGAAACCGGAGTGCCCGGCGAAAACCCACTTGGAGGGGGGTGGGAACGTGCAAACTCCACACAGACAGGCGGCACCCAAGCCGGGAATCAAACCCAGGTGCCTTCTCGCCGCGAGGCAACAGCGCTACTCGGCCGCCGCTGCAACTTTTTTTTCCTTAACTTACAAAAAAAAAGTGACAAACACAACGGTCATAGTTAATCAAAGTGCCGCCCCCCCCACCCACCAATCCCCGCTTGACCCCCCGACTCCCAACCGCCGCCCACCCACGAATCCGATGCGACATCCGGCGGTAACGATCGGGTACGGAAGCGGCGACCGCGATCGGTCGGTCGGTGAGCGAGACCCGAAACGAACACACGCGCTAACACTGCTGCTCTCTCTCTCTCTCTCGTTCGTGTGGGTGGCTGGGAGGGAGGGATTCAACTTCAGCCGGGTCTGTGGCCGTGACAGGATAGCGCCGCGCCCGGTTAACAATTATTGCCCGTCGACCGATCGCATTACTCGCTCACTCAACTCTCACGATTGACGCATCGCTCGCTCAATCGATCGACCGACCGCCCCGCTCGCTAACGATCGATCACTCGATTAACCGGGGGTCAAGGTAGAAGCGTTCACGTCGCGATCCCTGTCAGGTAGTACTTGGTATTGCCTGCGAATTCTACCAAACACTTCGAAGCCAAGCTGAAAGACAACGACGTCCAGAAGCTAGCCATCGTGCTTCGAAGAATCGCAAAAAAGAAGAAGACTCGATTAACCGTTTCACCAAACGCTTGCTCGCTTGACCTATCAGTCGCTTAACCCAACTGATCAGAAGTATAGCAACGCAGATAGCATTGCAGGTGAACTGCAAGATTGGTGGAGAGCTGTGGGGCATTGAGATCCCTATTAAGCAGATGATGGTGATTGGAGTGGACTCCTACCACGATTCTGTTAAACGTAGACAGTCCGTCTGTGGCTTTGTAGCCAGTACCAACTCAACTCGTACCAGGTGGTACTCGCGCGCAATCGCTCGCGCACCGATATGACCGAATGCTCGCTCGCTCACTTGACAGATCGCACTCGCTCGACCGATTGCTCGCTCGCCCGATTAACCGTTTAGCCAACCACTCGCTCGCTCACTCGATCAGTCCCTCACAAGCTAAACTGACTGATCCACCCATTCGATCAACCGTTTAAACAATCGCTCGCTTACTCACGTGACCGATAGCTTGCTCGCTCACCCGATTAACCGTTTAACCACTCAATCGGTTAACCGTTTAACCAGTCGAGCACTCACTCGATGAACCGATAGCTCACTCACTCGATTAACCGTTTAACAACTCACTCGATTTACTGTCTAGCCACTGCACTGATTAACCGTATAACCAACCACTCGCTCACTCACTCACTCACTCAACTGTATAACCAATCATTCGCTCGCTCGCTCACTGGATTAGCCGTATAACCAGCCACTCACTCACTCAACCGCTCGCTCGCTCACTCACTCACTCAACCGTATAACCAATCACTCGCTCGCTCGCGCGATTAACCGTACAGCCAAACCACTCGCTCGACTCGGCTCTCCCAACTGAACCGACCGGCAACCACCGTCACCGCCGCCACCGCCACCACCACCACCGCTTACGATCGCTTTAACAACGGCCGAGCCGGGCGCCCGTCTCTCACCGCTAGCGACGGAACGCGACGGCAATGGCGACGGCAATGGCGACGGCGGCAAGGCAGACGGCGCCCGGCGAGGCGGCGGCGGCGGCGGTGGCGCCGCTAACCGGGCTGGTGTGACCGGGCTCCACGCGGTTATTGCCGCGGGCGTCCACCTCGACGGACACCACCGAGATGGTCGTGTCCTCCTCCGAGTCTCCGCTGCCGGAGCCACTCGCGTCATCCTCTACGCCACGACGGAGGGAGGGAGGGAGACGGAGGGAAGGGAGGTTAATATCAGGTTGAGCATTATCATCATTATTAGATATTTATTATTACACCTGAAAATGCCCAGTGAGCTTGCAAGCGCTTTGTGACCCGAGGGTAACAAAGCGCTGCACAAAGGCCGCGAAGAGAATGGCATGTCAACAACGAAAGAAAAAACAACCAATAAAAACCAAAGGAACAAAACATTTTATTATTAAGGCTGCTTCGAATATACCAAAAGGTCGTCCGGTTCACGTCACTGATTCTGGGTCCAATTAATGACGTAGGGCGGGGTATGACTGTATTCACAAGGAGGGGCGGGCAACGTGTGCGCACGCGGTTCCGCCACTCTGGGCCTCACCCGCGTCGGGAAGCTCGACGTCGTTGCCGGCGTGCGCGTGGCGCAGGCGGTTGGTGGCGACGCGCAGTGCCATGATTTGCTGGCGCACCACCACGTCCGGGCGCGTCACGTCCACCTCCACCTCCGGGTTGGCGCGCTGGCGCGCCAGCCCGTCACCCACAACCTCGTGCGCGTACCTGCCGAAAACGCAACCGTCGTCGTTAAAAACCAAAAAAAAAAAATGTTGCTGATTTATCGTTCTCAGTCGTTGTTGACATGTCGTTCTCTCCGACGCACGATGACTAAATTACAGTTTCCCATTTCTTTACACAGTTCTTTGCATTTTTATTGAACTCTGCAAGGTCTTTTGAGCTGCAAAGGTTGGGTAGTA
>JAZEWU010000003.1:7754350-7765711 GCA_036362915.1 Geotria australis | reverse complement strand
GCGTGTCCTGGGTCGGCCTCTAGGTCTCCGCCCAGTGGGTCGCGCCTGGAATACCTCCCGAGGGAGCCTTCCGGGGGGCATCCTTACCAGATGCCCGACCCACCTCAAACTGGCTCCTCTCAATCCGAAGAAGCAGCGACTCTACTCCGAGGTTGTCCCGGATTAATAATAATATTTATATTTGATAATGTGCGGCACGATGGCGTAGTGGGTAGCGCTGCCGCCTCACAGCAAGAATGTCGCGAGTTCGAATCTCGGCTCGGGGGCCTTTCTGTGTAGAGTTTGCATGTTCTCCCCGTGTCCGCGTGGGTTTTCGCCACCGGGCACTCCGGTTTTCTCCCACCGTCAAAGGACATGCTACCAGGTTAATTTGCGTACTGACTAAATTTCCCCAGGCGCCCTGCGATGGACTGGCGTCCCATCCTCGATGTTCCCTTCCCTTGCGCCCTGTGTCTGCCAGGATAGCTTCCGGCTCACCGCGACCCTGTGCAGGATTAGGCGGTTTCTGAAAATGGATGGATATATTTCATAACGCGCACATATTCATCCAATGTCGACGATGTTCATTCGACGAGAGAACGACTCAGAGGCGTAGCGAGGAAAGCGCAGAGAGGCGGAGGAGGCAGCCAGGCGGTTTGCCGGCGCCATGTTGCCACTACACACTGCTTCCTATACATTGTGATGTTATCGGCCAAATAATTATGCTGATGATGATGATGCTGACGAGACACGTACCTGCGCTTGCTTGTCAGGAGAAAGAGCTCCACTCCCCTGCTCACCCAAGAGCTCCAGCTGCTGCTTCACACTCCGGTCTGCGATCTGAGCCAGGTCGTACGTCCGAGCTTCCGCGGATTTATTCGCATAGAACTTGGACCACTCAGCGGCCTTCACACTCTGAGTCAGCAACACGCGCGCACACACACACACACAAACGTAGGTAGGTGGGGAGCTTGCGCAGATTTCTTACCAAAGAAGCAATGCACCTGATGAGCTTCCGCCGATTTCTTCCCATGCAACTCTAAATCCAAAAAGCAACATAAACACATGAGGAGCTTCCGCGGATTCCTGCCCATAGAACTCGTCATCCAAGAAGCTACACACACACTTTCAGTGAGCGGCTTCCGCGGATTTCTTCGCGTTGAACTCTGAAGCTAAGCTACACACTTGTGCGAGGCGCTTCCGCGGATTTCTTCCCACAGAACTCGGTATCCAAGAAACTACACACACTTTCAGTGAGGAGCATCCGCGGATTTCTTCCCATAGAACTCGGCAGCCAAGAAGCAATACAGTAACGTAGAGTCCAATAGTCGAATTACAAAGACCCATAGACTAACAGAGACCCATAGACTCACGGAGACCCACAGATTCACAGTCCTGAGCTTCCCCTAGGTCGACTCGGCCTCAAATGAGTACTTGGTGTGATGTGTAAAAAAAACACCGTCGTCAGGGAGACAAAGGCGGTCGGGAAAGCGTGTTACTGGCCACCCACTCCCCCGGTGTACCGTGCTGGCTTTAATAGGAGCTACTCACTAACAACACTTGACCCTACAGTCTGTTAAGGCTATACGGCGGAGCTTTGCCTTTGTAGAGTAATACAGTCATACGTTAGAATTCACAGTATTGGTTCCATGCCGAAGGAATTAATTCGAAAGCAGAATGACTCAGAGGCACAAATAAATCGGAGAGAGGTGGGGCGAAGGCAACCAGGCGGTTAGCCGGTGCCAACATTTGCCAGACACTGCGTCCTGTATATTATGATGTTATCGGTCTTACAGAAAGGCCCCCGAGGGGGGAATCTAACCGCCTAAGGCAGGATCTCCTTTCTTTGAGGCGCAGATGTTACAACCGCACCCAATATTAAAACACCAACATTACAATACGTTAACTTAAAACTCCGACAAGCAAATAAAGTACTGTACTGTAGTAGCATTCGTATTGCCAGAACATTGCCAGTTTCACGACCTTTCAGTGTATTCGAAGCAGCCCTTAATCATTACATTTTTGTTGCTTTGGTTTTTATAGTTTTGTTGCCGATGTTGAAATGCCATTCTCTCCGCGGCCCTTGTGCAACGCTTTGTAACCATCGGGTGAAAGGCGTTCTATAAATCGCTATTATTATTAATGGCACTATTTAAACAATCATATTGTAAACATTTAAGGGATACTTTTATTTGCTTGCTGTATCACGAAAAGGTCGAGTCTGTTAATTTTGTAAAAGTTGAAAGGTTGACAATACTCTAAATGTGACTTGAAAACGTCAGCGAGTGTTAGAGATGAGAGGTAGGTGTGTTAGAGATATGAGCCAGTGTTAGAGACAGAAGCCGGCGTTAGAGACAGGAGCAAGTGTTAGAGGTGAGAATCGAACCACCTCGGGCATGACCTTCTCTCTCTGTGAGGCACAGATGTTACCACTACACAGAGTAGTGATAGGGATCAGTGGTAGAGACAGGAGCCATAGTGTTAGAGATAGGAACCAGCGTTCGAGACGGGAATCGAACCCCCTCGGGCAGGACCTTCTCTCTGTGAGTAGGCACAGATGTGACAGCGCCTTTCACCCGAGGGTCACAAAGCGCTGCACAAGGGCCGCGAAGAGAACGGCATGTCAACAACGACAGAAAAAAATAACCAATAAAAAACCAAAGCAACAAAAAATTTACGATTAAGGCTGCTTCGAATTACACAGAAAAGTCGTGAAACTGTCAATCTTTAAGAGCGGCAAAAATAGTTAGATTACCGATGCTTGCGCGTTGGCATCCGTGATGTTAGTGTTGTACACCCAGTCAGCCTGCGCGTACTGATAGTACAACGCCTGGGCTTCGATGTCGAACTGGACGAGGAAGACCCGGGCACGATCCTCCTCTGACTGCGACCTCACGACGGCTGGAGAAGCGAGGACCACCACCACCACCAGCAGCCAGAGTGCTGGTGGAACCATGTTGCCTTCCCCAACTTTCTCCTCGCTCGAGCGAACTACCGTGGACGAATTATTACCTCAGGAATTAAGTTTGAAAAAATTTAAAATTATTTTATGAGGAAAAAGTTGCTCGTAAATGTCACACTGTATGGCAAAGTCTCTCAGAAGTGTTATCAATTCGTCGAGTTTTTTTTTGTCGCAAAGTCTAAAAAGACGATCTATTGCCCCCGATAATCTACAATTAATTCGTAATCCTACACCAACAATATTCTGATCAAATTGTCTGTCCAAAATTACCAGTACAACGTAAATCGTTAAATCTAACTACGTTTATGACGGGATTCTAGCTGTTGCCGTGCAATTTACAACTATTAAAACTTTCAAACTTTCTAAAAAATAGCCTTTTAAAATTTACGTACCGACGTACGTAGAAAATATATACATCTGACGGAATCGAATCGCTACCGGCTACGACACAAATCGATTACAAGCGACGCCTCTTCCTCCCCCCCCGCAGCTGTTAATCCGGAATCGGTTCAATCTATACCGGCTAGAGGAATCGAGTGTCGATCCAGCCTATACGACGAGTGGGAGAGAAAAGGCGGGAACGAGGTGTGCGCGCGGTTTATATAAGAGCGCGGGTGCGAGAGGGTGACACCCGACTTGGCGGGAAACCGCCGCCCCCGACACCCCCACCTTTAACAGTGTGGCCCAATTAAAGGCGACACATTCCCCTCACGAAAGTTAATAATTGATCGAAGCTTGTCCATTAAGGATCTTAAGCAAGAGTTAGATGACTGACCTAATGGACGCGTTCGCGCCCGGTGTTCCCTCACGAGAGTTGATGATTAATAAAAAATTGTACATAAATTACCTAATTTGGAAAGTCCTTGGACTGCTGTCACCGCGACCCTCACCAGGACAAGCGGTTTAGAAAATGGATGGATGGATGGAAAGTCACGCCTCGCTTTTCCCGTGTGAATAGATGTATGTGTGAGCCTATAGATAGATAGATGTTTATTACATCAGGAAAAAAATACCCAGTGAGCTTGCAAGCTCTTTACGGGATTCCTGTGTGAGTCTATAGGTCTGCGTGATGCTGTGGTTGTGTGAGTCTATGGGTCTCTCTGTGTGTCTATATAATGTATGAGTCTATAGATCTCTGTCTTCTTAGCGATTCTTCGAAGCACGATGGTCAGCTTCTGGACATCGTTGTTTTTCAGCTCCTCGGCCTCGAAGTGTTTGGTAGAATTCGCAGGCAATACCAAGTATTACCTGACAGGGATCGCGACGTGAACGCTTCTACCTTGACCCCCAATAGATCTCTGTGAGTCCACAGTATTCTACGCGAATCGATCAAACGAATGCCACGCCATCTTTTGACAAACATTGTATATTTTCCACCAACAATATTCTGACACTACTCTCATGTCTGCCAACTCACATCGTCCTTCCAGTGATTCAGACTTGTGGAAATGTTACCGATGTAGGTTTGTCTCGGCTCCATTAATTGATGGTTGCTCTTCAAAGCTGTTATTTCGGGACAGCCGTGTCACTGAGCGCTCCCCCTTCTCTCTCCTGGCGACGTTTCGCTTCCAAAGTAAGAGACGAGACGGAGCAGAGGCTGTTTCGACCTAGGGGAGGAGGCCCAGGATCGGTTCGGAAAATCGTCACCGGTGTGCGTGGCCGTGAGCGGGATTCGAACTCGGGTCGCAACCGGGTTCGTAACGCAGCACGCTAACCGTTGCACCACCGCTCCCCACATACACACACAAGGTCAAAGATCCCCTCCGTATAGCCTTAGCAGACTGTAGGGTCAAGTGCCGTTAGCGAGCACAAAGACAAAGATCCCTCGTATAGCCTTAACAGACTGTAGAGTCAAGTGCCGTTAGCGAGCACGCACCTATGAAGGCCGGCACGGCACAAGAGGGGGTGGGTAGCCAGCTCCACACACACACACACACAGTAACACACAGTAACACACACACACACGAGATTATAAAACACACACACACGCACACCTGCCAAATGTTGATTTCAACACGGCAGGGATGGGGCGACGGGGTGCGGCAGTCTTATAATCGACAGAATATGGCAGGAACATCCAACGAATTCACATATTAAAATTACGAAGAGCGTATCTTACAAAGAGTCTTTCTTACAAAGAGGGTTTGGTCTGGAAAAAAACCACAGCCACTGAAATCGCCCATTTCCCAACGTCTTCGAGCGGGGAGAGAGGGGGGCAGAGGTGAAAGTAAGCCGGTACAGTTCAGTACGGTGTACCCATAAGGTGGCGAGAGAATTCGGAGCAGTACAGGTGGAGGAAGTGGAGGAAGAGCGAAGGAGGTGGTGGTGGTTGTGGGGATAGAGGAGCGGGCTAAACGGGCACGGCACGGGCTGGAGAAGAGATGGACTGATGTGGTGCAAAAGGACGTGGAGCTGATTGGACTTGCTGAAAACCGGTACCGGCGGTGTCAAGATCGACCTCCGTGGAGGAGGTTCGTGAAGGGACGCTACCGGGCAGTCGGAGGCAGTCGCCCTCCGGCAACAACGATAGGACGGAGGAGCGACGCTCACAACACCGAGCCGAGCGCCGGGGCGGATAAAACTCAGCAATATGGCACGGTGGGGAGCACAGGCGGTGCATCTGCCAGTCGTCTCGGTCAGGCAGCCCATCGCGACACCTGTGTCTGTCCCGTGACCTCGTGTCAGCGAGCCTTCGACACTCTGCGTGGATCTGAAGGTGCACCTGGCCTGGCACAGGCGCCGTGGTGACGTTAGCGGCACTTAGTGGCGAACGGCGGTTGTCGTCGTTGTTGTTGTTGGAGAAGGAAGGTGGTGGTAGAGAAGGAGGAGGTGGAGGCAGACAGTAGTCAGTAAGCCGGTACAGATTACCGGTAAGAAAAACAACCGACGAATTCAGTGACAATCAGTGGCGTGGCGTGGGCCGGGCCCACCGGGGCAGTCGCCCTGGGCGCAAACTTCTTAGGGGGCGCAACATTTCTGAAGAAGAAAATAAATAAAGTAGTGATAATAAATAAAAGACTGAGTGGACCTGGCAATACTGTCAATTGAGAGAGATTTCAATGTAGATTTCAAATACTGTTGTTGCAACAACAAAAAAATGCGCAAATTAAAACCAGGCGATTTTAAATAAATTTGAGTATACTAGCATTTTTACTGCAGCTCAAAAGACCTTGCGGAGTTCAATGAAAATGCAAGGGGCTGTGTAAGAAAATGGGTTAGGGATTCCAATACTGGACTGGTGGAAAGGATTTGGGGAGTGCTAACGGTCCACGGGTTAGGGGGAGGAATACTTGCCTTGCCCCGGGCGCTGGCAAACCCACGCCACGCCACTGGTAACAATACAGGCTGTGACACTGGTAACACAGTGAAGTTACTGTTCACCACCTGTCCGGGCGCAAACGACATCGGAATTGACGGATAACGGAACGAGGTCGCATATCTGACCGTCAATGACCGCATATCCGACCCCGAGCGACTGTCGGCGGGTTGGCGGGTTTCAACGAGTGACGGTACAGCGATGAGAACCCGTGGCAGAGCGGTTTCACACCTGCTTGGGACTCATCGGCAAAGGCAGGGTGGCAGCAAGTCATAACAATCGTTGTTGACGTGCCGTTCTCTCCGCGGCCCTTGTGCAGAGCTTTGTGACCCTCGGGTGAAAGGCGCTATATACAATGCTATTATTATTGTTATTATTATCTGCGCCTCACAGAGAGAAGGTACTGCCCGAGGCGGAGTCAGTTTTGCCGGCGCCATATTGCCACACACTGCTTCCTATATATTATGATGTTATCGGTCAAATAATTAATGGGTTTTTTTTAAGTAGTGGGAGGAAACCGGAGAACCCGGAGGAAACCCACGCAGAACAGGGGGGGAGAACACACAAACTCCACACAGAAAGTCGCCCGAGCCGAGATTCGAACCCGGGAGCTTCTTGCTGTGAGGCACACATGTTACCACCGTGCCACCACTAGGTCCACTCAGCCTTAAATAACGAGCGAGGATACAAACACACCCCCTACCCCCCACACACCGCCGTCATGACGTCACGCTGTAAATCAGTGTCATCGCGAACGACTTACGCAGCCGTTACAATAATCATAAACGTCATCATCACCGTAGTTACTTTTGTATAAAATGCGACTTATTACCGCGGATAAAAGAAAAGAGACGGTTCAAGGTTATTTAGGTTTTGGCACGATTAAGGAATGCTCGGTTTACGTTATTTTCGTTGTCGTTACCGTTCCGTATTTGTAAATGTTTCGTGGGGGTTTTTTTTTTCCGGGGGTGGGATTTCTCCCCGTCGCTTCCGACGCCTCGTCACCGACGCGGCCGCCGCGCCGCGAGTAGAAAGTCCAGGCGAGGGCGCGCTGGGTCAGGCCAGGCCAAGTTCTTCGAGGACGTTCCGAGCCACCTCCGCTTCCTGCGCGCGCACAGGATCCATCGTCATCACCATCATCGTCGTCGTCATCGTGTCGTCATCGTATCGTCATAATTGTCATCCATCCATTTTCAGAAACCGCTTAATCCTGTACAGGGTCGCGGTGAGCTGCAGCCTATCCCGGCAGACACAGGGCGCGAGGCAGGGGAACACCGAGGATGGGACGCCGGTCCATCGCAGGGCGCCTGGGGAAATTTAGTCAGTAGGCCAATTAACCTGGCAGCGTGTCTTTGGACGGTGGGAGGAAGCCGGAGTGCCCGGCGGCGAAAACCCACGCGGACACGGGGAGAACATGCAAACTCCGCACAGAAAGGCACGCCGAGCCGTGATTCGAACCCGGGACCTTCTTGCTGTGAGGCAGAAGCCGCTAATCGCCGCTACTCGCCACCGTGCCGCCAGCTCAGCAAAAAACAATCCAACACAGCGGCTGATAAAACCACCCCCCCCACACTTTCAAACGAAGGAACACCCAGAACCCCAAAGCACCTTGAACCATGGACCTGTGGCTGGGTGGCGTGACAAGGTTTGGTGATACCCGGGGGCCAACTCCCGACTCCTTGAGTTCGAATTCGAATCGATTCTTCGAAGCGTGATGGCTACACGAGTTTCCCATTGCAACCAGTTCTTCTTTAGTTGCAGACAGTCCTTCAACATTTAATAATAATAGCATTTATAGAGCGCCATTCAACCCGAGGGTCACAAAGCGCTGCACAAGGCTGTGGAGAGATTTAGAGATATAGTAGTCAGTGCTGGCCTTAAAGGCGGCGGGCATTGGCCTCTCTTCTTTGCTCCGGACTGAGGGGCTTCTGGCATCTGTTGAGCTTCTGGACATCGTTGTCTTTCAGCTCCTCGGCTTCGAAGTGTTTGGTAGAATTTGCAGGTAATACCGAGTATTACTTGACAGGGATCGCGACGTGAACGCCTCTACCTTGACACCCACTCCTTGATTGTATGCCCCCAAGACTCAATTATAGGGCCTGGTACTTCTTCTTCTTTGCGATTCTTCAAATCGCGATGGTTATATGACAGTTTCCCCATTTCTTTACACAGTTCTTTGCATTTTTATTGAACTCTGCGAGGTCTTTTGAGCCGCAGAGGTTGGGTAGTAGAGCGCAGACAAGGCAGTGTTTCCATAGTACGGTCTGCTTCTCCACATTCACAGGTGGTGGTTGGGCCGGTCTTGTAGCCCCCATCTGACCAAAGCAGCATCTTTTGATCGTCCCGGCATTTACGCACAGTATTTACACGTAACGGGTTCTCTACTCTGGTCTCGCTTATTAAAACACATATCCACATTCACACACCGGCTTGTGGGATTGTTTAATTTGACTCTTTGATTGGATGCCCCCCACTGAAATGGATGCCCCCTTCTCTGCACGCCACTCCTGTGGCTCAAGGTCTCGAACACGGCCATTACGGTGCTGCTCAGATGGGGAGGTCACCCAGCTTGGCTCGGGGTTGTGACGAGGGTGTGTGCTTTACTGAGCAGTCGTGACTTCACGGGGTTCAAAGTCCGCCTTGCCTCCCCGCTAACCCTCCGCTGCCTCCCTCCCAATCCCTCCCTACCTTCCGTCCCTGGTTCGCTCGCTCCTTGCCTCGAATCCCGCCTCGGGCGCCTTTCTGTGTGGAGTGTGTGTGGTTCTCTCTCTCTCCCCACCCCCCCCTGTTCTGCCTGGGTTTTCTCAGGGTTCTCTGGTTTTATCCCAGTGGTGGTGGTGACAGTGGTGATGATGATGATGGTGGTGGGGAGCGGTAGCCCAGTGGTTAGCGCACTGGGCTAAGAATCTGGCGACCCGAGTTCGAATCCCGCTCACGACCAGCACAAGTGACGATTTTCTGAACCGGTCCTGGGCATCCCCTAGGTCAACTCAGCCTCAAATGAGTACCTAGTGCGGTGTGTAAACATTGTCACTAGGGAGACAAAGGCGGCCGGGCGTGGTGCTGGCCACCCACCCCCTCTGTGTGTGTGCCGTGTCGACCTTCATAGGTGCTCTACTCGCTAACGGCACTTGCCCCAACAGTCTGTTAAGGCTACACGGGGGATCTTTGTCTTTGTGGTGGTTGTGATGATGATGGTGGTGGTGGTGGTGATGATGGTGATGATGATGATGGTTGTAGCGATGATGATGATGGTTGTAGTGATGATGATGGTGGTTGTGATGATGATGGTGGTAGTGATGGCGTTAGTGGCAACTCTAACATTCAACAACAGCTGTGGAACGGGGGTGTGGGGTTACAACAACGTTTCACCATCTGAATAATTTGACCTTTGCTCTGCAACCTTTGCCCCCCCTCCTCTGCCTATCTCGCGGTGAGTGAGATTAGAGGTGCTGCGCTTGTAGCCTCGGAGCAACAAGTTATATTTTTGGCTCAAAGTCATTTTTATGGTGGTGGTGGTGGAAAAATAATAATATTTGTTTAATTTATAACGCGCACATAGTAATTCACTGTCGAAGGTCCTCATTCTACGAGAGAACGATCTGCAGAGGCGTAGCGAGGAAAGCGCAGAGAGGCGGAGGAGGCAGCCAGGCGGTTTTGCCGGCGCCATATTGCCACCACACACTGCTTCCTATATATTATGATGTTATCGGTCAATTAATTAATGAGTATTTTTTTTTTTCAAGTTGTGGGTGGAGAAATCGGAGAGCCCGGAGGAAACCCACACAGAACAGGGGGGAATATACAAACTCCACACAGAAAGGCGCCCAAAGCAAGAATCGAGCCTGGTCGGGCAAAACCATTATTTCTGTGAGGCGCAGATGTTACCACTGAGTCACCCTGCCGCCCAAATTAGTTACAATTTTGTCTCAAGTCAATTTTATGGCGGTGATAATGGGCGGTGGTGACGGCTTGTACGGAGGGCAGAGGAGCGACGCTCACAACAACGGGCGGAGCGCCGGGCGGCTAAAGCTCAGCGAGTTGGCATAGCGGGGAGGTCAGGTGGCGCATCTGCCAGTCATCTCGGTCAGGCAGCCCATCGTGACACCTGGGCCTGTCCCGTGACCTCCTGTCGACGAGCCTTCGACACTTCAAGTGATAGCCTCAAGGTGCATACGATTTACACACTCACCTTGGCGTCCTGATGTTGTCCCATTGAACAGCAGAGAGAGCGAGAGACGGGGGAGTGAGAGACGCCACGTGGACGATTAGTTACGAAACATCTCCAAACTCACCGATAGATAGATGTTTATGATTAATAATAATAATAATTTAGCATTTATAACGCCTGGCACATATTCATTCAATGTCGAAGGTATTCATCGACGAGAGAACGACTCAGAGGCGTAGCGAGGAAAGCGCAGAGAGGCGGAAGAGGCAGCCAGGCGGTTTGCCGGCGCCAGACTATTTTGCGCCCTAGGCAAGGCCAGCTTTACTTGCATCCCCCCACCCAAGAAAATAAATGCCAACTGGTTATGAACTAACATCCATCCATCAACACAGAGACGCGTAGACTCACATCGAGACACAAAGGCTCACACAGAGACCCACTGATTCACACAGAGACCCGTAGACTCACACAGAAATCTCTCTTCCCCGTTGTTGATATGCCGTTCTCTCCACAGCTCGGATTATATTAAAAAAAAAACCCAAAAAAATGGTGTTGCTGATTTTCCGTTCGCTGTCGTTGTTGACATGTCGTTCTCTCCGCAGCCCTGTGCAGCGCTTTGTGACCCTCGGGTGAAAAGCGCTCTATAAATGCTATTATTATTATATATTCACACCAAGACCCATAGACTCAGAGATGGGAGCCAGTGTTAGAGACAGGGGCCAGTGTTAGAGACGGCAGTCAGTGTTAAAGACAGGAGCCAGTGTTAGAGACAGGAGCTAGTGTTAGAGACAGGGGCCAGTGTTAAGAGACAGGAGCCAGTGTTAGAGACGGCAGCCAGTGTTAGAGACGGGAGCCAGTGTTAAGAGACAGGAGCCAGTGTTAGAGGTGGGAATCGAACCGCCTCGGGCAGGACCTTCTCTCTGTGAGAAGGCG
>JAZEWU010000003.1:7278334-7291483 GCA_036362915.1 Geotria australis | reverse complement strand
CACCTATTGCGTCAAACACAGTCCCCTACAGCCTTCACCGACTCGCGACAAACCGACCGAGCAGGGTGTCTCCGCGCCTCCGGGCTCACGATTTTATATATATTTATATAGATAACAACCGCTTTTCGCCGCTAAGCCGGTGGTGACGTCACCACGGCGCCTGCGCCAGGCCAGGTGCACTTTGAGGCTATCAACGCAGAGTGTCGAAGGCTCTCTCCCATCTCCCTCTCCCATTTTCCTCCACCTGCCTCCCTGCAGGAGTTCCTGGAGTTCCACGGCAGCATCAGCGGCTGCCACAGCAACGGGCTGCTGCTCCAGCCCCCGACCCCGCAACCCGCCCCGAGAACTTTAGGGGGGCCCGGGTGCCCCCCCCAAATCTCTCGCTCCGCCCCCCCGCCACAACAGCAGTATCGTCAACAACAACAACAGCAGCAGCAGGGGGGGGCGGCGATCCCGATCGGGGGTTCGCTGGGCGTCTCGCTCTCCGACGGCTTCGTCTCACCATTTCCCGGGGGACCCCCGACCCCCCAAATGCTGGCTCCCCCGGCCGTGCCGCCCGGGCCGGAGACCGTCGCGTTCCCCCCGCCGCCGCCGCCGCCGCGGCATTTCTGCTACTTGCCGTACGACCTGCTGGGGTTCGGCGGCGCCGGCTCCCCCCCGGGTCCGCTCCGCTCGGCGGCGCGACCCCCGCACGCCGCCGCATCCTCCGCGGCCGCGGTCCCGTCGCCGTCGTCGCGAGGGGAGCAGGGCCTCGGGCAGCGCGCGGCCGGGCCCGCGCAGGCCGCGCCGCCGCCTTGCGCGACGGGCCCGCCTTGGGCTCGCGCCCTGCCGGCGCCGGCGCCCCCCGCCGCGGCCCGTCTCTACCCCTACCTCTTCCCGGCGGCGCCGGCTCCGCGGCCCCCCTCTCCGCCGCCGTCCCCCGCGACCGCAAAGGCCGCGGCCGGCGGCGGGGGGCGGCCTCCGTCGCCCGCGTTTCGCGAGGATCCGGGGGGCGCGGGGGGAGCGGGGACGCCGCCGCCGGCGCCGGGGGTCGCCGGGGAGGGCGGCGGCGGCAGGGCCAAGGGCAGCCAGCTAGCGAAGCGCATCGCCAGCTCGGCGGGATTCGTCGGCGACCGGCTGAAGAGCGGCGCCGGCGTGGAGCTGCACGGGGACGCGCGGGCGCTGGGGCGAGAGCAGAGGGCCCTGCAGGTGAGTGGGGCCGGTCGGCCGGTCGGTCGGTCGGTAGCGGCGCCGGGTGAAATGTAGACGTCGCCGGTGAAACGTCGCCAGCATCGCCGATGCGCCAACGCGGAGAGCGGAAATCTGAATTGATGAGAGACGGCGGCAGGACAGAATGCCGACCGGCTACGGACCAACGGGCATGGTTGTTGGGTCGAGGTTGGGTCAATGTTGGGTCGGGGTTGGGTCGATGTTAGGATTACGGTTTCGTCAGGGTTATGGTTAGGGTCAGTGTTGGGTCGCGATTGGGTCAATGTCGGGTCAGGGTTGGGCCAGTGTTGGGTCGGAGTTGGGTCAGGGTTGGGTCAGTGTTCGGTCAGGGTTCAGTCAGGGTTGGGTCAGGGTTAGGGTTAATGTTGGGTCAGTGTTGGGTCAGGGTTGGGTCAGCTGAGAGAAAGCAACAGGCCCACTCCCACCATCGACAACATCCCGTGTCTAAGAATGAGGAGGCTTACCGCACCTTTCGCTCCGAGGGTTCGGAGAGCCGTGGCGGCGTTGCAGCGACGAGTGGTGGTCGCGGATTGTTGAGGAGACGGAGTCTGCTTTAACAGCTCGTAATAATAATAATAGTAATTTTACATTTATAACGCGTGGCACATATTCATTCACTGACGAAGGTACTCGACGAGAGAACGACTCGGAGGCGTAGCGAGGAAAGCACAGAGAGGCGGAGGAGGCAGTCGGGCGGTTTTGCCGGCGCCATATTGCCACTACACACTGCTTCCTATATATTATGATGTTATCGGCCAAATCATTCTTGAGTGTTTTTTTTAAGTTGTGGGAGGAAACCGGAGAACCCGGAGGAAACCCACGCAGAACAGGGGGAGAACGCACAAACTCCACACAGAAAGGCGCCCGAGCCGAGATTCGAACACGGGGCCTTCTTGCGGTGAGGCGCAGATGTTACCACTGCGCCCACCCTGCCACAAATCACGTGATAATAATAATAATAGCATTTATATAGCGCCTTTCACCCGAGGGTCACAAAGCGCTGCACAAGGCTGTGGAGAGAACGACATGTCAATAACGACAGAGAATGGAAAATCAGCAACAGTTTTGTAATGGGGTTGCACAGATCACAAATCACGTTTGAATACCGTCAAAAACAGTAACTCGCAGCACCACACCTTTCACCATCCTTAAGGGAACGAATGGTAATCCCACCTCTCACCCCCAGAAAGTGGTCTTGCAGGTTTGCTGAGCATTTCTGTGAAACCCCCTCAGCCCAGTTAACATCATGGGGCGACATGGGGACGACCCTGCGCGGGGCTGTGGTGCCTCAAGAATTGGAGGAAGTAGCCAGACCCTGTGAGTGGCTTGGCAGAGGTGCCATCTGTAGAGGAAGTGCGTAAGGCAATCCAGAGAACCTGCGACCAGGAAAAGCGCCGGGCAGAGATGACCTCCCAAGCGAAATGCTGAGGGAGGGTGGCGTCTGCGTAGAGACTGCCCTATATGACATCATTACAACTGTTTGGACCACACCACGGGTTCCGCAAGATTGGAAGGATGCCTTGGTGGCCCCCCTCTTCAAGAAGGGGGACCGCACTGACTGTAACAACTACAGGGGCATCTCCCTCCTCAGTGTGAGGCCGGAAAAGGTCCTGGCAAGGATTATCCAACATCGCGTTGCCAGGCACGCTGAGGGGAGACTTGCGGAACCCCAAAGTGATTTCAGACAAGGGCGGTCCTGCACAGATGCCATATTCGCTGTCCGGATGCTACAGCAAAGGTGCAGGGAATTCCAACAGGACCTGCATCTCTGCTTCGTTGACCTGGTCAAGGCCTATGATACCATCAGTAGGCCAAGGCTGTGGGTTGTTCTACGTGCTTTCGGAGTCCCCGACTCTTTGCTCACCATCATTAAGGACCTTCATGAGGGTGGGCGCGCCCGGGTAAAGCTACGAGGTCGGGAGTCAGAGCCATTCCCTGTTCACCTTTCGGGGTGCGACAGGGATGTCCTCTGGCTCCAACACTATTTAACATATTTTTTGACCACGTAGCTCGAGAAGCCTTCCACGGCTGTACAGGTGGAATCTCCACCTGGTACAGACACAACGGGGAGGCTGATCGATGCCCGGGTACGGTCGAGGGACGGCTCTCGATTGGCCAGCCGTGTTGCGTACGCCGATGATCGTCAAGGACCTTCGCGTTGGGGTTGTTTGGCGGTTGGCAGATGGTTGTACGGGCAGGTGGTTGGCTGTGCGGGTGGCTAGCTATGTCGGCTGCGCGGCCGCGCTAGGCGGTTGGCTGCGCTGGTGGGTCAGACCCGGTAGCTAGTTGACTGTGCGGGTGGGTAGTTGGTTGGGCGGCTGTGACGCGCGGGGGGAGGGTGGCGTGTTAGCAAATTGGCGGGTCGGCCGTGCGGGTGGCTGAGCGGTGCGGCTGTGTCTGTGCCGCCCCTCCCCTGGCAGCCTGCTGCCGCCGACTGGACGCGGGGCCTTGTGCCCGCCGCCGAGCCGACGGACGGCGTCGCCGCCGCCACCGCCGCCGCCGCCCTGCGCGCAGTGCCCACCGATACCGGGGTGAGGCAGCCGGGCGGGCCGCCGCTCAGCTACCCACCCAGCCAACCCCCCCCACCCAGCCGCCCGGCTTCGACTCGCAGAGTCAAAAGGATGGCTGGATAGACAGATAGATGGGTGTGTTCGTTTACACTTTGTTGTTGTTAAAGTCGCCTCTTCACCGACTCGCGACAAACCGACTGAGCCGGGCTCAACGGGGGGGAGCAACGCGCCCGGAGAATATGCACCACGCGTTAAAAATATATCTTATTATTATTATTATTCTACTGGGGGTCAAGGTAGAAGCGTTCACGTCGCGATTCCTGTCAGGTAGTACTTGGTGTTGCCTGCGAATTCTACCAAACACTTCGAGGCCGAGGTGCTGAAAGACAACGATGTCCAGAGGCTGACTGACCATCGTGCTGCTTCGAAGAATCGCAAAGAAGATTATTATTCTACTAGGTGGGGCGACCCGGCGTGGCCCCGGTAAATTTGATCGTCACTGGGGATAGTAATAGAGGCGCCGCTTATCGTATTTGGGGATTGTAATTGGCGTGGCGCGCTTATCCGAACTGGGTATTGTAATAGCCGCGGGCCTGAGTGTAATGGGGGCGGCGCGTATACGCCGAGGGGACGGAGACACAAAGTGGTCTCGGACGGCGGGGTCGGACTGTGGGCGCGCGGTGAGGCCGCAAGAGACTCGCTCCGGGACCGAGCGGCGTCGTTCCGCGAAGGTTCCCCGCGCGATTCGGTTTGGCTTTGACGGAGTCTATCCCGTACGACCCCGCAGCAGGGCCGCTTATCCGAACTGGGCATTGTAGAAGGTCTTACGATTTCACGGCACTTTTCTTGCAATGTTCTTCTTTGCGATTCTTCGAAGCAGCACGATGGTCAGCCTCTGGACATCGTTGTCTTTCAGCTCCTCGGCTTCGAAGTGTTTTGGTAGAATTCGCAGGCAACGCCGAGTATTACCTGACAGGGGATCGCGACGTGAACGCTTCTACCTTGACCCCCTTTCTGAGCAATGAGAGAGTGATTGATTTGCAACGGTTGCAGTTTGCAAGCGGCCACACATGCTTGTGGCAAAAACACGCTGAGAGGGTGAGCAGGGTGGTGAGAGGGTGGTGATGATGGTGCTGGTCACCCACCCCCTCGTGTGCCGTGTCGACCTTCATAGGTGCTCGCTAACGGCAAATGCCCCTACTGTATGTTAAGGCTATATGGGTGATGCTGAGAGGAGGGGTGGTAGCGAAGGAGGGACGAAAGCAGAGAATAGTAGCCAGCAGTAAATGCGCAGCTTTGCGGAGTTTGTTTTCAAAGTGGGCGGCGACATGAAGGAGAGGGGAGGGGTTTAGAGTGGGAGTGGCCACACACAAGCCAATCGCTTTACGGGAGGCAGGGTGGCGCAGTGGTAACATCTGCGCCTCACAGCAAGAAGTGCCCCGGGTTCGAATCTCGGCTCGGGCGCCTTTCTGTGTGGAGTTTGTGTGTTCTTCTCCTCCTGTTCTGCGTGGGTTTCCTCCGGGTTCTCTGGTTTCCTCCCACAAGTAAAAAAAAAAACACTCATTAATTATTTGGCCGATAACATCGTAATATATAGGAAGCAATATGGCGCCGGCAAAACCGCCTGGCTGCCTCTTCCGCCTCTGTGCGGTTTCCTCGCTACGCCTCCGAGTCGTTCTCTCGTCGATGAATACCTTCGACATTGAATGAATATGTGCGCGTTATAAATGTAAAATTATTATTATTAATGAGGTCGCCAGGCATGAAAGTCATTCCAGGTGACTTTAATGGCCCGAGCGGATCATGACGCAGGCAGCTGGGCCGGAGTGATTGCAAGGCATGGGCCAGATCAGCTCAATAATAACAACGGTAGGAGGCTGCTAGACTTCTGTACAGCCCGTGGGTTCGTAATCGCCAGCACGCTATTCCGTCATCGGCGCATCCGCACAACATGACGGATGCACGCCTGGTCCAAGCAAGAACATCCGCTGGACTACGTAGCGACGGAGCAGCAGATGCGGGTCCATGTCCTTGACGCCAGGACCTACCGTGGAGCTGATCTGCCCGATGAGTCTGTGGCTCTGTGTGTGATTAGGCTATACTTGGGATCTTTGTCTTTGATTAGTCTATGGGTCTCTGTGTGGTGATTCTATGGGTCTCTGTAATGCGGGCCCATGTCCTTGACGCCAGGACCTACCGTGGAGCTGTTCTGCCCTCTGACCATCGGCTTGTCATCTGTAGGATGCGCCTGCCATTCTAACACGGCGGTGGTGGGCGTCCACCTAGGACCCCATTGAAACCCACAGTGGCCTGGTCTCGGCTAGCTGATGGTGGTGGTGGTGATGGTGGTTGTGGTGATGGTTGTGATGGTGGTGGGCGTCCACCTAGGACCCCATTAAGACCCCACCGTTTCCAACCGGTCCCATTTCAATCCTCCTTTCGTGAATTCATCCTGGGTATAGCCGCCGTGCCTTGCAGCCCTGTGTCTGCCGGGATAGGCTGCGGCCCACCGCGACCCTGTACAGGATTAAGTGGTTTCTGAAAATGGAAGGATGGAGGGGCGCAGGAGGCAGCCAGGCAAAACCGCCTGGCTGCCTCCTCCGCCTCTCTGCGCTTTCCTCGCTACGCCTCCGAGTCGTTATCTCGTCGAATGAGTACCTCCGACGGTGAATTAATATGTGCCACGCGTTATAAATGTAACTTATTGATATCGCTATTAACCTCTGTACCCTCACCCTCTCTCCTCACCCACCTCCTCACCCACCTCCTCACCCACCTCCTCGCCACACAGAGAGCGATGCTCAGGTTTTCGGAGCTGGAGATGCGGGAGAGGGGGAGGGGAGGGGCCCGGGGGGAGGGGGGAGGGGCCCGGGGGGAGGGGGGAGGGGCCGCGGGGAGGGGCCCCTCCCCCACCGGGTTCGAAGGTCGCCAGGGGGAGGGGCCGCGCGGGGGGAAGAGGGCATTCTGGGAGGCGATGGCCGGGGTGGGGGGCAGCCCCGAGAGGGGGGACTCGCCCAGTGAGTAACACACACGCACTCGCTCGCTCGCTCACCTACACGCTCGCTCACTCACCTGCTCACTCACCTGCTCACTCACCTACTCGCTCACCTACTCGCTCACCTACCCGCTCGCTCACCTACACGCTCGCTCACCTACACGCTCGCTCACCTACACGCTCGCTCACCTACACGCTCGCTCACCTACACGCTCGCTCACTCACCTGCTCACTCACCTACTCACTCACCTGCTCACTCGCTCACCTGCTCGCTCACCTACCCGCTCACTCACTCACCTGCTCACTCACCTACTCACTCACCTGCTCGCTCGCTCACCTACTCGCTCACCTACCCGCTCGCTCACTCACCTGCTCGCTCACCCACTCACTCGCGCACCCACTCACAGCACTTGACCCTACGGTCTGTTAAGGCTATATGGGGGAACTTTGTCTGTGTGTGTGTGTGTGCGTCTGTGTGTGTCCGCACGTCAGCTCACAAACGGCACAAGAACGGGTTCCAGGACTTCATCCCCGTGGTTCTAAAGTCCCGTACACGCAGCCAATCAGGTGACAGGAACACAACAACAAAGGCTTAAAAATACTAGGGTTAAAAAAACCAAAATATATATTAAAAAAAAAATATATTTACAAGTTAAGCTAAGCTGGGGCAGGGTCGCTCTTAACACACACTCGCCCTCTCCAACCCTTTGCCCGCTACCTCGGTGACCTCCGCCTGTGCGGTCAACAGGCGGCCTCCCTCCTCTGCTGCCCTTTGGCCTCACGGTGGAGCTCCAGGGCTTTGGCCTGGACGCCGATCTCTCCCGGGGCCTGCCCGGCCGCCTCTTCCGGCCGCTCAAGTGGGACGCTCCACTCCGCCAGGGGCCCTCCTACCGGCCCGCGGGGCCGCGGAACCACCTGCGCCACGGGGCCCACCGGCACTACGGCTCCTGCAACGACCTCCGCCAGGGGCCGGGCTCCCGCGACGACCCCTACGCGGAGCTCCGCGGCTGGGCCCGGCTGCCCGAGCCGCCCCCCGCCGCGACGGAGGCGCCGGGGGGCGGGGGCCGCCTATGCACCTCGTCGGACGACCTCCGCGAGGAGGCCCGGCGGGCGCCGCCGCGAGGGGGCTGGTGGGACGCGGAGGAGCTCCGCGGCGGCGGCGGCGGCGGTGGGGGGGGTGGCCCCGCGACGGAGCTCCGCGGCGCGGAGGGCGTCCCCGCGGCGGAGCTCTACCGCGGGGCCCGCCTGCCCGAGCCCCACCCCGCCGACTCCGTCGCGGGGGGGCGCCTCTGCACCTCATCAAACGACCTCCGCGAGGGGGCCCAACGGCCTCTGCGAGGGGGCTGGTGGGACGCGGAGGAGTTCCGCGGCGGGGGCGGCGTCCCCGCGGCGGAGCTCCACGGTGGGGCCTACAGGGGCGGCCTCAACGGTTACCATAGCGACGGGGATCCTCCGCGGGAGGTCGCCGGGGCGGCCCACTCCCAGCGTGCACCGGGGCGGGCTGAGAGCGCGGGGCCGGTGCTCGCCGTCCATTGTGGGAGCGCGGAGGAGCACGCTGCGGCAGGTGAGAGTGCGGAAGGGAGAGAGAATGTGTGATTGTGTCTGTGCGTATGTGCGTCACTGCTTGACTGATTGTGTGTTGTTGTGTTGTTGTGTGTCACCCACCTCCTCGTGTGCCGTGTCGACCTTCATAGGCGCTACTCGCTAACAGCACTTGGCTCCAACAGTCTGTTAAGGCTACACGGGGGATCTTTGGTGTTGATCTTTGGTGTGCGTGTCACCCACCCCCTCTGTGTGTGCCGTGTCGACCTTCATAGGTGCCACTCGCTAACGGCACTTGCCCCTACAGTCTGTTAAGGCTACACGGGGGATCTTTGTCTTTGTGTGTGCGCGCGCAGGGTGTGTGCCCAGCCTCCGTGTCCAGATTCACCTGGGGGCGCTGCACACGGACGCACGGCCAAACGCACAGTCGGAAACACAGTCGGAAACACAATCGGAAACACAGTCGGAAAGGCGCCCGGGCCCGCAGCCAGACGGGCAAGCTGAGAGGCAACCGGGCCCGCATTCAGACAGGCCGTGTGACAAACAGCCCAACAAACAACCGGACAGACAGGCGGAGCGACAGCCGTACACACAACCGGACGGACAGGCAGAGGCACCGCCGGAGAGGCGGCCCGACGGACAGTCAGATAAACACCCGGCGGAGAGACAGTCTGAAAGACAGCCAGATAGGCAGTTCGAGAGACACTTCCACAGACAGCCGGACAAGAGGCCGGAGACACGGCCAGATGCACAGCCGGACCGGCTGTCCGGGGGACAGGCCGAGAGACAGTCGGACCAACAGCCGGGCGTGCAGGCGGAGGTACAAGCGTCCGTCGGACTGTGGACGCGGCAAATGCCGGCAAACAGCGCGACTCGCAGCTCCCTCCAGCCGGTCCTACTGCCGCACACGCAGACACAGCTGAACCTACAGCCTGCGCTAAAGGCGCCCACACAGCCAGTCCCACAGCCTGTGCTACAGTCACACACACAGCCAGTCCCACAGCCGGCCCTACAACCGGCCAAACAGCCACCCGCATGGATGACCCTGAAGCCGCCCATACACTCGGTCTTACAGCCTGTGCTACAGCCGGTCCTACAGCCGGTCCTACAACCGCCCACACAGCCAGCCCTACAGCCTGCGCTACAGCCTGGGCTTCAGCCGCACACAAACTCGATCCTGCAGACGACCTTACAGCCGGCCAAACAGCCGCCCACCCAGTCAGTCCTACAGCCGCTCACACAGCTGACCTTACAGCTGCACAAACAGCCAGTGCTACAGCCCGTGCTACATCCAGACCTACAGCCCCACACGCAGTCGATCCTACACTCGGTCCTACAGCCCGTGCTACAGCCGGTCCTACAGTCGCACACACAGCCAGTCCTACAGCCTGTGCTACAGCCAGCCCTACAGCCTGGGCTACAATCTGGGCTACAATCTGGGCTACAGCCACACACACAGCCAGCCCTACAGCCTGTGCTACAGCCAGCCCTACAGCTTGGGCTACAATCTGGGCTACAGCCACACACACAGCCAGCCCAACAGCCTGTGATACAGCCTGTCCTACAGCAATCTAAACAGTCAGTCCTACAGCCTGGGCTACAGTCTGTCCTACAGCCAACTAAACAGCCAGTCCTACAGCCTGGGCTACAATCTGGGCTACAGCCACACACACAGCCAGCCCTACAGCCTGTACTACAGTCACACACACGACCTGGGCTACAGCTGCCACAGCAACTACAGCCGTCACAACTACAGCTGTCACAAAAACTACAGCCGTCACAGATACAGGCGTCACAAAAACTACCGCCGTCACAAAAACTACAGCCATCACTACAGCCGTCACAGATACAACTGTCACAGATACAACTGTCACAGATACAGCCGTCACAACTACAGCCGTCGCAACAATTACAGCCGTCAGAACTACAGCTCTCAAAACAACTGCAGGCGTCACAGATACAGCCGTCACAACTAGAGCCATCACGACAACTACAGCCATCGTTGCAGCCGTCACAAGTACAGCCGTCACAAGTACAGCCGTCACAACAACTGCAGCCGTTGCAACAACTACCGCCATCACAACTACAGCTGTCACGACAACTACAGCCATCATTACAGCCGTCACAAGTACAGTCACAACTACAGCCACCACAACAACTACAGCCGTTACAACAACTACCGCCGTCACAACTACAGCTGTCACGACAACTACAGGCGTCACAGATACGGCCGTCACAGATACAGCCGCCACAACAACTACAGCCATCAGTACAACCGTCACAAGTACAGCCGTCACAACAACAACAGCCGTCACAAGTACAGCCGTTACAAGTACAGCCGTCAATACAGCCGTTGCACGTACAGTCGCCACAACAACTACAGCCGTCACTACGTGCATCACAACTACAGGCGTCACAACTACAGCCGTCACAACAACTACAGGCGTCACAACAACTACAGGCGTCACAAAAACAGGTGTCACAACTACAACCGTCACAAGAACAGCCGTCACAACAACTACAGGCGTCACAACAACTACAGGCGTCACAGATACAACCGTCACAAGAACAGTCATCACAACAACTACAGTTGTCACAAGTACAGCCGTCGCAACTACAGCCATCACAAGTACAGACGTCACAACCGCAGACGTCACAACTACAGTCATCACAACTACAGCCGTCACAAGTACAGCTGTTGCAACAACTACAGCCACAACTACAGCCGTCAGAAGTACGGCCATCACAGCTACAGCAGTCACAGCTACAGCCACAACTACAGCCGTCACAAATACAGGCGTCACAAGTACAGCCGTCACAAGCACAGCTGTCGCAACAACCAGAGGCGTCACAACTACAGCCGTCAGAAGTACGGCCATCACAGCTACAGCCACAACGACAGCCACAACTACAGCCGTCACAACTACAGCCATCACAAGTACAGCCGTCACAAGCACAGCTGTCGCAACAACCAGAGGCGTCACAACTACAGGCACAACTACAGCCGTCAGAAGTACGGCCGTCACAGCAACTACAGCCGTCACAGCAACTACAGCCCCGGCCGGTCGTCGAACGTAACGAGCAGCCCCACGAAGCGACAGGCTGTTCCCGGGCCGAACAGCCGGCGGAGGAGAGAGACAGGCGGCCGAGGGGACAGGCGAAGCAACAGCCGGCGCCGAGGGGACAGGCGGCGCAGCCTGCGAAACGGGCGCCACGGAGAGATCACAGGCAGCCGGTCCAACAGCACCATCATCAGCAACAGCCTCATCATCATCAGCAACAGCAGCAGCAGGCTGTTGCGCAGACCGCACAATCGGCACAGCTGCAGAAACAGCAGCATCAGACTCAGCAGCATCATCATCAGCAGCAACAGCAGCAGGCGTCACAGAGGAAACAGCCGCATCACTGTCAGCATCGCAGTCAGCAGCATCATCATCAGCATCATCATCAGCAGCATCATCAGCAGCAACCGGCTGTTGCGTATCCCGCGCAGGCGCCGTGGAAACAACAGTCGCAGAATCAGCATCAGTGTCATCAGCAACAGCATCATCATCAGCAGCAGCAGCAGCAGCCGCATCGTACGCAGCAACAGGCGGCCCAGCCGGCAACAGCCAATTGCGCACAGCCGGCACGTAAACAACAGCAGCAACGTCATCAGCATCATCATCAGCAGCAGCATCATCAGCAGCCCGCACTGGCCCTTAGCGCACAGCCGGCCAGGAAAAAACAGCATCATAATCAGCAACAGCCGCAGCCAGCTGCTGTTCCGCAAGCGACACAGGCGGCCTGGAAACAGCAGCAACAACAGCAGGCCGTACAGCCTGCCGTTCATCACACGGCGCAGGCTGTACAGGCGGTACAGGCGGCACGCAAGCAGCAACAGCATCAGAGCTCACAGCCTGCTGCGGCGCACGCGGCACAGCCGCAACAGCCTGCGAGGAAACAGCAGCCGCATCAGCAGCATCAGCTACAGCAGCAGCCAACGCCGGCGCTTGCCGCACAGCCGACGACACACAAACACAGTCATCAGCATCATCATCAGCAGCAGCAGCAGCAGCGCCATCAGCAGCCGTCCCAGCAACAGCTTCCGGCCGGCGCGCAACCCGCGCAGCCGGCGCGCAAACAAACTCATCAGCAGCAACATCATCAGCATCATCATCAGCAACAACAACAACAACAACAATATCATCATCATCAGCAACAACAGCAGCGTCAGCAAAAACAGCGTTATCATCATCAGCAGCTTCATCAGCAGCATCATCATCAGCAGCTCGGCTCGCGCCGCGGCCGCAAGGCGCACAAGCGCCGGGGCCTGTCCCTGTCGACGGCGGGGGGTGCCGCGGTCGCCGGCGTCGGTGAGCAGCGGGGGGCCGGGGCCGCCGCCGATCAGTGGGGGGCCGGCAGCGGCGGCGGCGGGGGGTGCCCGCCGGCCAAGCGGCGCCGCGTCGGGGTCCCGCTAGAGGGGCCCCCCGGCGGCGGAGAGCGTGACAAGCTCTCCGGCAAACGCAAGTACAAGAGCAAGCATCTCAGCGGTGGTGGTGGCGGTGCTGCTGGTGGTGGCGCTGGCGGTGGTGGGGAAGAGGAGACGGGACCCGCCGAGGCGGGGGAGACGGTGGGTGGACGCTGTGCGCGTTACGTTGCGGGAGCGGGTTTTGAGCGTTTTAATCCATCCATCCGTCCATTTTCAGAAACCGCTTAAACCTGTTACAGGGTCGCGGTGAGCCGGAGCCCATCCCGGCAGACACAGGGCGCAAGGCAGGATGGGATACCGAGGATGCCGAGGATGGGACGCCAGTCCATCGCAGGGCACCCCGGGGCAATTTACTCAGTATGCCAGTTAACCTGGCAGCTTGTCTTTGGACGGTGGGAGGAAACCGGAGTGCCCGGTGGCGA
>JAZEWU010000003.1:7247257-7260158 GCA_036362915.1 Geotria australis | reverse complement strand
AGGACGCTACCGGGCGGTCGGAGGCAGTCGCCCTCCGACAATAACGGAGGGCGGAGGAGCGATGCTCGCAACGGCGAGCCGAGCGCCGAGCGGCCAAAGCACGGCGAGTTGGTACGGTGCATCTGCCGGTCATCTCGGTCAGGCAGCCCATCGTGACACCTGGGTCTGTCCCGTGACCTCCTGTCGACGAGCCTTTGACACTTCGCGTGGCCTCAAGGTGCATATGGCCTGGCACAGGCGCCGTGGTGACGTCACCGCCACTTAGTACTCGCTTGTTTTCTCCAACATATCGACGGGTGCACTGCACTTACACACTTTTTTCACCTGACCTAAACTCATAAACAGAGCGCTGTTGGACGCTTTTTGCCGTTGTTACAGATAAAGTACAAAATACGAAGTTGTTACCCTTACCGGCAATAAGAACACACAGTGTTGAGACGTTTAAACACCAAGTGAACACCTTTTTACAAAGGCTCCAACGTGCAGGTAGCCACACACACTCGTGGCATAACCATTGGTGTTTAAACACCTCAACACTGTGTTCTTATTGCCGGTAAGGGTAAAAACCTCGTATTTTATACTTCATTCATAAACAGAGCTTCACTCTGGATAACATTGGTTCATTGAAAGCCTACGAGTTGATGTTGTTGATGCGGTTGTTGCCAGGACTACCACTGGTGGTGGCGCGCCTTCCTGACGAGCGGCTTCACGGCGGTGTACCTGCTGGCGTACGCCGTGCACTACTTCATCACGAAGCTCGCCATCGAGGGCCTCGCCAGCACCATACTCTACTTCGGATACACCCTCATCATGGTCCTCATATTCTTCCTATTCACCGGTGAGAGGGAGAGGGGGAGAGAGAGAGGGAAAGATAGATGATACATGTTTATTATTACAGCAGAAAAAATACCCAGTGAGCTTGCAAGCTCTTTACGGGACTCCTGCATTGACACAACAAACATGCGAATTGCTGACGTCACCACGGCCCACTGGGCGGAGACCTAGAGGCCGACCCAGGACACGCTGGAGGGATTATATCCTTCAGCTGACCTGGGAACGTCTGGGAATCCCCCACCCCCAGGAAGAGTTGGAATCTGTTGCTGAGGAAAGTGATGTCTGGTCCACTCTCCTTGGACTGATGCCACCGCGACCCCCTCACCAGGACAAGCTGTTTAGAAAATGGATGGATGGAATTTAAATATATACAATATTCATAAATAATCAAAATTTAAATCAACCAAAAAAACATTTACACGTAGCACTGCATACATTAAAAAAAAAAATAGTCCAAAATATATAGCATTGCATACTTTTTTTTTTCAAATAACCGTATAAGATTGAGGCTGTGCATTGCGATGGTGAACACAAACTAAAGCACAGTAAGGGTGAACATAACGTTAAGACGGAAGAGTGCACAAAAATTGGAACCTTTAGAACACGAATCAAGATTAGCAATCACGACTAGGCAGACATTTCAATTCGAACTGGGAGCGAGAGAGAGGGAGAGGCCGCTACGCCACCGTGCCGCCCAATTGAATTCTAGCGTTGTTAGACCACGGGCACCTTTTTTTGCCAGTTTACAAATAACGTAGAATATGTAATGTTTCACCTTTTCTGGCAATGAGAGACGTGTTAAGATCTTAAAACACCAAATGGTGTCAATTTGTTTTTTTAAGATCTTAACTCGTCAAAGGAGAAACCTTATATATTCTACATAATTTGCTAGTGCTGTTTATTTCGCGTGTTGTTGCTGTGTGTTAATGTGACCGGTTGTTGTTTGTTGTCTGTTGTTCAGGAACCATCGGGTTCTTCGCCTGCTTTTGGTTCGTCACTAAGATTTACGGGGTCGTCAAGGTCGACTGAGGGCGAGACGCGCACACACACACACACACAAACTCACACACAAACACACACATACTCATATACACACACAGACATACCTATACACATATGTACTCAATAACAGCAACAACCGCCATTCGCCACTAAGTGGCGGTGACGTCACCACAGCGCCTGTGCCAGGCCATATGCACCTTGAGGCTGTCACGTGAAGTGTCGAAGGCTCGTCGACAGGAGGTCACGGGACAGAGCCAGGTGTCACGATGGGCTGCCTGACCGAGATGACTGGCAGATGCACCACCTGAGCTCCCTACCGCGCCAACACACAATAATAATAATAGCATTTTATAGAGCGCCTCTCACCCGAGGGTCACAAAGTGCTGCACAACGAAAGAGAAAACAACTGATCAAAAACAAAGCAACACGTAATCATACACACACGTACAGACACATACCTATACACACACGTACTCACACACACACACTCAGGTACTCACACACCCACAGACACGCGCAGACACACACAGGTACAATCACACAGATACACACGGACAGAAAGACAAAAGTCCCCCGATAGTCTTAACAGACTGCAGGGTCAAGTGCTGTTACACACACACAGACATACACATACACTCCCATATGGCGTGTAGCACCACTCCCGGCCGCCTTTGTCTCTCTCTAAAGTGCCGATGTTAACAAGCCACAGCGGGTAGGCCTACTTCAGGCTGAGTCTGCCTAGTCGCAGGTCTGGATAGTGCTGTAGTCGGCCACTGGTGTTAACCGCTGCACCACCGCTCCACACGCATCCACACACACGCGCTCATACATATTTTCACATGTACATACACAGGTATATATAATAATAAGAGCATTTATAGAGCGCCTTTCACCCGAGGGTCACAAAGCGCTGCACATGGCTGCGGAGAGAACGGCATGTCAACAACATCAAGACAGGATACACTGAGAGTCAAGCAATAGCGATAAATTATAAGACATAGGACATAAAGACAACAGGAAAATAATAATTATTATTATTATATGTCCACGTGTTTTTATACACATTCGTACGCACAACGGCAACAACAACAACGACGGCCATTTGCCACTAAGTGGCGGTGACGTCGCCACGTCGCTTGTGCCAGGCCACATGCACCCTGAGGCTACGTACACACACACACACACGTCGCCTGTGCCAGGCCATATGCACCTCGTATGCACATATATACGTACAAACACATGCACACACACACACACGAATACACACACACACACACGAATACACACACACACGCGCGTATATGCAGTCATACCCCGCCCTACGTCATTAATCGGTTCCAAAAGCCGTGACGTAACCCGGATTTTGACGTAAACCGGACGTAATGCATTAGAAAAACCTTAAAATGAGGATAAACACCGTAAAACTAGCGTAAATAACTCGCGAAAGAATATAACTATCGCTAAACCTTATAGAACACTAAAAACACATTTTAGTCATATTTTTTATGACGTGGGTGACGTTGCAGAGTGACGTGACGTCGGACGTAACGGCGTTCGCTGAACTGAAATTTACTCTAGAAAAGTGTCGTGAAGGCGAATTCTGTACACGCATTCCTATACATATACACAAACAAAAATATACACACATATACACAAGTATACATACTTTCTTATACATATATACACACACAAATATAACAACAACATCCGTCCTTCGCCACTAAGTGGCGGTGACGTCACCACGTCGCCCGTGCCAGGCCATATGCACCTTGAGGCCGTCACGTGAAGTGTCGAAGGCTCGTCGACAGGAGGTCACGGGACAGACCCAGGTGTCACGACGGGCTGCCCGACCGAGATGACTGACAAACACACACGCACGCATGCACGTGTGTTGGTATACATATACAAAGACACACAAACACGGTACATTTTGTGAGTGTACATATGTGTATACTTAGCTAAGGGGAATACAGACAATAATAGTCTGGTGTGTGTGTGTGTACATGGGGAGCGGTGGCGCTACGAAACACGGCAAACAACCCGGGTTCGAATCCCGCTCACGGCCACCGCCAACGCAGCTCTCCCCGTGTAGCCTTAACACACCGTAGGGACAAGTGCCGTTGGAAGGCACGGCACACGAGGGGGTGGGTGGCCAGCACCACGCCCGGGCCTGCCTCGCACACAGCATATACACAACACAAGGTACACTTAACTTCACGAAGGCTTTCGTGACCGATGTTATTCACAGTGAGGTTCTTGTTTGTGAGTTTAGGTCATGTGAAGGAGGTGTGTATGTGAAGTGCACCCGTCGACATGCCGGAGCTAAACGAGCGAGCACATGCATCGCTTACCTCAATAGATGGCTGTAAATAGCAGCGAAACGTCGGTACCATCTCTTGCGGTAAGTGATGCATGTGCTCACTCGTTTGCTCCGGCATATCGACGGGTGCGCCTCACTTACACACCTCCTTCACATGACCTAAACTCACAAACAGAACCTCACGATGAACAAGATGCACTGTAAGACGAAACGTCAGATACGCGACACAGCCACAATAACCAATGATGCTAATTCGCGCGTGCGTTGGGAGCGGTGACCCGAGTTCGAGTCCCGCTCACGGCCACCAACCAACACCGGAGATTAAGCCAGTACCGGGCCTCCCCTAGGTCGACTCAGCCTCAAATTAGTACCCGGTGCGGTGTGTAAACATCACCGCAACGGTGCCCTTCGTAGGCGCTACTCGCCACGAACAGCATTTGACCCTACAGCCTGTGTGAGGCTACACGGGGGAGCTTTGTCTCTGTGTGTGTGTGGATCTATATTATACTTGGGGTTATGCTATATGCATTGTTAATTAATGTTATTACTGTGTGTGTGTGTGTGTCACTCTTTTACGGGGAGCGGAAGCGCAGCGGTTAGCCCCACGCTGGGGCTACAAACCCGGCTACGACCCGAGTTCGAATCCCACTCACGGCCACCAACCAACCACCAGTGGCGATTTTCTGAACCGGTCCCGGGGGGCCTCCCTTAGGTCGGCTCGGCCTCAAATGAGTATCCGGTGCGGTGCGTCGAACACGTGTAATACATCGCCACCGGGGAGACAAAGGCGGCCGAGCGTGGGGCTGGCCACCTACCCCCCCTTTCGTGTGTGCCGTGCTGGCCTTGATAGGGGTGCTCGCTGACGGCACTTGACCCGACGGTCTGTTAAGGCTACACGGGGGATCTTTGTCAATTTCTTAAGGCGTGTGTGTGTGTGTCGGGGTTAATCTTGTGTTCCGTCCGTGTGTGGGGGGGTGTGTGGGTAGGTGCACCTAGCCTGGCACCGCGGTGACATTTCGCGGCCACTTAAGTGTGGGGGGGGGGAGTGGTGGCGCTGCGGTTAGCGCCACGGCTGAGCCACGAACCCGGCTGTGACCCGAGTTCGAATCCCGCTCACGGCCACCACCAAACAACAGCCAGTTGTGATTTTGTGAACGTCGGCTCGGGGGCCTTTCTGTGTGGAGTTTGCATGTTCTCTCTCTCCCCGTGTCCGCGTGGGTTTTCGCCACCGGGCACTCTGGTTTCCTCCCACCGCCCAAAGACATGCTTCCAGGTTAATTGGCCTACTGACTAAATTTCCCCAGGCGCCCTGCGATGGACTGGCGTCCCAGTCTCGGTGTTCCCCTGCCTTGCGCCCTTTGTCTGCCGGGATAGGCTCCGGCTCACCGCGACCCTGTACAGGATTAAGCGGTTGTTGAAAATGGATGGATGGTACTGCGCCTCTCCCCCTAGGTCGACTCGACCTCAAATAAAAACACCCTGGTGCGGTGTGTAAACATTGTCACTAGGGAGACAAAGGCGGCCGGGCGTCTGTGGAGCTGGCCACCCACCCCCCCTTATGTGTGTGTGCTGTGCCGGCCTTCATAGGCGCTTGCCTCCTACAGCCTGTGTGTTGGGGCTACACGGTGGAGCTTTGTCTGCGTGTGCATTACATAAGTTCGATTGCCGGCCGAGATGTGGAGGTGGGGAAACGTCTCTCCCCTAGGTCGACTCGGCCTTTAAAAAAAAAAATTTTCATCCTACGTTGTGTTCAATTGGGAGGCTGGGTTTGAATAGGTGACCAGCGTCGTTGAAGGTGTGTGAGAGAGATGGAGATACAAAGGCGGCCGAGCGTGGTGGGTGTTGGATCACGGCTGCCCTTGGCCGCGCCGCGTGTTGGGCTATACGGGTCACCTTTGTCGCCGGCGCGGGAAATAAATATTGAGGTGCGGGTTCACAAATTATGTTTTTCCCGTTCATCTATGTTCTATGTAGCTGTGTCCATGCATCCATTTTTTAAACCGCTTGTACTGGTGAGGGTCGCGGTGGCAGCATTTCCAAGGAGAGTGGACCAGATATCCCTTTCCTCGGCAACAGATTCCAGCTCTTCTTGGGCAAGGGGGGATTCCCAGGCGTTTCCAGGCCAGCCGAAGGATATAATCCCTCCAGCTTGTCCTGGGTCGGCCTCTACGTCTGCGCCCAGTGGTCCGTGCCTGGTAATAATAATATTATAATATTAGCATCTTATAGAGCGCCTTTCACCCGAGGGTCACAAAGTTCTGCACAAGGGCCGCGGAGAGAACGGCATGTCAACCCAAAGCAACACAAATTAAATTGATTAAGGGCTGCTTCGAATACACTGAAAGATGGTAGACTTCCCAGGGGAGCCTTCTAGGGGGCATCCTTACCAGATGCCCGAACCACCTCAACTGGCTCCTCTCAATCCGAAGAAGCAGCGACTCTACTCCGAGGGTCTCCCGGATATTAGCCCCCTCAATCAAAACCGGACTTCGTGTGTCAAAATGCCTGTGTGTCTGAAAGCTGGAGGGAACCGTTGAGCCACTGTGTGCGGCTGTTTGTAACAGTTGTCCGGCTCATAGAGACTCGCAGAGAAGCAAAGAGACTCTGAGAAACGTAGAGATTCAGAGACACAGACTCAAGAAGACACAGGGAATCATAGAGACTCACGGATGACGGGGATTCACACAATCACAGAGACCCAAAGACTCGTCACACAGAGATCCACATTCACACAGAGACCCACAGGCTCATCAAAGACAAAGATCCCCCGTATAGCCTTAACAGACTGTAGGGGCAAGAGACCCATAGACATCAACATCCGGGTCCTCTATGACTCCACCCTCTCCCCGTGTCCTCCAATCAGAACCCACCGTGGGCTTTTCCCCCCTCCCGCAACCAATCATAGCGCGCCGTGCACGCTCATGAATAATTAATCAGCCCCGCGAACTTAACGCCCTCCCGCGCGAAAGCAACTCGCAAACCGCCCCGGGGGCTGCGATTGCGTAGGTCACGCAACGCCTCTCTCCGTCACCGGGTGCCCTGGGGGCGTTTGGCATCATTATAAAGTAATTCCCGCCCGTGTATATTGGGCCCTTCGGTAAACAAGAGGCGGCGGTGGTGCTGAGGGGAAAAAAAATGGTGAGTTTAAGTTGTGAGGAAATTATAAGTTTATAAACGTCTTTAGGACGTTAAAGTTTATAGCTTGCTGGCTTGCGATGCTCCCAACGTGTGTTCCCCGCGAGCCGAGCGCTCTGTCATAACGAGTTTCAGAGTTTGTGGCTAAAAGTTTACTCCCTCAAAAAAACACCACTCTCCATAGTATTTTTTTAGGTCTAAACTCATAAAAATACTATGGATAACGTTGGTCACGTAAGCCTTTTCGTGTTAAATTGTTAAGATTATTATGGTGGTGATGATGATGATGGTGGATTGGTGATGTTGACGATTTTCTGAACCGGTCCTGGGCCTCCCTCCTAGGTCGACTCGGCCTCAAATTAGTACGTAGTGCGGTGTGTCGAATATCGCCATTGGGGAGACAAAGGCGGCCGGGTGTGCGTGGTTGCTGGTCACCCACCCCCTCCTCGTGTGCCGTGTCGGCCTTCATAGGTGCTACTCGATAACCTTAGAGTCTGTTAAGGCTATACAGGGGATCTTTGATAATTGTAATAGCGTTTTATACAGCGCCTTTCACCCGAGGGTCACAAAGCGCTGCACAAGGGCCGCGAAGAGAACGGCATGTCGACAACGAAGGAAAGACAACAACCAATAAAAACCAAAGCAACAAAAAATAAATGATTTAAGGCTGCTTCGAATATACTGGGTATAGCCCTGCCTTGCGCCCTGTGTCTGCCGGGATAGGCTCCGGATCACCGCGACCCTGTACAGAATTAAGCGGTTTCTGACAATGGATGGGATGGATGTGATGGTTGTAATTCACAGCGCACCTGGCCTGGCACAGGCGCCGTGGTGACGTCACCGCCGCTTAGTGGCGAACTGCGGTTGTTTTGTTGGTGTTGTTGCGTAACATTAATTTAATCAATATTGCAATTCAACTCGGAGACGAATCTTATTCCAAATAGTGTTGTAACACGGTACCTCAGGCGTCACGGCAAAGGTGGGCTTCGTTGGGGATCAAGGTAGAAGCGTTCACGTCTCGCGATCCCTGCCAAGTAATACTCGGTATTACCTGCAAATTCTACCAAACACTTCGAAGCCGAGGAGCTGAAAGACAACGATGTCCAGAAGCTCAACAGATTGCCAGAAGCCCCCTCAGTCTGGAGCAAGAAGAGAGGCCAATGCCCGCCGCCTTCAAGGCCAGCACTGACTATTATATCTCTAAATGTCGAAGGGCTGTCTGCGACTAAAGAAGAACTTGTTGCGATGGGAAACAACTGTCATGTAACCATCACGCTTCGAAGAATCGAATCGAATTAGTGGGAAGTGAAACTGAAATAAGACGTAAATTAAATGTGTACTCTTACGAAGGATTTTGGGGGTCAAGGTAGAAGCGTTCACGTCGCGATCCCTGTCAGGTAGTACTTGGTATTGCCTGCGAATTCTACCAAACACTTCGAAGCCAAGCTGAAAGACGACGATGTCCAGAAGCTAGCCATCGTGCTTCGAAGAATCGCAAAGAAAGAAGACGAAGGATTTTAACCCAGTACCCTAACAACCACCTTTCGCCACTAAGTGGCGGTGACGTCATCACGTCGCCTGTGCCAGGCCATTTGCACCTTGAGGCCACTTCACTTCACCCTCTGTGCAAAGATCCCCCGTATAGCCTTAACAGACTGTAAGGTGAAGTGCCGTTAGCGAGTAGCACCTATGAAGGTCGACACGGCACACGAGGGGGTGGGTGGCCAGCACCACGCCCGGCCGCCTTTGTCTCCCTAGTGGCGATGTTTACACACCGCACTAGGTACTCATTTGAGGCTGAGTCGACCTACGGGTAGACTCAGGAGCGGTTCATAAAATCGTCACTGGGTGTTGTTGGTGGTGGCCGTGAGCGGGATTCGAACTCGGGTCACAGCCAGGTTTGTAGCCCAGCGTAGCGCAAACCACTGAGCCACCGCTCCCCACATATTTAGACACACACACACAAACACTTGCTTCGTTATGTTATATATAGATGCAGGATTGGAACCTGGTACCCTCAGTGCAAAGGGTGGCGCAGTGGTAACATGTGCGCCTCACAGCAAGAAGGTCCCCGGGTTCGAATCTCGGCTTGGGCGCATTTCTATATGGAGTTTGTGTGTTATTCTCTCCCCCTGTTCTGCGTGGGTTTCCTCCGGGTTCTCCGGTTTCCTCCCAAAAGTAAAAAAAACAATTAATTATTTGCCCGATAACATCATAATTATATAGGAAGCAGTGTGTTGTGGCAATATGGCGACCGGCAAAACCGCCTGGCTGCCTCCTCCTCCGCCTCTCTGCGCTTTCCTCTCCGAGTCGTTCTCTCGTCGAATGAGTACCTTCGACATTGAATGAATATGTGCCACGCGTTATAAATGTACAATTATTATTATTATTACAGTAGGGTTAAGTGCAGACAGACACACACACAAACACTTGCTCCAGTACATGTGTGTTGTGTACCGACCCTAACCACTGCTGTGTCTGTTGCTAATTTTCACAACAACCACAACCCTCACCACATCCACCTCCACCACCACCACTTCAACCACCACCCCGACCACCACTCCTATCACTACCATCACCTCCAGCTTACCTTAACTACCACCGCTTCATCCTCCACCACCTCCTCCTGCACCACCTCCTCCACCTAAACCACATCCACCTCCAACATCACCTCCTCCACCTCCTCCCCCACCACCACCACCATGCCCAATCAGGCGGTGCCATCCCCTCAACTCGACGTGGCCCGTGATCCCGGCCTCCCAGCCGCCGGCGAACTCGGCTGCGGCTGCCGGGGAGAAACCGCGGACCCCGCGGAGCCGCCGCTGGTCCTGGTCCACAGCGGTTACCTGCGCAAGGCCAGCCGCATCCGCAAGCAGTTCTTCACCCTGAGAGCGCGGCTCTGCAGCTTGCCCCTTGGCGGTGTGGCGGGTGTGGCGGGAGACCGAGAGGCTGCTTACGCCGTCTGTGAGGGTGCCGGCGAGTTAGCGAACCAAGGGAAGCACGGTGTATCGAGCCAAGATGATGACTATTCTGTGTGTGAGAGTGTGGGTCGGTTGGCAAGCCGAAGGCAGGGTGGGGTAGGAGAAACGGGGATTAGAGACACGGAGGTGCTGTCGAGGGAACACCTGGAAAAACTACTCCGGGACACGGAGACGCTGCTGAGAGACACCGAGACGCTCGTCAGAGGAGACGCGGGGGGGACGCCGGGCGGCGGAGACACGGCGAAGACCGGAGGCATGTTGGAGACGCACGTGGGAAGCGATGCCAACACAGCTCCTGAAAGACAACGATGTCCAGAAGCTAACCATCGTGCTTCGAAGCTTCGCAAAGAAGAAGCTCCACCAGCTCCACCACCTCCTCCTCCATCACTAGCCCCACCACCACCTACCCCGCCTACCCCGCCATCTCGACCATCAACCCCGCCGCCGTGCGACGGCCCGCGCCTGTGCTGCACCGTGCTCGAGTGGCACAGCAGCCGGCGCCAGTGGGAGGGCCGCGCCGGCCGGGCGTCGTCGCGGGCCGGCGCCTCCCCCGCCGCCCGGCGCCGTGTGCCGCTGCAGGGCCTGCTGGCGCTCGGCCTGAGACGGGATTCGGGCGGACGCTCCTGGTTGGTGGTGCTGGCCGCGGACGGACGCTGTTTGGAGCTGGCTGGGCCGGCCGCGACCGCGGCGGGGGGGGGAGACGAGGTGCGGAGGTGGCGCCGCGTCATCGCCGGAGCGCTGGCGCCGGCACGGCCCCTGCACGACGACGCGTGGGTGGTGAGCGTCAAGGTGAGCCGGTCGGTCGGCGAGCGTTGTGGTGGTAGTGGGGAGCGGTGGCCCAGTGGTTTGGCGCGCTTGGCTACGGATCTGGCGACCCGAGTTCGAATCCCGCTCGCGGCCACCGACACCAAGTGACGATTTTCTGAACCGGTCCCGGGCCTCCTCCCGCACGGTCGACTCGGCCTCAAATGAGTACTTAAGTGCGGTGTGTAAACATCGCCACAGAGGCGGCCGGGCGTGGTGCTGGTCACCCACCCCCTTCTGTGTGTGTGCCGTGTCGACCTTCGTAGATGCTACTCGCTCACGGCACTTGCCCCAACAGTCTGTTGAGGCTATACGGGGGGAGCTTTGTCTTTGTGGTGGTGGGTGATAGCGCTGGACCGGCCTCAGTGTGCCAATGTGTCGGTTGTGAGCGTCGAGGTGAGTTGGTTTGGTGAGTGTCAAGGTGAGTGTGGTGAGTGGTGTAGGTGGCGCTGCACCGGCCCCTGTACCCAGGGCTGGCGCCAGACTATTTTGTGCCCCAGGCAAGGCCAGCTTGTTTGCATCCCTCCCCCCAACACACAAAAATGTGCAAACTTCTATTTTTTTTTTAAAACAGATGTTTTGTAGAAAGAATAGTTATGCTGTCAGCAAAAAACACAATCACCCATCCATTTTCTAAACCGCTTGTCCTGGTGAGGGTCGCGGTGGCAGCAGTCCAAGGAGAGTGGTGAGTGTCCTGGTGAGTGTGGTGGTGGTGATGGTGATATGCACCTTAAGGTGCACATGGCCTGGCACAGGCGCCGTGGTGACGTCACCGCCACTTAGTGGCGAATGGCGGTTGTTGTTGATGGTGGCGGGTGAGGTTCATGTTTGGACGGATAGAGGAGGGGACTAAACGGACACAGCACGGGCTGGAGAAGCGATGGAATTGATGTGGAGACGAGTGGACTTGCTTCTTCTTCTTTGCGATTCTTCGAAGCAGCACGATGGTCAGCCTCTGGACATCGTTGTCTTTCAGCTCCTCGGCCTCGAAGTGTTTGTTTGAATTCGCAGGCAACACCAAGTATTACCCGACAGGGATCGCGACGTGAACGCTTCTACCTTGACGTTTCACTGAGGCTTACACTCAGCATCATCAGGGGGCTTGGAAAAATCCTACGAGTTGATTTTACACACAGACTTGTGTATCTTCTCTTCCCACCCCCCCTCTCCCCAGCCGCGTGGTCTGGCCCCCCGTCTCCAGCTGCAGTGTGGGCCGCGCCACTGCGCGTGCGTGGGGCCCGCCGGCCTCTCCCTGTGGGCCCCAGGGTCGCCCGCTGCCTGCCTCCAGCTGCCCATCGCGCGGATCCTACGCTGCAGCCGCGTTGGCTCCCTGGTTGTCGTGGAGACGGGGCCCCCTCCCGACAACACAGGTACCCCCCCCGGTCCCCCTCCTCCTACCACCATAACATAACAACCGTCTTTCGCCACTAAGTGGCGGTGACGTCACCACGTCGCCTGTGCCAGGCCACATGCACCCCGAGGCCATGTGAAGTGTCGAAGGCTCGTCGACAGGAGGTCACAGGACAGACCCAGGTGTCATGGGCTGCCTGACTGAGATGACCGGCAGATGCACCACCTCACACACACACTCATGGTAGGGAGGTGGGTGGGTGGGTGAGTTTGTGGGTGGGTGGGTTAGTGTCTTTTTGAGTGGGTGAGTGGGTGAATTTGTGGGTGTGTGGGTGGGTTAGTGTGCGGGTGAGTGGGTGGGTGAGTTTGTAGGTGTGTGATTGAGCTGTTTGACAGGATAGAGGAGGGGGCTAAACGGGCGCGGCACGGGCTGGAGAAGAGATGGACCGATGCGGTGCAGAAGGACGTGGAGCCT
>JAZEWU010000003.1:6155841-6167351 GCA_036362915.1 Geotria australis | reverse complement strand
TGAGAAGCCCTTCAAGTGCACGGTGTGTGGGATGGCATTTGCAGTCTCACAAAATCTTCAGCAACACCAGATAATACACACGGTTGAGAAGCCCTTCAAGTGCACGGTGTGTGGGATGGCATTTGCAGTCTCACAAAATCTTCAGCAACACCAGAAAATACACACAGATGAGAAGTCCTTCAAGTGCACTGTGTGTGGGATTGTATTTGCAGTCTCACAAAATCTTCAACATCACCAGAAAATACACACAGATGAGAAGCCCTTCAAGTGCACTGTGTGTGAGAAGTCATTTTTATGCTTAGAAACTCTTCATATGCATCAGAGAACACATTCTGGCGGGACGCCCTGCACGTGTACCTTGTGTGTGAATGCATTTTCACAGTTAGACAGTCTTCAGTGTCATCAGAGTGTACACAAAGTCGAGAGGCCCTACAAGTGCACTGTGTGTGATAAAGCATTTATAAAGTCAGAAACTCTTCAGAATCACCAACGAGTACACTTGGTTGAGAAGTCCCTCAAGTGCACTACGTGTGGAAATGCATTTGCATATTCATCAGTTCCCCGCAGACACCAGAGAAGACACATAGGGGAGAAGCCCTTTAAGTGCACTGAATGTGGGATGGCATTTTCAATTGCAACAAATCTCTACAGACACCAACGAAAACACAGAGGGGGAAAGCTGGTTACGTGCACTGTGTGTTTTAAGGCATTCCGATCGGCAGAATCTCTGAAAGAGCATCAGATGATGCGCAAGAAGAAGGTGCAAGCGAATCTTAACGATGAAGCCTCTCAAATGAAGTCTAACTACAAAGATTGTGGAGAAAGTGTGGAACATAAGCATAAGCCAGTCTCTCAGGGAGAGCAAAGTGCTCTCGAGTGCTTACTGGAGGTGTCGCAGATGGAAGTCTGGGTGGACTCTGTGGTTGAAGTCGAGTGGGAAGGAATATTCTGTGTGGCCCTGGGGTAGATTTCAGGTTATAAAAATTAAGCTCTAGTTTGAATTATAGTAGAACCTCGGTTATCGTTCACCTGTTATCGTACGATTCGGAAATCGTCCAACCCCTCGGTTATCGAGCAAACAAACCGGTCGGTTTTGTTCGTTTGCTGCCGTGCGACGACAATGCTCCCAGCCTCCCACGCAAAGCATCATGGGTATGCCATGAAAGGTTCGACTGTCAGCCCAAAGAAAAAGAAGTTGAGAACCACGCGATAGAATTCAAGAAAGAACTCGTGGCAAAATATGAAAGTGGTGGTCGAGTGGCTGAACTTGCTAGCATGTATGGGAAGTCGACATCAACAATCAGCTCCATTCTAGTTATTCTGTATAGAACGTGTTATTTGTGAATATTTTTGGGTGTATAAACGGATTAATGGTATTTTACATTGTTTCTTATGGGAACTATTGCTTCGTTTTCGTCCATTTCGGTTTTTGGCCGTCGATCGACAACGAATTATGGACGATAACCGAGGTTCCACTGTACCTACATTTCAAAGTAGAAAAAAAGGTCCTTTCGTCTCTACCTACATTTCTTTAAATATTTAACTCACAGGACTGGTTAGGATATCACGTGAAAATAATTTCAACATATGATCGCTTTACAAATTGATTCTATTTGAAGACATCTACTGATATGTTCCATAACTGCACATGGTGTGGTCTTCGGTGATGTGATTTCTGCCTTCAATTCTACAACATACGCAGGTTTTCACAGCTTAATAATAATAATTAATAATAATAGCATTTTACAGAGCGCCTTTCACCCGAGGGACACAAAGCGCTGCACAAGGGCTGCAGAGAGAACGGCATGTCAAATGTTGCACAAGGAGATAGCAGGAAGAGTGGACATCGCTTTGTGACCCTCGGGTGAAAGTCGCTATATAAATTGATATTATTATCCCATAACATCAGCTTAGGAGAGCAATTGTCAATTGTTCAACAGTATGTAGATTATTGCTGTACACATTTATCGTACAGATATCCCCATTCGAAATAATCACGCCAAATTAATTAGTGTAAGTGAAATACTTGCGTAAATACCGTATAGGCAATTCTTCTTTGCGATTCTTCGAAGCGCGATGTTAAATTACAGTTTCCCATTTTCTTACACAGCCCCTTGCATTTTCATTGAACTCCGCAAGGTCTTTTGAGCTGCAGAGGTTGGGTAGTAGAGCACAGACAAGGCAGTGTTCCATAGTATGGTCTGCTTGTATAGGCAATTCAAACTAGAGCATATTTTTGATCACCCTGTAGACGCTTAACTGCAAATTAATATGTGATACCATGGGTGGATCACCGGGGATGTTGTTGACGAGGGGATGGGTGCAAGCCAGCAGTGCGACTCAGCATGACTGTGTTCACGGTGGAGCTGACGGGCCCCAGCTGTCAGAGTATTTCAAGAGAGAAGTTTTCACCTTTGCAATAAAATGTTCAGCACGTTGAAGAGGGGAGATACAGGGAGAGAGAGAGTGGCCCGAAATCTACGTGGTCAGCACAGCTTGTATCAGCACGGAAGAAAGTTTTGTGGTCGGCATGTCAGGGGTAGCCGACGAGGCACTGGTGTCAGAAGCGCTACGATCCACGTGGTGGGCCGAAGTGAACGGGCGCACGGGAGGATGTTGTTTCGCGGAGACGCCGAGGAGTCAAGAATTCAAACTCTACGTGAATCACGTCCAGCTTTATGGGCTCGACCAGCAGATCGCCGTGATGGTCATCATGCATACTACGAGGGAACGTTCCACTCTATGCGGACAGTCTCCCGCAGGAAGTACAAGAAAGTTGTGAGAGGCCGAGCGAGGCACTGTGCCGCCGTTTTGGTCAGGTGACGACGGGCGAGGTGCTGGCGTGGCGCCAGCGGCGATTGGGCGAGTCAGTCGAGGTTTAAGCCGACGCAACAGCCTCACTCGTGCGGTGGGCCCATCCCGGCAACGAGGAGACCTTCGTCACCGCAATGACAAAAGGCCATCGTGCTGGCCGATGTGAGGAGCCACGGATTGGTGGTTTGAAGATCTGTTGAAATCCTAGCTGAGCCTGCAGGAGATGGTGGAACGAGCCGCGGGCCTGTGAGCGTGCGCGGCGCACGCGTTCGCGACGCGAACGTGAACGAACGCTCCTCGGAGAAGCGGCAACGATAGGCGGCCGGCGGCTCCCCAGAAATTGCTCTGCCCGAGGACGGCCGGCCGGACACCGTTCTAAAGAGGCTTGAGGTGCTGCGAGAGAGCCGGCGAGAAATGCAACGTCGCCCAAAAGCCGTGGCTGCCAGACGCGGACCCCCGGCCGCTCGATCAACTTGAGAGTCCAAAAAGTCCGAGAGCAACGCGACGGACCGCACGATGCCCCCCCCCGATGCTCGGAGACTCGACCGGCGAGGCGCCCGTCGCCGTGAGCGGCACGACCTTCCACGGCGGCTGAGGGGCGGCGCGGAGGACGTGGCCCCCGACGGGCACCCGCGGCTGTTACGCCAGCCGCTCGGGGGAGAGCGCGCGCTACGGGTTCCCGCCAGGCGTCGTCGTTCAGCCCGTCACGCGTACGGGACGCACGCGCGGACCTGACGTTGCAAAAATGAACTGGATTGTGACGTCTGAGAGATGTCGGGCGGGCAGTGCCACGTCTTGCGTTCCCCGTGCTGACGTTGTAGCGGGGCGGGCCCGGAGAGAGCGGCCGCCGTTTTGCAACAGCGGCCGTTGTGATGTAACGCGGCGGTTAGCCGGCGGCAACTTGTCGTGTTTTTTGAACCACACATCCACATACACACACGCACGCTGTTTCATTAATAAAACGAGACATAAGTTGGAGTTCTCATCCTGACTCATGTCTGCGTTCATGAAAAGGCAGGAAGTTTGTCGTCTTTGGTTTGCTGCCTGTGTGGCTTGGTGACACACTGCTAGGGCTGCACAGGACAGAGATGCTAAGGAAGGAGAGGAACAGAGACACAACGCTGGGAGGCAGAGAGATGGAGAGAGAAGACAAGATAGAGAGAGGGAGGTTAACTCGATGGCTTTCATGACCAATGTTATTCATAGTGAGGTTCTTCTGTTTGTGAGTTTAGGTCATGTGAAAAAGGTGTGTCAGCAAAGTTCACCCGTCGATATACCGGAGCAAACGAGTGAGCACATGCATCACTTACCTCAAGTGATGGCACCGACGTTTCACATGACCTAAACTCACAAACAGAACCTCACTATGAAGATGGGAGGTTGAGACGCATGTAAAAAACAACGTTTTTGAACAAGAGGCAATGCACGGGAATCGCCCCATTACAAATTCGCTCCTGTCTCTAACGCTGGCTACCGTCAATAATGCTAGCTCCTGGCTCTAGCACTGGCTGCCGTCTCTAATGGTTGAGTCTGTACATTATGATGCTATCGGCTAAATAATGAATACAGTCATACCCCCGCCCTACGCCATTAATTGGTTCCAAAAGCCGTGACGTAACCCGGATTTGACGTAAACCGGACGTAATGCCTTGAAAATGCCTTAAAATGAGGACAAACGCCGTAAAACTAGCGTAAATAACTCGTGAAAGAATATAACTATCGATAAACCTTAAAGAACACTAAAAACACATTTTAGTCATTTAAAAAAAATAATGAACACAATTAATACGATATAATGACATTGTGATCTGCCCTTAAAAATACCTTAAGTATGACGACAAACTTAAAATTTACTCTAGAAAAGTGGCGTAAATGCGAATTTGACGTAGGCCGAAATGACGTATTACTGTATATAGGAAACAGTGTCTAGTGGCAATAAGGCGCCACCGGCAAAACCGCCTGGCTGCCTCCTCCGCCTCTCTGCGCTTTCCTCGCTACGCCTCTGAGTCGTTCTCTCGTCATTGAATGAGTACCTTCGACACTGAATTAATATGTGCCACGCAGCGTTATAAATGTAACATTATTATTATTATTATCATCATCAGCAACATTATCAGCATCAGCAACATTATCATCAGTGGGTGCGTGATTGACTGAGTGATTGATTGAACGGGTGAGTGAGTGGGTGAGTGAGTGGGTAAGTGAGTGATTGACTGAGTGAGTGACTTGAGTGATTAACTAATTGACTGAGTGACTGACTGATTGAGTGAGTGTGTGACTGAGTGATTGCCTGAGTGACTGAGTGGATTGATTGAACGGGTGAGTGAGTGATTAAGTGATTGACTGATTGAGTGGGTGAGTAATTGAGTGGGTTGGCCTACCTTAGGATAATTCGTTCCCAATTCATCGATTCCACAGAATTGAAGTAATGTTTCGTAGATGCTGTAACACAAGCCTAATGGCAGATAAACAGGCCTGGCTCGGCGGAGACAATCGGCCTTCTGTGAGCGGCTCACTTGCCTCGACAGCCAGACTTTGCTCTGGTTTTTTTCAAGCCTGGAAAGAACCGAATGGCGGATTTAAGTCCATCCATCCATCCATTTTCAGAAACCGCTTCATCCCGTACAGGGTCGCGGTGATCCGGAGCCTATCCCGGCAGACACAGGGCGCAAGGATGGGACGCAGCGCTTTGTGACCCTCGGGTGAAAGGCGCTATATAAAATTCTATTATTATTATTATCGCAGGGCACCTGGGGTAATTTACTCAGTAGGCCAATTAACCTGGCAGCATGTCTTTGGACGGCGGGAGGAAACCGGAGTGCCCGGCGGCGAAAACCCACGCGGACACGGGGTGAACATGCAAACTCCGCACAGAAAGGCACCCCGAGCCGAGATTCGAACCCGGGACCTTCTTGCTGTGAGGCGGCAGCGCTACCCACCACGCCACCGTGCCGCCCCGGATTTAAGTCAACCGGGGGAAAAAAAATGACCATTATTGTAAAAAAAAAATGATTGGAAAAAAAGTACTCTTATTTAAAAATTAACCCTGGTATTAATAATCTGGTGGTTAAATGTTAGCAAGCAACCAGGAGTCCACTAATCCAAAGGTCACCGGTGCTCACCATGCCGTTGGCTATGTTCGAATCGATTCTTCGAAGCGTGATGGTTATATGACGGTTGTTTCCCCTCATTGCAACAAGTTCTTATTTAGTCGCAGACAGCCCTTCAACATTTAGAGATATAATAGTCAGTGCTGGCCTTAAAGGCGGCGGGCATTGGCCTCTCTTCTTGCTCCAGACCGAGGGGCTTCTGGCATCCGTTGAGCTTCTGGACATCGTTGTCTTTCGGCTCCTTGGCTTCGAAGTGTTTGGTAGAATTTGCAGGTAAATACCAAGTATGACTTGACAGGGATCGCGACGTGAACGCTTCTACCTTGATTTCCAGTAATAATAATATCATTTTATACAGCGCCTTTCACCCGAGGGTCACAAAGTGCTGCACAAGGGCCGCGGAGAGAACGGCACGTCAACAACTGATAAAAACCAAAGGAACAAAAATTAAATGATTAAGGCTGCTTCGAATACACTGAAAGGTCGTGAAACTGGCAATCTTAAGAGCGGCAAAAATCTGCCAGCGTCCCCTCAGATGGATCGCGACGTGAACGCTTCTACCTTGGATGGATGTACACGCGTTACATTGGTCAGCTCGGCTTCGAAGTGGAAGACACTCAACCGCCTGAGAACTAGAACGGAAGATCAAAAGATGCTGCTTTGGTCAGATGGGGCTACAAGACCGGCCCAACCACCTGTGAATGTGGAGAAGCAGACCATACTATGGAACACTGCCTTGTCTGTGCTCTACTACCCAACCTCTGCAGCTCAAAAGACCTACTCGCAGAGTTCAATAAAAATGCAAAGAACTGTGTAAAGAAAATGGGAAACTGTAGTTTAACCGTCGCGCTTCGAAGAATATCGGTCAGCAGTCATCTTTGGTAAAGTATAAAAATACGAAGTTTGTACCCTTACCGGCAATAAGAACACAGTGTTAAGATGTTTAAACACCGAGTGAACACCTTTTTACAAAGACTCCAACGTGCAGGCAGCCAAACATACTTGTGGCGTAACCATGCAATGTAGGATCGTTCACGTCGCGATCCCTGTCAGGTAATACTCGGTATTGCCTGCGAATCCTACCAAACGCTTGGAGGCCGAGGAGCTGAAAGACAACGATGTCCAGAAGCTGACCATCACACTTCGAAGAATCGCAAAGAAGAAGACCATGCAAAATTAATGAGTCCGCAATGCATTATCCATCCATCCGTTTTCAGAAACCGCTTAATCCTATACAGGGTCGCGGTGAGCCGGAGCCTATCCCGGCAGACACAGGGCGCAATGCATTATCGTTCAAGCTTATTGGCCAACACACAACGGCTTCCTTTTTAACCGAGAATGTGTAACGCCAGTTTCCGCCAACACGAGGCGGACACCGGTCGCTAACCAACACAGGGAGCGATTTAACCGGAGGCGAAACTGTGACGGTCAGTCTGAGTGGAAATGTACAGAAAACCCGACCGATGAACGAAGCCCAAACACAACTTTGAGAGTGAAGCCTCCAAATGCAACCCCTTGCTGCCGCGTGTTTACACTAGCCGAAGATCCGCCCCAGGGTTAGAATTAGTCCACTATACGCGTAAGGCAAGAGAGATGGGTCCATTCAGTTACCTACGTTGATATTTTTCATCTGCCTCAGCTGTTTTGGCCAAAACATAAACTGAAAGGAGGGTGTTGTTTCCACTCGGGAAGCCTCTCAAAAGGACGCTTCTTCCCCGAGCCAATGGCAGTCGTCTGAGTCTGCCATCCATGCTTGTCAGTTGTACTACTTCGGTCTTTAAAAGTTGCACAAAATGTTGGTCTTTTTCAGCGTTTATGCTAATCGTTGCATTATTAATATTTAATTAATATGATTATTTATCTTCAGGTCGGAGGCAGAGAGAGCGTTTCAGCACTCGGGTATTTTGACAGCAAATAGAGGGGTAGGTGGTGGTCAGTTTTTTTTTGCCTCGCTTTGCTTGTGTGCCTGGGCACCATTCACTAAGAGCTATTGAGGCAAGAATCTTGGGGCTTGGCTGGGTCAGGGCCAGCCAGCTCCCGGTTGCAGCCTTTATAAGCGGGAGCTCAGCACCAAGCTTCGTCACTCCGAAGTGAAGCTTCAGCCCCTCGACTCTTGAGCCCTCTTCGTCTCTCTCTAGTTGACGGAGAAAGCAAGAACGAACACGACATGGCCGGCGTTCTGCAAACCCTGCTCCTACTTGCCCTACTTCACCTCGCCACCGCAACACGTAAGGCTGACCGCGATCACCTGCGCGTGTGTGTAATCAACGTAGAAGCAAAGGACCTTTTTTTGCCGTTGTACAAATAAAGTAGAAAATGCGAGGTTGTTCACCCTTTACCGGCGATGGGAACACAGTGTTAAGATGTTAAGCGCCGAGTGGACACCTTTTTTTTGCAAAGGCTCCAGCGTGCAGGCAGCCACACACAGTTGTGGCAAAGCCATGCAACAATAAATGCTGTTGCAAGGCCACGAGTATGCGTGGCTGCCTGCACACTGGAGCCTTTGCAAAAACAAGGTGTCCACTTGGTGTTTAAACATCTTAACACTGTGTTATTATTGCCGGGAAAGGGTTACTTTTCAAGGTAGAAGCGTTCACGTCGCAATCCCTGTCAAGTAATACTCGGTATTTACCTGCAAATTCTACCAAACGCTTCGAAGCCGAGGAGCCGAAAGACAACGATGTCCGGAAGCTCAACAGATGCCAGAAGCCCCCTCAGGAGTCTGGAGCAAGAAGAGAGGCCAATGCCCGCCGCCTTTAAGGCCAGCCACTGACTATTATATCTCTAAATGTCGAAGGGCTGTCTGCGACTAAAGAAGAACTTGTTGCAATGGGGGGGAAACAACTGTCATATAACCATCACGCTTCGAAGAATCGAATCGAATTCGACAACATTTTGTGATTCTCTGTGGGAGTCTATGTGAGAGGGGAGCGGTCGCTCAGTGGTTAGCGCTCTGCTGGGCTACAAATCTGGCGACCCGAGTTCGAATCCCGCTCACGGCCACCAACACCGGTGACGAATTTCTGAACCGGTCCTGGGCCTCCTCCCCTAGGTCGACTCAGCCTCAAGTGTGTACCTAGTGCGGTGTATAAACATCGCCACTAGGGAGACAAAGGCGGCCGGGCGTGGTGCTGGTCACCCACCTCCTCGTGTGCCGTGTCGACCTTCATAGCCGCAACTCGCTAACGGCAATTGACCCTACAGTCTGTTAAGGCTATACGGGGATCTTTGTCTTGGGAGTCTATGTTATATTTTAGTTGTTGTTATAAATAACTGCGTTTTTTCTTTGCTGGTGCGTGTGTCTATGTGTGTGTTCTTGTGCCTCAATGTTAATTGCTGAATTTGGATTGGCGTTGTTTCCCCCTCGTGTCTGTCTCTCTGTCTTCCTGTCTCTGTGTCCCCATGTCTCCCTCCCTGTCTCCCTCCGTGTTTGTCTTTAAGGAAGTGACGACCATCTTAGGGGACGCTGGCAGATTTTTGCCGCTCTTAAGATTGCCAGTTTCACCTTTCCGTGTATTCGAAGCAGCTTAAATTTTGTTTGCTTTGGTTTTAATTAGTTTTTTTTTCTGTCGTTGTGCAGCGCTTTGTGACCCTCGGGTGAAAGGCGCTCTATAAATGCTGCTGCTATTATTATAATAATTATATTGTGTCAATATTATTATTATTTTTTGTTTTACCACAGCTGTTGTTGCCAAGCAAAAAGTGAGCACTTTTAGGACGGGATATCTCGGTCATGCTGTCGGTGAGTGAGAACATTTACACTCACCAACACTCACTCAAAGAGACAAAGATCCCCCGTGTAGCCTTAACAGACTGTAGGGTCAAGTGCCGTTAGCGAGTAGCACCTATGAAGGTCGACACGGCACACACAGAGGGGGTAGGTGACCAGCACCACGCCCGGCCGCCTTTGTCTCCCTGGTAGCAATGTTTCCACACCGCACTAGGTACTCACTTGAGGCTGAGTCGACCTAGGGGAGGAGGCCCGGGACCTGTTCAGAACTCGTCGCTGGGTGTTTGGTGGCCGTGAGCGGGATTCGAACTCGGGGGTCGCCAAGATTCGTAGCCCAGCGCGCGCTAACCACTGAGCCACCGTTCCCCACAACAGCGCACGCACACACAGACGCACGCCTTTCACCCGAGGGTCACAAAGCGCAGCGGCGAAGCATTGAGCCGCAGTGCGAACACCTTCCTGTACCGTTCCTCCTCTCTCCTCCAGGGGGCCTGGGCTACGGTGGTCTGGGCTACGGTGGTCTAGGCTTATATCCTGGAGCCATTGCCGGAGGCTACAAGCAGAAAGCCGGTAAGAGACTTTTCCCCCCACCGACTACCACTACCACACACACACACACCGGTGTGGCGCAGTTTTTAACAATCTGCACCTGACAGCAAGAAGGTCCCCCGGGTTCGAATCTCGCCTCGGTCATCTTCCTGTGCCCGGAGTGTTGTGTGTTATTCTCTCCCGCCATGTTCTCGCGTGGGTTTCCTCCGGGTTCTCCGGTTTCCTCCCACAAGTGAAAAAACAAACCGCTCGTTAATTATTTGGCCGATAACATCGTAATATTTAGGAAGCAGTTTGTGGCAATATGGCGCCACCGGCAAAACCGCCTGGCTGCCTCCTCCGTCCGCCTCTCTGCGCTTTCCTCACTACGCCTCCGAGTCGTTATCTCGTCGAGTGAGTACCTTCGACAGTGAATGAATATGTGCCACGCGTTATAAATGTAAAATTATTGTTATTATTATTAAAAGATCCCCCGTGTAGCCTTAACAGACTGTAGGGGCAAGTGCCGTTAGCGAGCAGCACCTATGAAGGTCGACACGGCACACGAGGTGGGTGGGTGGCCAGCACCACGCCCGGCCGCCTTTGTCTCCCTAGTGACGATGTTTACACACCACACCAGGTACTCAATTGAGGCCGAGTCGACCTAGGGGAGGAGACCCAGGACCGGTGAAAATCGGTCACTGGGTGTTGGTGGCCGTGAGCGGGATTCGAACTCGGGTCGTAGCCGGGTTTGTAGCCCAGCGTAGCGCGCTAACAACCGGGCCACACGCTCCTCACAACAGCTGATCATCGTGCTTCGAAGAATCGCAAAGAAGAAGAAGAACAGCATTAAGCCGCGTGGATAGTCCTAGCCGGTGGCCTCGAAATCTTTACGGAACAAGTGAGTCTTGAGACGGCCAAGGGACTCCGCCGAGCGAATTTCCAACGAAAGGGCATTCCGCGAAATCCACAACCGACCTCCCCTCACGCATTAAAAACACACAACAACTGTGTCTTCCCCCCTCCCAGCACCTGGACTCATCCATCCATATGGGGGGCTCGGATACCATGGGGCCCCCTTCCACCACGGTGGGTATGCTGCAATGTGCATGAGCGTGCATGTGCCACCCCCTCCCAACTTCACCTTGTTCCTAATAGTTTCGTCCAACCTTTAAATTGCCCTTTCACCGCTACGCACAACGGTAACGTTGAGCGGCTAGAAACTTGGTCGCGATTATCATCAGTTCGAATTCGAGTCGATTCTTCGAAGCGTGATGGTTATATGACAGTTGTTTCCCCATTCGCAACAAGTTCTTCTTTAGTTGCAG
>JAZEWU010000003.1:5901021-5917808 GCA_036362915.1 Geotria australis | reverse complement strand
TCTTTATCCTGGATCTTTGCCTTGACATTCTCAATGGTATCGGATGGTTCAACTTCCAGAGTGATGGTCTTGCCCGTCAAGGTCTTCACGAAGATCTGCATGCCTCCACGCAGACGCAGCACCAGGTGGAGAGTGGACTCCTTCTGGATGTTGTAGTCGGCCAGCGTTCTGCCGTCCTCCAGCTGTTTGCCGGCGAAGATCAGCCTCTGCTGGTCCGGAGGAATCCCCTCCTTGTCCTGGATCTTTGCCTTGACGTTCTCAATGGTATCGGAAGCCTCCACCTCCAAGGTGATGGTCTTGCCCGTGAGGGTCTTCACGAAGATCTGCATCCTGACTACACGAGACAAAAAGGGAAAAAAAATGCATGTCGGAATTAACAAGTGCAGAATCCATGATGAAAATGACACCACTTCACTTGTCACATCGCAGTGATGGGAGAGACAGGGGAGCAGTGTTGGTTGGGTCAGGTAAAACAAAAATAGGTGTTGCAAACCCACCTCCATCCAACAGTCACATAACAAAAAAAATACTCGTAACTTAATTGACCGACAACATCCTAACATATTAGGAAGCGGTGTCTGTTGGCAATATGGCGCCGGCAACACCGCCTGGCTGCTGCCTCCTCCTCCTCCTCCGCCTCTCTGCGCTTTCCTCGCTACGCCTCCGAGTCGTTCTCTCGTCCAATGAGTACCTTCGACGGTGAATGAATGTCCCACGCGTTATAAATGTAAAATTATTATTCAGTCAGGTTTGTCACGTGAACAAAACGTGCTAATTCGTCACTACTTCGGCACACTGGTATTGGAGAGAAAACTCACGTTTAAAAATTAAATACGCCATTCGCTGATAGTTGCTTCCTCAGGTACCTTCTTTGTTCGAGATACCAGATGAAGCTGATTGCAACCGTCAGCAAAAGTGCGCATTTCATTCTAAATGTTATTCTGGGTTCCCTCTCCAACACACCGTTGTCCTGCAGTAAAGACATTGGCACGCTTTGTTCACGTGACAAACCTTACTAGATCCTAAAATTAACTCGAAGGCTTTCATGACCAATGTTATTCATAGTAAGGTTCTGTTTTGTGAGTTTAGGTCATGTGAAGAAGGTGTGTAAGTGAAATGCACCCGAGGTAAGTGATGCATGTGCTCATTCGTTTGCTCCAGTATATCGACTGGTGCACCTTCACATGACCTAAACTTACTAGTTCCAGTTCCGGTGATGGGACGAACACAATACCGAGGCCAATTGGGTAGAGGATGTTACCAATATTCTTTTTAGGTGCCATTGTAATGCAGCGGCCCCTCGCTTTTTAAACCATCGTAAAAAGCGAGACCAATAATACACGACACACTGTTTTATGTTAAACACTAAAAAGCGCTGCTATTGGCTCGATGACCTACCCCCCCCCCAAGCAGCATGCGTTTGCATCACCGATGACTGGCTGCTGGGCCATCAGCGCTCACCCGCAGCCATATCCTCCTAACACGTATGAAGTGAAGTGACATTTGCTCGTAATGCGAGACCGGTTTTTTTTTTACAGAGCATATACCCTAAACTGATTTAATTGTACCGTGAGGCCATCGTAAAGCGAGGGAACACTGTATAACAATGATGTTTGGGTTATTAAATCACGTCATTGCAAGGTTAGCTATAATCTGTGCAATAAACCTATCCGCACGTTTACCCTTCAAACAGTGTCTGAAGGGTGCAATTTAATTTCCGAAAACGGGAGCTCAGTCTTGTAGGATTTAAAACATTGAGACGTAGAAAAGATTGAAATTAATAACCGAGACACCAATGAAAACGCGGAGCTGGAATCTGAGCGCTAACCACTACACTACCGCTCCCAATTTAAAAAAACCCATAACCCTCAAATAGTACACCCAGGACACATATTAAGAGTGCATAAACACTCAAGGCTGGATATATTTAGCACAGATTGGGTAAACATGTTATGATTACAGGGCAGGTGGGGGGGGGGATGGCAGTGACGCAAGGATGATGGTTCAGAAAACATGACTAAATAAGGAGTGCTCTGGAGCGCTTTTATGATGCGGTCCTTTGCGACGTTTCGCCTCATACTGGAGGAGGAATGCTCCACTGCTATCCCCAAAGAGCAGCTCTCGAGAGCAATGCCCATCACATTGAGCTAGCCTAACAAACCTACCTCAGCACATGGACAACATAGATATTTGTATGCTTTAGGGCGATTCAGCGAGTAGCGCTGCCGCCTTACAGTCAAAACCCAGGTTCGAGTTGTTAAATTCGATGCAAACCCCCAAAAAAACATGTTACAGATTTTCCGTTCTCAGTTATGTAGTTTTCTCCACAGCCCTTTGTGACCATCGGGTGAAAGGGCGCTCTATAAATGCTAGAACTCGCTGGGCATTTTATACGGGTACATTTTTGCCAGTATACAGCTGATGTAAAAATGTAGAAGGTTATACCAGCCATCCATTTTATGAAACCGCTTAATCCTGTACAGGGGTCGCGGTGAGCCGGAGCCTATCCCGGCAAACACAGGGCGCAAGGCAGGGCTATACCCAGAACGGGACGCCAGTCCATCACAAGGCACCAGGGGAAATTTAGTCCGCAGGCCAATTTACCTATTAATGTTTTTGGACTGTGGGAGGAAACCGGAGTGCCCGGTGGCGAAAACCCACGCGGGCACACGGGGGAGAAAAAATGAAAACTCCACACAGAAAATCACCCGAGCCGGGATTCGAACTCGGGTGTCTTCTTGCTGTGAGGCGGCAGCTCTACTCACCGCTACGCCACAGTGCCGCCCATTAAAAAAAAATTATATATACAAGATTTAAAAAAATATTATTATATACACAAGAGTTAGCGTCTGAGCGCGTTAGAGCTGCGCCACCGCTCCCGACGCACACACGTACCACCAACTAAACAAGGCTATACCCTTTCTGACATCGAGACAAGTGTTAATAATCTTAAAACACCAAATAGACCATTTGAAAATTGGACACTTTCTAAAGGGTGGCCATGCGGCGTTTTAATATTTTAACACTTGCATTATTTTCACAACCGTTTAACTTTTAACATCAGGGTATTTTCTGCTGTAATCATAAACATAGGCTCAACGCGAAAGACCTGATTGACCAAAGCACTCCCGGTGGCCTGCGATGGACTAGCGTCCCATTACCGGCACAGCCCTGCCTTGAACCCGGTGTCTATTTTATTAAACTTCTGATTTCATACAGTTTGTTGATTCCCACTTCGTTGAATCGCAGGAATCCCGCTTCTAGAATGTGTTTGCAAGCTCGCCGGGGATTTTCGACTGTAATTAATAAACATCTCTGTACTGATGTCGCGAAGGGGGGGGGTCAAGGTAGAAGCGTTCACGTCGCGATCCCTGTCAGGTAATACTTGGTATTGCCTGCGAATTCTACCAAACACTTCGATGCCGAGGAGCTGAAAGACAACGATGTCCAAAGGCTGACCATCGTGCTTCGAAGAAGATGTCGCGAGGGACAGTACTCTGAAGAGCAACCATCAAACACCTATAGGTCTGGTCCACTCTCATCCTTGGACTGCTGTCACCGCGACCCTCACCAGGAAATCGGTTTAGAAAATGGGCGGATGTTGTCCCCATTGGCACAGGATCCAGGCCCCCTACAAACCCCTAGAGGAGTCGGTGGGTACTGATTCATATGGAGGGTTTATGCGGGTGGTGACGCCGATGATGATGATGCGGTGAGGAATGGTATACGTGGCAGTTACCAGAAGCTTCAGCCACCCACCCCAAGGGCACTCAAGGGTGACACAACAGACAGCATGACGCAGCGGCCATAACCACAACTCGTGGAGCCTGGACAATTGTGGCGCCGGGTAACGGGGCGGATGCCTTCCCCATACCACTCCGCTTCCTCGCGGCGTCTCTCTTCGCATTATACATCGTAAATATGTCCCCCCCCCATCAGCTATTGATTGTACGCCATGCCTCACTTACCCCGAAGGATAGCAAGCACCCTTATTAAGTCTACAAGGCACCACGCCCGGCCGCCTTTGTCTCCCCAGTGGCGATGCTTATAAAATACACCGGGTTACTGGTTTGCGGTCGAGTGGGTCCTACGCGAACGCCCAGGACCGGTTTAGACGTCTTACAAATATGTGTTGACTCACGGAATTAAATGGAATACGCACCTCACAAGAATACGTATCCCCTCACAATATTACATTTCACACCTCAATAACAAGCACCGCCTCACAATAGTACATTTCACATAGCCGCCTCACGCTAACATTCATAAATTTATATAATTACACGTATCGCCTCACGACACAAATCCATCGCTTCAACCGATAACAAGCGTACTATTCAAAGACGAATCTCTAGCGACACACGTTCACCTCACGCGAACGAGCCCAAACCACAACATTTACCTCAGACGAGGTGCCGATTCACGCGCAAGAAGCAGGCTCTCGAACGTTCGACGACAAAGGACAGCGGACTTCGCTACCGCAGCGGTGAGCAAATGGCGGGAAAACCCGTCAAAGTTTCAGCGGGAAAAACTGCGGCGAAACGAATCTTCAGCACAGTCTGAGCTTTGTGCCCGTCTCCCGCCTTTTATATAGTCAACCCCCCCCCCCCCCCCCCCCNNCCCTACCCTTCCCCCCTTCAGCCCCCTCCCGTCCCGGTGTATCACTCCGCGCGCTGAGCCCCAGCAACAGCCGGCGGCGGTGAAGCGCCCCACCCGCCGACCGCTTCACTCCCCCCCTGAACCCATCCGCCAGTTAATAAGATACACGTGTATTATTACAGCAGAACAATACCCGTTTAGCTTGAAAGGTCTTTTACGGGGATTGGCTGCATTGACACAACAACACGCACGCGAGTTGGCAAAAATAAAGAAAACATCTAAAAAATAACGAATTAACAAAATAAACATTGCACACGAGTGACCAAATACACAAACAATAAATAACTTAACACAAGGTCGTTAAAATAGTTAAAGATTTTAAGAACAGTTAAACATTTGCGATGGAAAAAATATGGGTGGCTGATTTGCACACACTGAGAGCGAACAAGCGCAACGTTTCAAATACAGTGTACTGTATTGACCAATGTTACTTTTTACACACCGATTATCGACGATTTCTCGCAATAGTAAAATGTCTAGTGGCGACAACAAAGAACGCTGTGAGGATAAATATTTGTTTTGTTAATGCTAAAGGGTTAACAATAGGGACTATTTGCGGAGTTATCGGTTGTTCTCGATGTAGCTGCCGGTGACGTAATCGAAACAAAATGCCGACTCATTGTCACGGTGATGATCGGGAACATTCTCGTGGCCACAGACAAAGGTCCCCCAGGGAAACTCGCACGGGTCCGAGGGACAAGTCTTGTTAAGCAACACACAGACAAAGCTCCCCCGTGTAGCATCACACGGGCTGTAAGGGCAAGTGTCTTTTAGTAGCGAGTGGTCTGTGAAGGAACAAAGGCAATGATCCCCCTTATAGCCTTAACAGACTGTAGGGTCAAGTGCCGTTAGCGAGTAGCACCTGTGAAGGTCGACACGGCACACACAGAGAGGATGGGCGGCCAGCACCACGCCCGGCCGCCTTTGTCTCCCTAGTGTCGATGTTTACACCCCGCACTAGGTATTCATTTGAGGCTGAGTCGACCAAAGGGAGGCCCAGGACCGGTTCAAAAAATCGTCACTGGTGTTGGCGCCTGTGCCAGGCCAGGTGCACCTTGAGGCTGTCACGTGAAGTGTCGAAGGCTCGCTGACAGGAGATGACGGGACAGATCCAGGTGCCATATATCTGAGTTTCTGTATCTCTGTGAGTCTGTAAATTTAACACGAAGGCTTTCGTGACCAATTGGTATTCATGAAAAGAGCTATGCTACGGGTCTATCTGTACGAGTCTCTATGTATCTGTCAATGTGTACGATTGCAGCTAGGCAGACATTCCAATTCTAAAAGGTTGTGACTAGCTTCAAGCTCACCGTAACATTATTATAAAAAGGAGGGGCAGTCGCCAGGGAGACCCATAAACGATCACACACACAGACCAGTGGACATACATAGAGACCAATAGACTCACAGAGACCCATATATATACAGAGACCCATCAGCTTCGATTCAGACCCAACGACTCACATAGAGACCCCATATACTGTACACACATAGAGACCAATAGACTCACATTGAGACCAGTAGACTCACAAACATGCAATAGATGACGTGGTCACAAGACATGTGGACCACCCTTTACAGTATGTACCGCGTTAGGATCTGGGTGGAACTGCCAGATCGAATCAGCACATGAAAGCTCCCACGTGCCCTCCAGCCTCAGTGACCTCAGACACAGCGCCCGGCCACCCACAGCACTCTCATGTGACTGGGTGACTCACTGTGATGGGTGTGGGCTTACAGAGGATTGCCCGGGGGGGGGGTAAACAGGTGCGTCACCCAGACTCCACCTCTGGACGGAAAAGCGTGAGAGTGACCCTCCTGCAACTGGCATGGGAATCCCACCTGCTGAAGACTTCCCTCCTGGCTCAGATGCACTGTGGATTCAGTGGAAGACACTCAACCGCCTGAGAACTAGAACGGGACGATCAAAAGATGCTGCTTTGGTCAGATGGGGCTACAAGACCGGCCCAACCATCTGTGAATGTGGAGAAGCAGACCGTACTATGGAACACTGCCTTGTCTGTGCTCTACTACCCAACCTCTGCAGCTCAAAACACCTTGCGGAGTTCAATGAAAATGCAAGGGGCTGTGTAAGGAAATGGGAAACTGTAATTTAACATAGCGCTTCGAAGAATCGCAAAGAAGAAGAAGACCCATAAGACGTACACAGAGACCCATAAGAGACCCCACACATGTTTATATGCAGACTCAGGCTTACATAGAGAGTCGTAGAGTTACATTGCGACCCATAGGCTCGCTTAGAGACACATAGAGTTACATAGAGACCCATATATTTAGAGACCCATAGAGTTACAAACAGACCCATAGTTACATAGAAACCCATAGAGTTATAAAGAGACCCAGAGGCTCACATAGAGATCCATAGACATACATAGAAACCAATAGACGTCATTAAATACCGGTATTTCAGAGCAGGAATGCCTATTCACACTTACCCACCCACTGACCTACACACTCAGTCGCCCACTCACCTACCCACTCACAGTCACTCACCCACTCACCTACCCACTAACCTCCACACTCACCCACCCACTCGGTCACCCACCCGCTAACCTACGCAATCATATACTAACGTTGTCCAGAGACCAACATAGCACAAAGACAAGATTAATATTGCCAAGACTAACATTGCACATAGACCAACAATGCCCATAGCCTAGCTGAACATTGCCAAAGTACTTTCTGCTAAATGTTCCTAGGTTCACATCAAGATATTGGGAAATATATTTTGTGGCGGCTGCCCCACGCTTTTGTAACAATATTGCTGCCATGAGCTTGAAGCTACAATCACTACCTTCGATGAGCAACCTTAGATCCAAATTAGAATTAAAATGTCTTCCTAGCTCCGACTGCAAATCTTGATTTGTGTTTGAAATGTTGCAAATGTTGCACTTTTTCCCTCTCAATGTGCAATAAGCTACCTATCATGTTTTTCTCCCTTTGCAATGTTTAACTGTATTTGGGGGTCAAGGTAGAAGCGTTCACGTCGCGATCCCTGTCAGGTAATACTTGGTGTTGCCTGCGAATTCTACCAAACACTTCGAGGCCGAGGAGCTGAAAGACAACGATGTCCAGAAGTTAGCCATCGTGCTTCGAAGAATCGCAAAGAAGACTGCATTTTGTATTTATTTGGTCAATTGTGTGCATCGCTGTGTGTAAATGGTTATTTTTTGATTGTTTAATGTGTCTTGTCAATTTGCGTGTTTGTTGTGTCAATGTAGGAATCCCGTGAAGAGCTTGCAAGCTCGCTGGGTATTTTTCTGCTGGAATAAAAAACACATCAGACCAACATTGGAGTCTCCACCGCGCATGACGTCATGTCACTCTCCCGACGGACGTGACGTCATTCCACCGGATCCCGAGAGCGAGCGCGGTGACGGGTGGGGGGGCGGCCTAGTCGCTCCTCGAACGGCCTCGGCCTCGCCTGGATTCCCTACCGAGGGAAAGCGGCCTCGGCCCGGCGGCGCGAGGAACCCCGAGTAGGGTGCCCGGGACAGGTCGCAGTCGGGAATCGGTGGCGTTCGTTGCAACGGGGCTGCCATGAAGCTCCTCAAGCCTCCGTGGGTGAATCACAACGGTGAGGACAGCGGAATCGTTAGGTTCCGGAAAACTGGAGACAGACACGGGGAGACGTTATTTGTAGAGGGTCAAGGTGGGCCGGAGCCTATCCCGGCTGACACAGGGCGCAAGGCTAGGGCTGTAGGCGGGATGGGACGCCAGTCCATCGCAGGGCACCGACGGTGATTTAGTCAGAAGGGCGATTAAAACACACACAGCAGCTGCAGCGTGTGTTTGGACTGTGGAAAAGTCGGTGGTTGAGCGGGTGGGTGAGTGTGCAAACATGTGGTGTGTAAACATCGCCACTAGGGAGACAAAGGCGGCCGGGCGTGGTGCTGGTCACCCACCCCCTCTTGTGCCGTGTCGCCCTTCATAGGTGCTACTCGCTAACAGCGCTTGACCCTACAGTCCTTTAAGGGGGAGCTTTGTCTCAGGACAGATAGGTGGGTGAGTGAATGGGGTGAGCGGGTTGGTGAGTGGCAACAGCAACGTGTCTTTGCCCTGTGTGAAATCGGAGTACCCGGCGAAAACCCACGCGGACACGGGGAGAGAATGAGAGGCACGCAAACGCCACACAGGCAGGCAGGCGGCACCCGAGCCGGGAATCGAACCCTAGGACGCGCGCTTCTCGCTGTGAGGCGGCTGCGCTGCCCACTCACTGCACAGACGCATGAGTTGGTTCAGATCTCTATCCAGCAGTGGACTGACCATGGCTGATGGTAATTAGACTCTGTCTCAGTGTGAAGGTGCTGTGTGTGTTGCTTGTCAGTGGTACCGCTCTTAACAGGTGCTCGCTAACAGTACGTGCCCCAGCAGGCTGTACGGGGGGAGTCTTTGTCGGCGCAGCGGTTAGGGCTTCTTCTTCTTTGCGATTCTTCGAAGCACGATAGCCAGCTTCTGGACATCGTTGTCTTTCAGCTCGGCTTCGAAGTGTTTGGTAGAATTCGCATCACCACCTGCACCAGGCACGGTTTTCTGAACCGGTCCTGGGCCTCGCCTAGGTCGACTCAGCCTCAAATGAGTTGCTGGTGCGGTGTGTACATATCGACGCTAGGGAGACAAAGGCGGCCGGGCGTGGTGCTGCCCACCCACCCCCTCGAGTCCCGTACCGGCCTTGATAGGTGCTACTCGCTAGCAGTACTTGAGGATAGTCTGTTAAGGCTATAGGGGGGATCTTTGTCTTTGTAGGTGTCTGTGTACGGGTGTTTGTGCAGGTGTTGACCCTACAGCCTGTGTGAGGCTACACGGGGGGGTGTCTTTGTGGGGAGCGTATTGTGCATAACGCAGTGTTTGTGTGTCGCTGTGTCTTTGTGTTTCAGGGAAACCCATCTTTTCCTTGGACATTCACCCCGATGGACAGAAGTTTGCCACTGGAGGGCAGGGTGAGACACACACACACACATGTGTACACACAGGTATACACACAGATAGACGTATACATCAACAACAACCGCTATCCGCCACTGAGTGGTGGTGACTTCACCACGGCGCTTGTGCCAGGCCAGGTGCACTTTGAGGCTGTCACGCAGAGTGTTGAAGGCTCGCTGACAGTAGGTCAAAGGACAGGCCCAGGTGTCACAGGCTGCCTGACCGAGATGACTGGCAGATGCACCACCTGAGCTCCCTACCGTGCCAACTTGCTGTGCTTTGGCCGCTCGGCTCGCTGTTGTGAGCGTCGCTCCTCCGCCCTCCGTTGTTGCTGGAGGGCGACTGCCTCCAACTGCCCAGTTGCGTCCTTCACGAACCTCCTCCACAGAGGTCGATCTTGACACGGCCGGTACCAGTCATCGGCAAGTCCTATCTACACACACGCACGCGTACACACTCACAGATATACACAAAGAGAAAGGTCCCCCGTATAGCCTTAGCAGACTGTAGCGGCAGGTTCCGTTAACGAGCACCTACGAAGGCCGACGCGGCACACAAGGGGGTGGGTGGCCAGCACCTCACCCGCGATCGTTGTGGTTGTGGTGGTGGTGGTTGTGGTGGTGGTTGTGGGTGACGCAGGGGAGGACTCGGGGAAGGTTGTTGTCTGGAGTCTGGGCCCCGTGCGGAGTGAAGCAGAGGAGAAGAACAGCAATGCCACCCGCGTGCTGTGTCAGATGGACAACCACCTGGGTGACTCGACAACCACACAACCACACACACACACAACTACGTGTGTTAACCCTAAAAAAGTTGTTGCTGATTTTCCGTTCTCTGTCGTTGTTGACATGTCGTTCTCTCCACAGCCTTGTGCAGCGCGTTGTGACCCTCGGGTGAAAGGCGCTATATAAATGCTATTATTATTATTATGTGTGTGTGGTTTGTGTGCGTTGTGTTAACTGTGTGTGTATGTGTGTACAGCGTGTGTGAACTGCGTTCGTTGGTCCAACTCGGGTTCTCTGCTGGCGTCCGGGAGCGACGACAAGCTCATCATGATCTGGAAACCGGCCACGTGAGACACAGCAACAACAACACAATAACACAACAATAACAACACAACGTAACAACAACACAACAATAGCGAACAACATGCCGTCCTCTTTGCGGCCCTTGTGCAGCGCTTTGTGACCCTCGGGTGAAAGGCGCTATATAAATTGATATTATTATTATTATAACAAGACAAGAATGCAGGTACTCATCCGCGCCTCACAGAAAGAATGGCCTTGCCCGATGCGGTTTGATTCCCGCCTTGGGCTCCTTTCTGTGTTGAGTTTGTGTGTTATTCTCTCCCCCTGTTCTGCGTGGGTTTCCTCCGGGTTCTCCGGTTTCCTCCCACAACTCAAAAAATAAACACGTTCGTTATTTGGCCGATAACATCATAATATATAGGAAGCAGTGTCTCGTGGCAATATGGCGCCGGCAAAACCGCCTGGCTGCCTCCTCCTCCGCCTCTCTGCGCTTTCCTCGCTACGCCTCTGAGTCGTTCTCTCGTCGAGTGAATATCTTCGACATTGAATGAACATGTGCGCGTTATAAACGTACAATTATTATTATTAATGTGAAGACAAAACAACAGCAACAGCGTGAAGAGACAACAACAACAACACGACAGCAACAAGAACACAACAGTAACACAACAACACAGGTACACAGCAACATGGAGACACAACACAACAAGAATATCCGCAAAACAACACAGCAACACTACAGCATAATTGTGTTGTGTTGTTGATTGGTGATGATTGTTGTATTGATTATTGCAGGTGTGTTGTTGTTGTTATTGTGTTGATTGTTGTTAGCTGTTGTTATTGGTTGTTGTGGTGCAGGTTTATCATCGTGTTGTTGATGGCTGTTGTTGGTGGTTGTGGTGGTTGTGGTGCAGGTTCATTGGTCCGAGCTCGGTGTTTGGTTCTGCGTCGCTGGTGAACGCCGAGCAGTGGCGATGCTCCTCCATCCTGCGGGGACACACGGGCGGTGAGACACCGCCACCACCACCACCACCACCACAACCACCACAACAACATCCACAAGCACAACATCCACAACCGCAACAACCGAAATCGCAGCCACCACCCCCACTACCACAACCGCCATCTCCACCACTACCACCACTGCAACCACCAAACCACCACCGAGACTACTACTGCTAACACCACAAACCACCACAAACAACAACAACAACATCGTTATTCAGTGACATTGGCAGCATGAGGTGGTGATGATGATGATGTTGGTGATGATTCTTCTTCTTTGCGATTCTTCGAAGCACGATGGTCAGCCTCTGGACATCGTTGTCTGGACATCGTTGTCTTTCAGCTCGGCCTCGAAGTGTTTGGTAGAATTCGCGGGCAAATACCAAGTATTACCTGACAAGGGATCGCGACGTGAACGCTTCTACCTTGACCCCCTTGGTGGTGATGATGATGGTGATGTAGATGTGATGAACCTGGCTTGGTCGCCTCAGGATGTGTGATTGATGATGTTGGTGATGTAGATGGTGATGTAGATGTGTGCCGTGCCGACCTTCGTAGGTGCTCGCTAACGGCACTTGCCCCCTACAGTATGTTAAGGCTATACGGGGGATCTTTCTCTTGTAGATGTGATGGACCTGGCCTGGTCGCCCCAGGACGTGTGGCTCGCCTCGTGCAGCATCGACAACACCGTCATGATCTGGAACGCACAGAAGTTTCCAGGTGACATCAAACGTCATCGACGCCATCATCAACATCATCGACGTTGGACGCGGTGGTGTCTCCCCGTGTCTCCCCTCTCTTTCTGTATCTCCCCGTGTCTCCACGTGTCCCCGTGTCTCCCCTCTCTCACTGTGGCTCCCCGCGTCCCCGTGCGTAGAGGTGGTGTCCGTGCTGCGTGGCCACGCGGGGCTGGTTAAGGGCGTCACGTGGGACCCGGTGGGATCGTACGTTGCGTCGCAGGCCGACGACCGCACGCTGCTCGTGTGGAGAACCCGCGACTGGAAGCCGGAGACGTGCATCTCCGAGCCCTTCCGAGAGGTGACCCCGTGTCCCCCCGTGTCTCCCAGTGCCTTCCTGTGTGCCCACGTGTCTCCGTGTCTCGGTGTTCCAGCACCACCCACGTGTTGCGGCTGGGCTGGTCTCCAGACGGTCACTACCTGGTGTCTCCCCGTCTCTCCCCGCGTCTCCGCGCGTCTCAGTGTGCCGGCACCACCCACGTGTTGCGGCTGGGCTGGTCTCCGGACGGTCACTACCTGGTGTCGGCCCACGCCATGAACAACGCGGGCCCCACCGCTCAGATCGTGGAACGCGACGGGTGGAGGGCCGGCATGGACTTCGTGGGCCACCGCAAGGCCGTCACGGCCGTGGTGAGCCAGCCCCGGCGCACGCCCACACGCTCGGCGGCGCGATCGACCGCTCGCAACATCGATCGTTCGCTCGCTCGTCAAATCAAATCGCTCGCTCGGGTCGCTCGCTCGCCCCACTCACTCGCTCAATCACTCGCTCGCCGTTGCTGCTGGTAATGTTGATGATGTTGGCGATGCTGGTGATGATGATGATGCTGGTGATGCTGATGATGTTGTTGGGTCTGTCCCGTGACCTCCTGTCGACGAGCCTTCGACACTTCACGTGGCCTCGGGGTGCATATGGCCTGGCACAGGCGACGTGGTGACGTCACCGCCACTTAGTGGTGAAGGACGGTTGTTATGTTATGTTGTTGCTGATGCTGCTGTTGTTGTTGATGCTGTTGTTGTTGCTGATGTTGATGATGCTGATGCTGGTGATGATGATCCTGTTGCTGATGCTGCTGTTGATGCCGGTGATCTTCTTCTTTGCGATTCTTCGAAGCGCGACGTTCAGCTTCTGGACGTCGTTGTCTTTCAGCTCCTCGGCCTCGAAATGTTTGGTAGAATTCGCAGGCAACCACCAAGTATTACCTGACAGGGATCGCGACGTGAACGCTGATGTTCTACCTGCTGTTGATGATCCTGCCGTTGATGTTGATGCTGCTGCTGATGCTGTTGATGTTGACGATGGCGATGTTGTTGTTATTGCGTCAGAGGTTCAACCCGAAGATTTTTCACAAGTCTGTGCGTAACGGAGACTCGCTGAGACCCAGTCTCCCCTACAGCTGCTGTGCGCTGGGCAGCAAGGATCGTTCCCTCTCCATATGGGTATGGAGGGAGTCGGGGTTTGGGGGGTGGGGGTACGAGGCTGGGTGAGTAGGTAGCTGAGTGGGTAGCTGAGTGAGTGGGTGTGTGGATGAGTGACTGACTGAGTGGGTAGCTGAGTTAGTGGCTGGATAGGTGACTGGATGGATAACTGAGTGGATGAGTGAGTGAGTGAGCGAGCGATTGGGTGGGTGTATAAGCGAATGAGTCAGTGAGTGAGCGATTGACTGACCGACCCGTCTGCACAGCTGACGTGCCTGAAGAGACCCCTGGTGGTGATTCACGACCTGTTTGAGAAGTCAATCATGGACATCTCCTGGTAATCGCGACCCCCACACACACCGCAGCATCTCCACCGTGACACGCTCTCTCTCACCACAACACAGAGATACGTTTATTATTACAGCAGAAGATACCCTGTGAGCTGACTGCCACCTTTATGTAATAATAATAGCATTTATAGAGCGCCTTTCACCCGAGGGTCACAAAGCGCTGCACAGGGCTGCGGAGAGAACGACAAATCAAAAACGACAGAGAACGGTAATCAGCAACAAATTAATATTATTATTTTTGGGTTTTTTTTTTTCATCCGAGCTGTGGAGAGAACGGCATGTTAACAACGGGGAGACCAAATAACCGAGAGTGAAGCAATAGCGATAACCCATAAGACATAGGATACAAAAACAACAGGAAAATAATAATAATGTAACACTCACTCTCCTCGTCTGCCCGTGTCTCCGTGCGTCTCCCCTCCCTGCGTCTCTCCGCGTCTCCCCTCCGTGCGTCTCCGCGCGTCAGGAGTGCGTGCGGGCGAGCGCTGCTCGTCTGCTCCATGGACGGCTCCGTGGCCTTCGTGGAGTTTGAGAGAAACGAGCTGGGCAGCCCGCTCACTCACGACGAGAAGGTGACACAACCACAACACAACCACAACACAACAACCACGCAACTACACTGGCACGGTGAGACGGGCAGCCCGCTCACACACGACGAGAAGGCGAGCGAGTGACTGGGTCTCCCCATGACTGAGTGACCGACGACACGACCGAGTCTCCTCTTCTTCTTCTTTGCGATTCTTCGAAGCACAATGGTCAGCCTCTGGACATCGTTGTCTTTCGGCTCGGCCTCGAAGTGTTTGGTAGAATTCGCAGTCAATACCGAGTACTACCTGACAGGGATCGCGACGTGAACGCTTCTACCTTGACCCCCAGTCTCCTCTTGACTAAGTATCTAAGCCGTACCCTCGAGTGACTAAGCATCCCCGAGACCGAGTGACTGACCGAGTCTACCTTTGACCGACTGGCGACCGACCGAGTCTCCCCTGTGACTGGGGGGGTCCGGTTCCTCCCTCGAGCGGGCAAGTCCGCCCTTAACTCACCGAGTCTCCAAAACTTCCCTCCCGCCCCCCTTCCACAGAACACGATCCACCAGAAGACGTACGGCAAGTCCCTGTCGGCGGAGCCTCCGTCCGTGCGCGCCATCGTCATCGAGGACCCGGCCACCCTAAACTACCAGACCAATCGCCAAGGTGGCGGGGCGGGGCCCGCCGCCAACGGGGGCTCCGCCCCTACCCCGGCGGCGGCCAATCAGGGAGCCGGCCCCTCCTCGCTGGGCGGTCACACGGCCGTCAATCAAGCGTTCCCCTCCTTGCTGAACGGGGAGAGCCTGGAGGAGATTCGGAAGGTGGGACTGGGAGGGAGGGAGTGCAGTTGGTGGTGGGGGGGGGGTGCCGGTTGTGGTGTGTGGTGGTTGTATCGGTTGGCCGGATAGAGGGGGAGACAAACGGGCGCAGCACGGGCTGGAGAAGAGACGGACCGATGCGGCACAGGAGGACGCGGAGATGATTGGACTTGCTGACAACCGGTACCGGCGGTGTCAAGATCGACCTCTGCGGAGGAGGTCCGCGAAGGACGCTGCTGGGCAGTTGGAGGCAGTCGCTCTTCGGCAACAACGGAGGGCGGAGGAGCGACGCTCGCGACGGCGAGCCGAGCGCCGGGTGGATAAAAGTCAGCGATTTGGGATAGCGGGGAGCACAGGTGGTGCCCCAGCCAGTCATCTCGGCCAGGCAGCCCGTGGCACCTGGCTCTGTCCCGTGACCTCCTGTCGACGAGCCTTCGACACTTCGCGTGGCCTCGAGGTGCACCTGGCCTGGCACAGGCGCCGTGGTGACGTCACCGCCACTTAGTGGCGAACGGTGGTTGTAGTTGTGGTGGGAGTGCCTCAAGTAAAGCTCCTCCTTCTTCTCCTCCCCGTGTTGTCAGAACCTCCTTAAGACGCAAAAGGAGACACGAACAGCTGACGGGAGGCGAAGAATTACTCCACTTTGCATCGCTCAGCTTGATACAGGGTAAACACACTCACACAGACCCCCATCACACAGAGACCCACAGACTCTCATAGAGACCCACAGACCAGACTCATCACACAGAGACCCACAGACTCATCACACAGAGACCCACAGACTCGCCATACAGAGACCCACAGACTCACCACAGAGACCCACACACAGACTCATCACACACAGAGTCAACCACACAGAGACCCACTCACTGTTACAAGACTGTGTGTGTCCGTGTGCCGTGTCGACCTTCACAGGCGCTACACGCTAACGGCACTTGACCCTACAGCCCGTTGAGGCTACACGGTGGATCTTTGTCTTTGTCTTGTAGGGACATGGTGCTGCCGTCTCCGTTCCGAGCGGCCGCCCTGGGAGGGGGGGGGTCGTCCTCACAGTCCCTGGGCTCTCCCCCCCCGACGCCGGGCAGGCCCGACCAGGCCGAGGCCCAGGCCTCACCGCCCGCTAGGCCCGACACGCAGAGACTCGGGTACAGACGTGCACACACTTGTATACAGATACACACAGACATACAGATACACACACGGAGACACATATAATTATAATAATAATAATATAAATTTATATAGCGCCTTTCACCCGAGGGTCACAAAGCGCTGCCAAAGACAAAGATCCCCCGTGTAGCCT
>JAZEWU010000003.1:5881819-5894563 GCA_036362915.1 Geotria australis | reverse complement strand
AAGAATTAAATGATCAACCAGCGCCCCTTATACCTCATTGAAAACCGCACAGCGAGTATTGAATTGGATCTAGCTCAACACACGACATTAAAATACTGATTTTGATGGTGAGGGTTAAGTAAGTGAGGAAGGAGAGAGATGAATTTTGCTGTATTATCAGTTTCGGGTCCTGTTAAGCAGGGCAGATGTAAAAAATCGGTCATCTCATGGAAAGATGCAGGCTCAAGGAAAGGCAAGGCCGAGGCTTCAATCGCTCCCCCGACACGGAAGGCCCCAACAGTTTAAGGGTTAAAATATAGCGCTTAACAACAAATTACTTAATAGTAAGTTAAGGGTGAGGAAGGAGAGAGAGAGAAACTTTGATGTGTTGTGAGGAACACTTCTCGGTCCCTCTTCATCACTAGCGTGAGTCGATCGCACTGCTCCGTCGTCTTGGCGAGTGGTCGTTGCCGTCCCCGCGCATGGTGCGGGCTCGTGATGATCCGTAGCTCCCTCGTCGCCGTGAGCGCCGCGAATTGGGGAGCCCTCGCGACTTCCCCCCTTTCTCCTCGTACTCCGTGTCAGAGACTTTCTCACAAGGATGGGTTCCACGCTGGTTTCTCGTCGGCGCTGAATGGTTTTATTCCACAGTGAACAATCCACATGGCAGACGTACGGCGATATTCACTGATTAAATCCCCAGTTCAATGCAGGAACGAATCCTCGGTAAATCCTCAGGGTTGTCCACGCTGTACCGGCGCACTATCTCGTTCTAGGTTAACAGCGGGATCTGCAGCGCAGACCCCACCGCTCTAAGCGCACTCTCAGGACCACGCCTACACAGCTCGCCTCTCGGCAATCACTCACTCGCACCTGCTTCGTCCCGGTTTATATGCCCAGGCTCTCGCCTTCCCCCCTGACATCACTCGCCCTCGGTTTATCAATTATTAGCGGCTTGAGGCTATTTTAAGCAAATGTGCTATTCCTTACACAATGAACGGATGAGGGGGACAATGAGGGTGGAGGGAAAAAGTCCCCCATCCCTAGCTGGCCCCTTCCCTTTTCGTTGCACCAGTACGGCTTGTTTCGGCATGCCCGGGGTTGATGAGCTGGGGTGACGTGCAGGTCATTACAGTTTGATCAGATGCGGGTACTGTTTAGATGACGACGAATGTTGAGGCTCCACATGAGCGGAGGTGAGCGAGCCTTCTCAAGGGAAGGCCCAGGCTTCAAGACAAGGCAAGGCCGAGGCTTTACTCGCTCCCCCGAGCCGGAAGTTTAAGGCCGGGGCTTGTAAAGCCATTTCCTGATCTTAAACATGTTTCCTCTTCTTCCTCAGAGTTATGGACAATTCCCGGTGCCCTTTTCCTTCTAAGTTGTTACAAATGTTTACTCATTTAATAAATGCTGTCACCATAGCCTTCTAAGTTGTGGGAGGAAACCAGAGAACCCAGAGGAAACCCACGCAGAACAGGGGGAGAACACACAACCTCTAAACAGAAAGGCGCCTAAGGCAAGAATTCAACCGCCTCGGGCAAGAACATTATTTATGTGAGGCGTGGATGTTACCACTACTCCACCCTGCTGCCCAAAAATAGTATCTTCGATCCACTGGGACTAGCAGCACCAGTTGTTATACAAGGCCGATTCCTACTCAGAGAGATTTGTTCTAACACAAAAGACTTGGAAAGCCCGCTGTCCACAGAAAGACAACAGGAATGGGACAAGTGGAGGAATTTCTTGCAAGCTCTAGAGCAGCTCAAGATTCCACGTTCTTACACACCCACGTCACTCAGAACTGCACAACATAAGGAGCTACACGTATTCTCAGATGCCTCTTTGAAGGCCATCGCAGCGGTAGCCTACCTCAAAACCGAATGTGAAGAAGGGACCAAGTATGTTGGGTTCGTGCTAGGCAAAGCCAAGCTTGCACCACCTCCACAGCATACCGTGCCAAGGCTCGAGTTATTTGCAACGGTCTTGGCAACAGAATTAACAGAGTTTATATTAGAAGGAATTGACAGGGAACTGGATGCCATTACGCTGGTCTACATACACAACAGAACAGAACCAGAAGGTTCCACACCTATGTCAGCAACAGAATGGAATGCACACAAGATCGACACGGCCAGAGCAATGACGTTACAACTCAACCAATCAGAACCTAGCAGATCTTGCTACGAGGTCCGTTACTGCAACACAGTTGCCACATACTATGTGGCTGTCTGGCCCAAGGTTTTTACTACAACATGACGATATACCAGAGATCTTCGAGATATCCTTCGAACGCCTGGAACCAGAGCTGGATAAATAATAATACTAATAGCATTTTATAAAGCGCCTATCACCCGAGGGTCACAAAGTGCTGCACAAGGGCAGCGGAGAGAACGGCATGTCAGCAACGGACAGAATGCTGGTTGCTTTGCTGGCTAGATGGATGTTGTAAATTTCCAGGAGGGAGGTAAGTGAGGCACCAGTGGTCCTCCCGGCCGCGTTCACTATGCGCTACAGGGTCTTTCGGTTAGAGGCAGAGCAGATCCCAAACCACACAGTGACGCATTTTGTCAGAACGTTCTCAATGGTGCCCCAGTAGAACGTGCACATGATGGGTTCTGGGGTTCTTGCTCTGTTTAACTTCCGGAGGAAGTAAAGACACTGCTGGGCTTTCTTGGTCAGTGATGCGGTGTTATTTGTCCAGGAGAGGTCCTTGGTGATGTGCAAACCCAGAAATGTGGTGCTGCGCATCCGTTCCACAGCAGTACCATTGATGGTCAGCGGTGGGTGTTGGGCCACCAGAAGTCAATTACAATCTCCTTTGTTTTCCCTACATTTAGCGAAATATTGGGGATCAAGGAGCTGAAATACAATGATGTCTAGAAGCTCAACAGATGCCAGAAGCCCCTCAGTATGGAGCAAGAAGAGAGGACAATGCCCGCCTTTAAGGCCAGCACTGACTGTTATATATCTAAATGTAGAAGGGCTGTCTGCAATTAAAGAAGAACCTGTTGCAAAGCTATGCAAATATTATCATTGTGATGTCCTTTGCCTACAACAAACCCACCGAGGACCTAAAAACCCTCGCCCTCGTACCGGAAGGTATGACCACCCTCAAAGAAACACCACATGAGAAATACAAAAGCATCATACTAGAACAAAATGGGACAATCGTGAATCAACATCAAAGAGCAAGAAAACAACATTGAAGTCCTAACCGCTGAGCTCCGAGGAGTTACCATTATCTCAGTTTACAAACCGCCTCGAACACTACAAGAGATAGTGAAGCTCTGTTAATTAGTTTAGGTCATGTGAAAAAGTGTGTAAGTGTAGTGCACCAGTCGATATGTTTGAGAAAACGAGCGAGCACACACAGCACTTACCTTAAAATATGGTACCGACGTTTCACTGAGACTTCCACTCAGCTTCATTAGGGCTGGGAAAAGGCAGACCACTGCTCGGACGCTCCCGTATATAGGAGGGAAAGGAGTGGTCCCACGTGGTGGTGGGGGGGAGGAGCTAGCTCCACCAATGTGATGTGGAGCAATCCCCAAACGCTCCAATGTAGAGGGAGGGGGTTAGCCCACGCGGGAGGGGGGGGAGTGGCTAGCGCAACAAATAATAATAATCTACTTTTGTAACGCTCACATTTTCTCTGGGCGCGTTGCACCCGTTGATTTGGAGACGTGGAGCCCTGCTAAGTCGGTTTGTGGTGCGTCGGTGAAAAGGTGACTTTTTACGAGTTTTTTTAAGGCTGTAGGGGACTGTGTTTGCCGCAATAGGTGTGGCAGGCTGTTCCAGGTTGTGGGTGCCGCGACCGAGAAACTGCGTTTCGCGAAGGTTGTGCGTGAACGCGGTGTGTGGAGTAGGTGCTGTGATGAGCTGCGAAGAGTACGGGATTGTGTTGATGCGAGTGGCCGGAGTAATGATGCGAGGTATTTAGGGTGTCCTGTGTGGATAGTGCGGTGGCAAATTATTGCAGTTTTGTACGCGATGCGTGTGTGGATGAGTAGCCAGTGTAGAGTCTCCATGCATTTTGTGGTTGGTTGGTCGCACGCTTTGATGTTGAGGACTGCACGTGCTAGGTTGTTCTGAAGATGTTGCAGTTTAGCGCTCTGTTGTTTCGTGATTCCTGTGAGTATTCCGATGCAGTAGTCAAAGTGGCTGGTGATGAGGGTGCAGGCAATGGTCTGTGCTGTTTGTGTAGAGATTAATGGACGAATTTGCCAAAGTGCTTGAAGGTGGTAGTTGCAGGATCTGGTGATGTTGTTTATGTGGCTGCTGAAAGTGAGTCTGGGGTCTAGTGTTGTTCCCAGAATTTTTAGATGAGCTGAGGGTGCAATGTGAGAGTCGGCGATGCGGAGATGTTGCGGGAGTTGAGTATTGGCGAGGCGTTTGCTCGTGCTGATGTATATTGTGACTGATTTATTAGGGTTGAGGAGGAGCTTGTTTGGCTGAAGCTAATTCTTTAGAGCTGTTGTGCAGGATTCCAGGTTGTTTGTGTTATCAGGTGAGGTAAAGGTGGTGTAGAGTTGGATGTCATCAGCGTAGGTGTGGTGCCGTATGCCGTGACTATCAATGAGGCGACTGAGTGGTGAAATGTAGGCGGTGAAGAGTAAAGGTGATATTACGGAGCCATGTGGGACCCCGCAAGCGGATATGGTGATGGGTGTTGTTGAGATGCCCACTTTGATATAAGTTGGTTTGGAAGTGAGAAAGGAGGCGACAAGGTTCAGTGCAGTGCCAGTGATGCCGAAGTTGGTAGAGAGACGCTCCAAGAGCACCTCGTGGTTGATGGTGTCGAAGGCGGAGGAAAGGTCGAGGGAGATGAGTGCTGGCGTGGAGCCGGAGTCTCTCAGGGTGAGGAGGTCGTCTAGAATGTTGATGATTGCGGTTTCGGTTGAGTGTGCAATGCGGTATGCTGATTGAAATGTGTTGAAATTGGGCAAGGATGTGATGTGGTTTAGTATGCGCTTTAGGATGAGGCGCTCTATGATTTTTGAGAAAGTGGAAAGGTTTGTGATGGGGCGGTAGTTTTTGGGGTCGTCGGGGTCCAGTGTTGGAGACTTGAGAAGTGGTGGGATTTGTCCAAGTTTTAACTGAGATGGGAAAATTCCAGTGACGAAAGCTGCATTAGCTAGTTTGGTGATAATGTCGGTGAACTGGGCGGAGCAGTGCTTTACTGTGATATTAGGAGCGGAGTCGAGAGGTGAGGCCTTGGTTGTGGCTTCAATGAGTGCGAGTGTTTCCTGGGTTGTAACCGGGGCAAGGATTGAGATGGTGCAGGGGGTGGTGTGTGGTGGTGTGTTATCGGCATATGTTGATGGTGCGATGTTTGTGGCTGAGATCCCGAGCTTTCTAATGGTGTGGTTTCTAAAGCTATTTATGAGGTTCTGGTCGTGGGCTGGATTATGGTGGTGGTGGCTAGGTTGAGGGTGTGGAAGTGCTTTGATTGTTGGCCATCGTGTGCGTGGATTGTTCTCGCAGGCGGATATTTGTGTGGAGAGATGTGTTTTGAGTGCTTCGATGAGGAGTTTGTTTGATGTTTCACAGGCATGGCGGTAGGCGAGTCTGTCTTGTCTGTTTTATTTTTTGTATGGTTTTTCCAGTTTGCGTCAGTGTCGTTTTGCTGTGATGGCAGCTGGAGTGAGCTATTGAGTTTTGTGTGTGCTGGTGCGGTGGATGAAGGTTTTGGCTGGTAGGAGTGTGTCCTTGATTCTGCTGACTAAGGGTATTAGCAAATGATGCGTTTCCAAGCTGCGCTAAGTTTATATCTGTCTGATCGATTAAAATTATTTTTATTCTATTCAATTTCAATAGATTCACGGATGACTCTGGGCCAATAAGGGCTAGTTTTGTACAAGACAAATGTTGTCGAAATCAATTGTGTGACCCTGTTGGCAACCGTGTTCAGCAACAGCTGACGATATTGTCCTTGCATTTTTGATTTTTTTACGTTCTTTGATTCGTTTATAGATATTTCTACCTGTTTGGCCAAAATAACATAGGCCACATGCGCAGCTGATGCGATAAACACCCTCCGTAGACAGCTTCTGTACCGAATCCTTAGTGTTAGCCACAATTCCCTAGATTTTTCGGACTGTGCCAAACCTCACTTGGATATTTTGCTTAACCAGAACCCTGGCGATTTTGTCAGTGACTCCAGCGATGTACGGTAATTTGATGGTTTTTAGGACGTCAATGGGGGTCAAGGTAGAAGCGTTCACGTCGCGATCCCTGTCAGGTAGTACTTGGTATTGCCTGCGAATTCTACCAAACACTTCGAAGCCAAGCTGAAAGACGACGATGTCCAGAAGCTAGCCATCGTGCTTCGAAGAATCGCAAAGAAGAAGAAGGACGTCAATTTCAGATTTTTCGTCACCTGGTCTGTTTTTGGTGTTCAGGGCTCTGTTAATATGCGAATTACAACCCCCGGCCCATCGACTGAAGTCAAGAAAAAGCTTCCTCAGCCATGTGCAGCCCCTAACAACATCTCGAGGGGAAACCAGACTCGAGCTCTGGACGGAAAAGCTTGAGAGTGACCCTCCTGCCACTGGCATGGGAATCCCACCTGCTGAAGACTTCCCTCCTGGCTCAGATGCACCGTGGATTCAGTGGAAGACACTCAACCGCCTGAGAACTAGAACGGGACGATCAAAAGATGCTTTGGTCAGATGGGGCTACAAGACCGGCCCAACCACCTGTGACTGTGGAGAAGCAGACCATACTATGGAACACTGCCTTGTCTGTGCTCTACTACCCAACCTCTGCAGCTCAAAAGACCTTGCTGAGTTCAATGAAAATGCAAGGGGCTGTGTAAGAAAATGGGAAACTGTAATTTAACCATCGCGCTTCGAAGAATCGCAAAGAAGAAGAAGCGTAAGTCGGCCTATATTTGTGGTACCTGCCATGTTCACTCTTATGTACCCACTCGCTTTCCTCCCCGTCTTCCGTATCGACCCTGCGCATCTTCTAAGCTTGTATGAATGATAGTCTCCTAGTATGTTTAGCACAGTAGAAACTCGATTATCTGTCACTCTTTAAACCGTCAGTCTCTGTTAACCATCAGTCTCTGTTAATGTACTGTACTGTACACTAATTGTTTTATTGTTTTATTCTATTTGTACACCATTCTACTGTTATATATTGCAATGTACAATATATTATGTTTCGTAAATCAATACTGTACGAGGGGCGGCACGGTGGCGTAGTGGGTAGCGCTTCCGCCTCACAGCAAGAAGCCCCGGGTTCGAATCTCGGCTCGGGGTGCCTTTCTGTGTGGAGTTTGCATGTTCTCCCCGTGTCCACGTGGGTTTTCGCCGGGCGCTCCGGTTTCCTCCCACAGTCCAAAAACATGCATAGTTAATTGGCCTGCGGACTAAATTGCCCCCGGTGCCCTGTGATGGACTGGCGTCCCATCCTCGGTGTTCCCCTGCCTTGCGCCCTGTGTCTGCCGGGATAGGCTCCGGCTCACCGCGACCCTGTATAGGATTAAGCGGTTTCTGAAAATGAATGAATGAATACTGTACGATTATTATTGATAAACTAGTCGACTGTAGATACAATATATAATTTTCATGTACCTATCCCATTATGCGTATATTCGAATATCCGTCACGGCCGCGGTTCCAACCCCGACGGATAATCGAGTTTTTCCTATAGTTCGACGAACTCTGGTCTTGCCAAGAAATTACTGATCTGCTCGTCAATCATGGCATTCATCTTCACTGCTTTCTGTGGATGCCCATCAGGGTAAACTCGAACAAGGCACATTTTTGCAAAGGACTTCCCAGTGCAACCTACTCCACTAACCTCAGTGCATTTGGCTCTCAGTGAAGGAGTCGGTGCAATAGTGTCAACTTCCTCCCGCCATTCTCTTGTAATGGTGCAAGGAGCCTTAAGGTAACTGCGTTGAACAAAGCTTGGGTGCAGAGCGGTGACGTTTTTGTCACTTCTGCATTCTTCACACTTGATGTCCAATTTTCAATCTCTCGCTAAGTGGTTTTGTAGAAGCGCAACATCGGAAGCACACTCAGAATTATTTTAACAAGCTCTCCCTGTCTTCCAATGTTCTCCTCCTGAAATCGCGGCATTTCTGAAGGGAATAGGATTTCCCATGTCGTAGACATTGTTTTTCAGGGCGTTCTATTTTCTTGACCATGTCGTCTGTGTATACGGAGGATGTGGGCGGTGGAGAGTTGACTCCAGTCTTGCGTACAGTGATTGGTGCCCTTGTCCGTCCTTGTCTGTCCGACACCATTCTGGTCTTCACGGGGTTCTGCCCAGACATTCCCGACGTGCCAACCATGAAGTTTGGGTGATTCCTTTCCTTAGCTATGTCACGGATGAACTTCGAAGAGAATGAGAATGGAGGGAGCATCACCCTGTGCTCCCTGTTGTGTCTTGAACATTGCGTTATCATTTTTTCTTGCACATAATAGGGCAATTTCTCTACAATGGGTTTCACTCCATGGCAGGTATTCAAATACACAAGTCCTGACAAGTGGGGATCAGCTTGTGCCGACTCAAGTTCCATCAGTTGGTCTCCTAGGTCACGTAGCTTCTGGTTATCTCGCCTTGAGATTTTAGGGACATTCTGGGTTCTGTTGAAGAGCGCCTCTTCAATAATTGCTGGACAACCATAGCAATCCTCAAGTCTCTCCCATACAACGTTTAGACTTGTAGCAGGATCGTTGACGTGTGCTGTTCGGATTCGCTGAGCATACTCCGCAGATTTATTCCTAACCATTTAACCAGCAGGTTAAGTTCTTCATTTAGTGATATTCCTGCTCCCCTAATTGTTTCTTTGAAGTTGTCTCTCCAGGCTCGATAATTCTCTGGGCGATCATCAAACCTCACAAGTTCAATGCTGACGAGTTCGCAATGGGCCAGGACCCTTACAAAATCTACTGTACCTGCTACTTTAGGACGCTGACTCGGTGCTCTGCTTCGGTAATCTGCTCACACACGGTCGGGCAGTGGTGAGCCTTCCCTTGGTTCTTCACCCGACTCGTGTCGTTGGTCCAAAGTATCCGGCTGCACCACAGCATGTGGGCTGCTGAACCAATGACTGGGCGATGCGGCGAGGCATGACTTGCTCCCTTCTCTCCAGCAACTCATTCCCATCTCTGATATCAGCAGGAGGGAAGTCCTCAGTGGCCTGCTTAGGGGAATTTTCAATATACTTGCTCGTGAACGTTTCACGGGTTTCAGTTGGAAGCTGGATAGTGACTTCATTCAGAGCACTGGGTTCCAAAGTGGCTGCCGTTAGTGCGTTTGCCTCAGCTGCAGCTGCCTCCCTCTCCACTTGTATGTTGGCTAACCGCGCGTTTATTCGGGCTTTCTCAGTCAGCATGGCTTCCTCCTCAGCAGCATCGGGGAGGCGCGCAGCTGCTGCTTCTGCTGTTGCACGCGCCCGCGCGCCAGCTTCGACGATGGAAGATCTCAATGTGCCTTTGGTTGAAGTCTTCTTCTTTGCCATTATTCAAAGCGCGATGGTTAAATTACAGTTTCCCATTTATTTACACAGTTCTTTGCATTGTTATTGAACTCTGCAAGGTCATTTGAGCTGCAGAGGTTGTGTAGTAGAGCACAGACAAGGCAGTGTTCCATAGTATGGTCTGCTTCTCCACATTCATAGGTGGTTGGGCCAGTCTTGTAGCCCCATCTCACCAAAGCATCTTTTGATCGTCCCGTTCTAGTTCTCAGGCGGTTGAGTGTCTTCCACTGAATCCATGGTGCTTCTGAGCCAGGAGGGACGTCTTCAGAAGGGGGGATTCCCATGCCAGTTGGAGGAGGGTCACTCTCAATCTTTTTCATCCAGAGCTGCAGTCTGGATTCTTCTCGAGATGTTGTTAGGAGCTGCACATGGCTGAGGAAGCGTCTTCTTGACTTCAGTCATTGAGGCGGAGGTTGACGTCTATGAAGGAGGTGGCGTTCATCGCTAGTAGCCTTTGTCATCTCGACTCGACTGGCTACTTCCCGTCTGATATCAGCAGGGGCAATGCCAGCGAGGAGGTACAGGTTGTTTGTGTGTGTGGGTTTCAAGCAGCCAGTGATCAGCCGGCAGGTGTTGTTCAATGCCGGGTCAAGTTTATTGGCATGGGTTGCTCATTTCCAGACAGGGCATGCATACTCCGCAGAGGAATAGCACAAGGCCAGAGCAATAGATTTTAATGTGTTTGCTGTGGCTCCCCATTTGGAGTTGACCGGTTTTCGTAGGATGTTGTTTCAGGAACCGACTTTCAATTTGGTGTTTTTGACGTGCTCTTTAAAGGAGAGAGTGCAGTTCAGGGTTACTCCAAGGTAGACAGGGTGGGTAAGGTGCTCAAGTGGTGTTCCAGATCATTTGATGTTAAGAGGTCGGTTGGCTTCACGATTCCTGAGATGGAACGAGCAGACTATAGCCTTCTCTGGGTTGGCATGTAGGTGGTTGCACTCATAGTAGAGGAGTAGCTCATCTAGGGCTGAGTTGAGATTTGCTTCTACTGCTTCAAACGTACTCTCTTGGGATGTTACACAGAGGTCGTCGGCATAGATGAACCATTCATTATTCTGGTCCATTGGCTGCTCATTGGTGTTGATGTTATATAGTAGGGGAGCCAACACACTACCTTGGGGTAGGCCATTCCGTTGTCGTCGCCAGCGACTTTGCTTGTTGTTCAAGACAACAAAGAAGAACCTTTCTTTTAGGAGGGCTCCAATGAGGTCTGTAAGCACCAGGTCTTTTGTCAACTTCAAGATCTTTTTCAGGAGGAGGCAGTGGTTCACACTGTCATATACAGGAGACAGATCAACAAAGACGGCTCCTGTTATCAGTCCTTTCTGAAACCCATCCTCAATGTGCTGAGTGAGATTTAAAAGTTGGCTTGTTGTAGATTTGCCAGGTCGGAATCCGGCTTGTTGGGGGATGATGGCTGGTTTAGCAACAGGGGCAAGCCTGTTTAGGATCAGGCACTCAAACAGCTTATATGGGTGACATATTAGAGAGATCGGGCTAAAGTTCTTTGCATACGCTGGTTTGAGAAGGGCCCGGTTTGAGAAGAGCCATAATCTTGTGTATCCTCCAGATCTTTGTAATATTTTTGTCAGCATGCACTTGTTCATCAACTCAAGTATCCATTTCCTCGTCAGAGGAACAAAGTGATTGATCTCGTCCGTGAAGATGTTATCCAGTCCAATGGCTTTACCGGTATTAAGCTCTTCAAGGGAGAACGGCTTAGTCAGTCCAGAGGTTTGGCAGTACTTTACTCGCTCTACCTTTGGTCTTGGCTGTGTGCTGGTGGATTTCCCATTGAGCAGCAGCTGGTGCCCAACTTGGTTGGTGGTGGTGGTATACTGCTGCTCTGTTGGGGTCGATGGATCGTTACTGATTTTTCGGATGAGGCTCTACGCATTTTTGCTGTTTTTCGTCAAATCTGTTGTCTCCACCAGGTTCTGCCGGTGTTCTGATAGAGATGTCATACGTCTCTCACCTACTTCGATGGTACTTTCAGCACAGGGGTCGTATTCGTAGAGCTGTTGGTATTGCTCATACAGTTTGGCACTTTCAGCATTAAGGCCCGACATGTATTGAGTGCGGCAGGCTTTTGCGATGTTCTTGCGGGCTGCTTGGTGCACAAGCTTGGTGGACTTGTCGTAATTCTTGGGGTCCGCTGGGAGATGGACAATCTTCCTTTCTAGATCTTCTTGGAAGCCAGGCCAATTCGCTTTCCCAAAGTTGAATGTTCTTTGGAATGGAACTAGGGCTGGGGGGACGGTGTTGGGTTCTTGGCAGTTGCTCCGGGACCAGCTTCTGACTTAATCCGGTGATCTTATGGCTGACAAACGCGATATCAGGGTTGTAAAATTTACTGGTAGGCTTTCATGACAATGTTATTCATAGTGAGGCTCTGTTTATGAGTTTAGGTCATGTGAAAAGGTGTGTAAGTGAAGTGCACCCATGGAGCAAACGAGCGAGCACATGCATCACTTTCCTCAAAAGATGGCACCGACGTTTCGCTGAGCTTCCTGTCAGCATCATCAGGGACTTGGATGATGCTGACAGGAAGCTCAGCAAAACGTCGGTGCCATCTTTTCAGGGACTCGGATGATGCTGACAGGAAGCTCAGCGAAACGTCTGTGCCATCTTTTGAGGAAAATGATGCATGTGCTCGCTCGTTTGCTCCAGCATATCGACGGGTGCACTTCACTTACACACCTTTTTCACATGACCTAAACTCATAAACAGAGCCTCACTATCAGGGTTGTAGCCTGCTTTCCATCGCCCACTGTTGAACGACTTTGGTTGTTAGGCATCATGGATCAGATTAAGCTGGCTGTTTTCAGCCCATGGCGTATCCCCATTGCGTGTGTGGCTGTTGAAATCTCCAATTACAATCTTCGGTTTTCCAGATTATGGTATTTCAGGCATCTCTAGGGGTGTAGTAGGTGGTTTGTAAACTGAGGTAACGGTAACTCCTCGGAGCTCAGCAGTTAGGACTAAAATGTTGTTTTTATCGCACTTTGATGTTGATTCGGCATTTGTCCCATTTTTTGCTAGTATGATGCTTGTGTATTTCCCAGGTGGTCTTTCTATGAGGGTGGTCATACCTTCCACACGAGGGCGAGTGTTTTAAGGTCCACGGCTCCTGTTATCAGTCCTTTCTGAAACCCATCCTCAATGTGCTGAGTGAGATTTAGAAGTTGGCTTGTTGTAGATTTTCCAGGTCGGATCCAGCTTGTTGGGGGATGATGGCTGGTTCAGCAACAGGGGCAAGCCTGTTTAGGATC